>VZTN01034361.1:1827-36405 GCA_013400515.1 Erpornis zantholeuca | reverse complement strand
ACTAACTTACTGGTTTTTTTTTCATAAGCTTTCAATTAAATCTTGTGTAACCCTTTCTGCTGAATGTTTTTACAGTATTGCTTCTATTTTGCTTTGTGGTGGTTTTTAGTTGTTGCTATTTTGTCCAAGAGGACCTTTCTCCACTGGGATTTCATGCCTGTATGATTAAGCATCTCAATCATTTCAGAGAGTCTAAATTTCTAATTTTTTTGCTCCACGATGTTATTGGTTACGTTTCTTGTCTGAAATTTAGGTTAACAGTTCTTGTTTCCAATATTTCCTTGTAAAAGGATAGGCAAGTTGTGACCAGTGTTACACAGTAGGTGACCTACAGATCACTTGGACTTCTTCCTTCTCTTTAATTATAGGAATGGCTCTTGTATACTCCAGAGCTAGTTATTCTGAGCAGACGGGTACTCACATAGACTCTTAAAAAAAATTTTGTGATTTAGGACAGAATTTTCTCTCAAGTCAGTCTGGTGGGGTCTGTGTGAGCAGAGCTGGGGACTATGCAATTATTTACTACCTTGCTGAGTTCGTGGACCACATGGATGTACTGAGTGCTGTTAATGCATGGAGAAACTCATTGTGACTTAAATGTTGGGAAAGATATCCAGTGGACTTTTCTGAAGTAAATTGTCTATTGCGTGGTGATGCTGATTCTAATTCTATGGAGCTGATCTGGAGGTGCACTTTGGCCAGGTCTGAACTATAATATAAATTTTATTTATCACTTCTTTGTTCACATTTACAGCTGTAATCTGCCGGTTTTTAATGATCTGGAGATTACCAGTGATACCTCTAACTATTGTAATATTTCTGAAGACTTTGTCATTTTTTTATTCAGTAAAGGATCTGGTTACCTATCATTCTGATATCAATTACATAACAATTACGTCACTTTGATGAATAATTCTGTTGTGATTCAACTATCTATATTGGCAGAATATAGTATCACCAAAGTGTTTCTGATTACCTCCTACATTACTATTTTTGATGGCTATGGAAAATGTAATTGGTGTGTTTTACAAGTGAAAGTATTTTATCCCTTTTCTTTCTTATACTGTGTGCATTGTTCAGCCAGTATGCTTGAGATGGGAATTTATGTTCATAGACTGCAAGCAGGAAACATCACTGCAATCCATAATGAGGCCATTAGTATTCTGCTCATGCAAGCCAGTGTAAGTACAATTTTCAGTGGCCTAATGTAACAGGTAATCATAAATTAGTATTTGCTTTAAAACAACACCAGATTACGCAGAATGCATGCTTAAGAAGAATGACTCAGTAAGTAGTGCAGCTCTGTAATGAAGTGGGAGCTCATTAAACAGATGCTATCTACTTCACTGATCTACATAAGCGGCAAACAAACCAAATGGAAATGTTTCAACAGAACACTGCAGTCAACCAGAACAAGTTCAGGTTCATTTACTGTGGCACCGTCTACAGGAATTAGTCACAGTAATAATTGAATAGTTGCTTGCTAATTTATCATTTTACATTTGTTATTGCATTTGCATAATGTGTTGATTTTTTATGTCTTTGGTTACATTAAATGCCCTCATCTGTGTTTACAAAACCAGAACGCAGTGGGTGATTTTTAGATTCATCACACTAACTGTGTTCTATGTTCATTGCTTGGACTGTATTTTTTAAAGTTGTCTTTTGTTTTTTTTCTGGCTTGTGTGTTGCATCTTGGCACATGCAGGCTTGTAATTAGTATTTAGGAAAATTGAAACATTTACTTTTTTTTTATGAATCATAAGTAGAGGCATGAAGATAGGAGCAGTGTCTAGGCATTCAGTATTTTTAGGTGTAATACACCAGAAATAACATAAGATGTTTTCCCTCTAGGTGGAATACCCAGAAATAACAGTCCTTTAGAACTGAACTCTGTGAGTAATTTCAAAGATCAGTACTAGTTTTATAGTCTGTTATCTGAAGGACATTTTGCTGACTTTGGAGGCTTTGCAGCTGCTTTTGGAGGACAGTACTGGATAACACTGTTATACAATTCTATTTGAGAGGAATGAGATGTAAAAAGGCTAAATGACTAGAACCTAAAAAATAAGAAAATGTTTCCCATAGTTTCTGATATGCATTAATTTCAGATATTACACAGTATGTGTGAAATATGGCTGATAAAGTAGAGATAAATGGGTTCTAACATTTTATATGGTGATATTTTTTATTAGACTGCATTTTCTCGTAAGTGCTGATGCAGTGCAGTACTATTCCATATTACAACATCTAGCAGAATAAATTTTTTGTGTTGTCAGATTCTTTCAGGACCTTTTTTATTATTTTAATGCTTCATCTTTTGCTTATAGCTCTTAATTTCTAGGAGAGCTATGATCATGCAGATACATCAGTTGTCCTGTGAATTTTGACAGGTTTCAAGTTTTGTGTCCTCTGCAAAAGCTTGTGAACACTTGTCAAAAATTGCTATTTTACAAGTAGCCAAAAATAATGTTTATGACCTGTATGCAGACTGTGCTTATAGTAACTGCAGTTTTCTTTGTGCAAGTGTGTTGTATGTTGAGTACTAGTCACCAAGAATATATGGATGAGCTCAATGATGCTGAGGAAAAGAGAAAAAATTGCAAAACACTAGCAGTTAAGTTAAATAAATATCAACAAAGAACATGTGTTTATAAATTACCTTTCATCGGGACTGGTTAGACTTCTTTTAGAAAACAGAAACCAAACACTTCCTAGTAACATGCTAAGTGTGTTGTTAGAGGAAAATCCTTTCTGTTAAATGTTTTCAAAAAACTTACACTCCACATTTGCTACATGTTCATTCATGTGTTCCACAGAAATTGTAGACTTAGCAAACCTCTGAATTTGTTGCTAACCTTCTTCAAAAACCTGCAGTGTTAAACAGTAATTCTGCTGAGACAAGCAGTTAGAAGTTGCACATTCTTGAACACATAACAAAGAAAGGCTAGCAGCAACAAGTAGCAGCAATATTGTAGTTGCTCTGTGCTAATCTATTGAAAATTTGTATGGATATGTTTTTTAAGTACTGACTTGTAAAATATTCAGTTCTCTTGAGATTTTGTTCACAGAATCACAGAACGGTCAATTTGGAAGGGACCACAGTGAGTCACGTGCCAGCCATGGGGTCCATCAGGACCCTCCTAGAGCACACAGCACTGGATTGTATCCAGGTGGTTCTTGAATATCTCCAGTGACTGAGACTCCACAGCCTTCCTGGGAAATCTGTGCCATTGCTTGGTCACTCTCACAGTAAAGAAGTTCTTCCTCACATTCGGGTGGATGTGGTTTGGCACTACTGAGCAGAGACTGGTCCATCCTCTTGGCACCCTCTCTTCAGATACTTATAGACATTGATGAGGTCCCCTCTCAGCTGTTTCTTCTCCAGGCTGAACAGACCCTGCTCCCTCAGCCTTTTCTCAGAAGAGAGGTGCTCCAGACTCTTCATCAACTTAGTAACTCCCTGCTGGACATGCTCCAGGACTTCCATGTCTCTCTTGTGCCGAGGAGCCCAGAAATGGACACAGCATTCTAGGTGAGGCCTCACCAGGGCCAAGTAGAGGGACAGGATCACCTCCCCTGACCTGCTGACAATGTTCTTCTGAATGCAGCCCAGGATATCATCAGCCTGCTTGGCTACAAGGACACACTGTTGGCTCATGGGCCCCCAGGTCTTTCTGCACAGAGATGGTCTCCAGCAGGTCGCCCCCAGCCTGTACCAGTGCCTGGGCTTGTTCCTCCCCAGGTGCAGAACCCTGCATTTGCCATTGCTGGATTTCAGAGGGTTCACCTCTCCAACCTAAGGTCCCTCTAAAGGGCCACACAACCCTCTGAGGTATTGGTCATTGTTCGTTTATTCAGTAATTGAAGGAAATTTCAGCTTTCTTTTTCCTGTCATCAATTAAAGTAACTAGAATTTTGGTTTATAAATACATGATTACATGAAAACATTCATATTCCATGTATGTGAGATGTCTAAGTAGCTGAAATACACCAGGAGTACTGAACTTCTGTTAAAGGAGAACCTTGCCATCAATATACCTGTCATCTAACTGGGGGGAGACAAAGTAAAGAAGTTTCAATGCCAAAGCCAATACAGCTTCTGGAGTATACCAGTACATCAGAAGAAAGCAGGAGAGGTGGAAACTCTAACTCAGTTCATTCTTATTTATTAATCTCGTTTATTTAGAGTATTTTAAAAGTAGCTCAACAAGTTTTCATGCTGTTTTGATGTTTTTCCAGAAATTCCTCTATGAAGTGGATGAAAGTTCCATCAAACTATTAATATTCTTGCATCTGTTAATATATATAAACATTTCTGCACTTCATGAAGATCTAGGACACAACTGCATCACACTTCAGCTCTTGGTTTTTTGTTAACATTCAGTTGCACATTGCAGTTCTGCACAAGAGTGGTGAGCGTTTACTGACACTAGTTGAATTTGTCCTTTTTCTGACATAAAACAAACTTCTGGTTATATCATTATCCTGTATAATTAAGTTCCATCCACATAAGTAGCCCTTCATTAACAAGGGCATCCAACTTGCTGTGGGGTGTACTGGTTGTAGGGCAGCACAAAGAAATACAGGTTGAAGAAACTTTCCCTTAAAGATAGTAGTTCAATATTAGATTTTTAGGATCTTCCACACTTCTTTTGTAAGATCCCATTACTGTTCCTGTCTCTGGGAGTACATTGAATAAACTCTGGCTCGGCTTAATATATTTAGTAATTTTTGACACGTAGGGCTTAACAAGTCTAGTTCTGAGTTTTGCCTCAGATTAAATCTGTTCTTTGTTTAGTTATCCACCCATCCCTGAAGATGGCTAGTACCTCTGCTCCCTTTCACCTCTACCTGGATGACAAGAACAGTATTAGCACAAGCACAAGGGACAGAGACACTTCCTTTTGCTGAAGCTCTATGCCTGTTTTCAGGAACAAGTAGTGATGTGAAGATGCAAGAGGGTGTTTCTCCTAAGTCCACTTGTGAATCACCAGTCTCCCTTTTGGAGAAGATGGCCTGATGTCCATTTTCTCCCCAGTTTTCTTCTTCCGTTACCTGCCCCTTATTTTCTAATCTAGCTCTACAGTTACTGAGAATTTTTGTCTGGGGCAGATCTTTACATACATTTGCTTTTGGTGTTGAAGTGTTCATTTGCAGCTTTCAAATGCACAAAACTGCCTCCATAGCATAACCTGTAATGTAGACTATTCCATATGTGCAGGTGCACTTTAATATATTTATAGCACTGGTGAAATGGAGATCCCAGAACTTTGATGTTGGTTTGTCTACCACCTTTTCAGGTTAAAAAAGGTGTTTATTGATGTTTTCACAGAAGTATTTGAGCAATCACAATAAAATAATACGTTAAAAAATCTGACATATATGACACCGTGGTTTCTTTCTCCGCTCTTTGCAGTTTTGTTCATCTCAGCCTCAGTCTTAAGACCATCATGTATTTATGTTTGCCAAATTTAACTCTACTCCTGAACATAGTTGGCTTCTCTTCTCTCTCCCACATTTTGTTTCAAGTTTGTTTTTCTCATTCTACATGTGCCAATATCAACTGCCTGAATTTTGCCTACATTGTGTTTTTGTGCTTGCCATAGACATCTACAAGAGAAGGGACTAACCTAATATATCTCTGGGAAAATATTGGCTAAAAGTATTTACCAGGCTAAATATAACACCTCGTGAGATAAGGCAACTAAGAGTCCATGCTGAAACACTCTACAAGGTTTTTTTCTCTCATCCCAAGTGATGAGAGTAGAGAACCAGATCATCTTTTTGATAGGTGCCTTATCTGCAGATGCTCCTGGGTAAAGCTTTGTGGAACACGGGCTGTTTGATGTATGGTGTGTGTTCTGCAGCAATTCAACCTTGAAATATGTGGTTCAGGTTTACCACTGAGGATGTAATATGCTCAAGCACTTAAGCTGTCATTCGCAGCGTGTGCCTAACTTGGAGCAAGAGAGTGTTTGAAAAATATCACAACAGACAGAAAATGAGCACCATTAACTAAGCTAATATCAGCTTAACTTCATTGTTAGCATAACTGAGAGTGAATCTAAGTCTTATGACAGTGACCATGACTAAGGTTACAATTTTATAAAAGGCAGAAAATGAGGAGTATCTGTTCTTTGGAAGTAACTATCCTTTTCTTCCTGTGACAGCCAACCAGTGCGGAAATTGGGCATACACCACAGGCTAATGAGCTGTGTGTCAGGAGGTGAACAAAGAAATCACTAAAAGTGGGTGGGGAGAGGAAGAACCCTCTACTACTCATGCTGTTCAGAAAACAGGAAAAAAGTCACATTTCAGCCAGAAGAGAGATGTCAGGAAAGATAAGGGGATTTTGGGGGGTTGGTCTGTAAGTCATTAGAGGAAAAAGGAAGCAGATTATGAGATTACAAGGGTGTGACAAGCACAGGTACAGACTAGGTGACCTAGTAAATGTGCAAATTATGCTTGTGACAGTCAAAATCCAAGGCCAGAACAAGACAGTAGATTTGTTTTTCTTAAAGAGCTGTAATGAATAACAGCTGAAAAAATTGGATAAGTGGAAGGTAAAGCTAACAGAGACCAAGTTCTGGCAACCTGTTTTGATCTAGGTATGAGTCACATTTGTAAAGCAGCAATGATTTATGAGTGCATCTCCTGGTAGCCAAAGTGAGGTCTCTGCATGTCCTCCTTTTCCATTCTTTTATATGTTTAAATTATTCATGTTGCTGCTATGTATTCTCTGTGAAGGGATTTGAGCCTAGGTCACACAGAGCAATGATGCAGAGGACTTCTCAGAGTGTTTTACCTGGATTTTAACTGGCTGAACATAACTCTTAAATGATTAAAGAGTTTATCTGTCAAGATAGATTTTTAAAAAAAGAACATGCTTTTACAGAGTTTCCTTCTTTTTCTTTTTCCTCTGACTTTAGGTTTCCAGTATCCAATTATTTTTTTTATTTTCCATCAAAAGACTCATTAGTTTTTTGAATGTATTCTCTCCCCTCTTTCCTCACCCCCAAAAAGTTAATCTGGGTATATCCAGCTGAGTTTTTGCAAAATAGTTTCCCTTGATAACCAAATAAAAACACAGAAAAGTGTGTGGTTCTCACTTATATTTTGCTGTATTAGTTTTGTGTGCAAATACACTGTATTTGTTTTGTGTGCATGATAAAGTCTAAATTTTTTTAGTTTGGGAGTGGTCATGGGACATGAGGTGAGATGTTTCATAGAGGAGCTGTAATGGTCCCCCCTGTCCAAGTAACACAGACTGAGAAAAACTTTTCTGGCCAATTTGCTTCTTTTGACATTGTTTCAAATAGATGTGCTTCAAACTTGAATAGAGAGGATTTTGTTTTTTGTTTTTTGGTTTTTTTTTTTAAAGCTGAAAACAGAGGAAAACACTGTGTTTCTGAGAAAAAAAAAAAACAAGGAAGAATAAAAGAAGATGGCCAAGACTAAGAATTGAAATAAGAGATAACCTTTAAAAATGAAAAAGGAGTTTACTGCTATTTCACCATCAATCTCTGGTGTGTGCATACAACAAATGAGAGCAGAAGAAATGGGTGATGCAACTTAATTGACTGCTCCTCTGCTGCTTTTTTTCCAAAATAAAAAAAAAACAAACCAACCTGGATTTTGTTAAAAAGTCGAAGAATAATTGGGTGTTGCAGATACTCTGAGACATTATATATTTACAGAGTCAGCTGCAATTTTGTGCCAAGGGTAATCAAGGTAAATACAGAAGTAAGGAGAGGTGTAAACACAGGCTCCACACCTTCCACATGGTATGAAACCCTGGTCATTCTTAGTTCTTGCTACATTCAATAGTGTGCCTTCTCGATTCGGGGTACATGCAGAGAAGCTGATGGTTCTCTTTATTACCTTCCCTAGTTGGTGTTGTGGCTGATCAGTTTTATGTGTTGGAAGAAGAATTTTCAGAAGTTATCTCAAGTACATATGATATTTTTATGTGAGAAACAGAAAAGCTTCTTTTTGGTAGAAAGGAGGGAAGCAAGAATAAATTGCCTCAGATTCAACATAAGTGTATTAAATTGCTAGAAAGATGAAGAAAATGATAAGAACAAAAATTACAAAAGCTGTACTTAAGTAAGCTTTGTGGTTGTCAGCCAGAAAAGCAGAGTGTCCATGGCTGTCACGGGAGCATGAGTGAACAAAGAAGACACTTTGATTCTAGTGAGAGATTATAGGCCTGGGAGCAAAGTACTTAGTAGGAAGCTGAAAATGAAAACTTAACCCACACAAAATGGAGACAAAGGAGATTTGAGTGTTCAAAGTGCATCCATTCAGAGACAAATGGAGTACAATCATCAGTGAGAACTTTTAAAGAGATGATGTGTCCAGGGTTTGCTAGTCAGTGACCTGATCTCACGCTTTGGAACAGATTCAGAGGTGATGTGGATGTCAGACACCAGTAAGTGGATGGAAGATATTCATCAGTCATCTTTGAAGCCTAGAAAGTGCAAGTAAAAGAAAGGTATATTCTTCTGTCCGTCCCATCTCTTTATTATTTTTCATTTCTAGGTCCTCTGTGTAGGTGTAAAACTTGACCTGCTTATACCTACAGCACAAAAATTACCTGTTATCTAGAAGGAATAAGGTTTATACCAACTTCCTGTTCATGGCTTGGATGGGTGGACTCTTTGATGGGTAGAAAACTGGATGGATGAAAGACCGGATGACCACACCCAGAGGGTTGTGGTGAATGGTGCTAAATCCAGTTGGAAGCCCGTCCCTGAATTTCTCTTTAGAGACTCTTGGTAAACATGAACCAGTGTGCACCCAGGTGGCTTGGAAGACCAGTGGCATCCTAGCTTTTATCAGTAATAGTGTGACTAGTGGAACTAGAGAAAAAGTCCTCTTCCTGTACTGGGCNATGGCCTCAAGCTGCACCAGGGGAGGTTCAGGTTGGACATCAAGACGAATTTCTTCATGGAAAGTGTTGTTAAACCTTGCAATGGGCTGCCCAGGGAGGCTGTGGAGTCACCATCCCTGGAGGAGTTCAAGAAGTGACTGGATGTGGCATTTAGTGCTGTGGTTTAGTTATCACAGTGGTGACTGGTCAAAGGTTGAACTCAATGATCTTGGAGGTCTTTTCCAGCCTAAATGCTTCTGAGATTTTGTTTTTCTATGGTTTAGCAGTGAAATTTGCAGTGTCGTGTTTAATGTTTGGTTTTTGTTGTTTGTTTGGGATCTTTTTCTAAACACATGAAACCTTAGGAACTTTTCAAAAAAGAAAAAGCTAATACCAAGAACTACCTTTCTCTGACAAATATTTGAAGTCCTCTTTTTATAGATTGCTAAAACTGCTTTGAATTCTATGCCCACTAAGGTGTTTTTTTGTTTGTTTAGTTGGTTTTTTAGAGCTACTTTAGGGCATTACTATCTGACCTGGTGTCATTACCTAAAAAACAAGCTAGTGATATGAATGAGGGTAAAAAGAATAAGACTTCAAAATTGCTAGGCTAGGGCAGTGCACAATTACAGTACTATGCTAGGATTTTTGTTAGCTGTGACTGATCTCTGTTTTCACAGCTTTTCCAAAAGAAAAAAATCACAATCATGTGTGATGCCAATACCTGTATTCAAAGTTTCAATTCAAAGCAACATTGAAATGCATATAATAAATAAATATATTTTCACCATATATGCAAAATTAGGTCACCAGAGTTTACCAGTTTGACTTCTAATTGCAAATTCCCTATGACATTTTTTTAATAGTTGAGTAGGTGTAGTTTTGGTCAATGCCAGATGCCAAGCCTCAACCCAGACAGCTAACTGAACAAAATTTTGTAACCTTATTTTTGTGACCTTGCTTTTAGTTGTTCTTCCAACTTCAGCAGTGCTGTAAGCAATAACCATTAAAAATTAAGAGTGGAAGGGTCTGATGTAATTCAGTGTCAGAAGTGTATTTTTCATGCAGACTGGTGTGTTTCACAAACAGTTAAAAGTCAAAATTTAACAGTTAAAAGTTAAAATTTTGTTAGTGATGTAAAACAAAGGGGTGTTTGTACTTCAAGGGTAAGCATTTAACAGCATTCTTCTATGCGGCCAGCTCTTTTTCAGTTTCAAAACTGAGCAGTCTTCCCCAGTCTGCCTATGGGTTTGGAGTCCACTTCTACTAAATTTGAACAGTTCCATCTGCTTTGCTTTGGTTCATTTATTCATGAGCACCTGAAGAGCTGTCATTTTTAAAGCCCTTGCACTATATAGGAAGACAATTTGGTGTGTCAAGCATGTCATCATTAGAAATATTTGTCATTTTAGTGCCACATATATATGCTTTGTTTTGAAAAAATGGGAAGTCTGAAAGGCAAAGCAGACAAGAGATAGCAATATTATGGATGAGCGAATGGTTGTTAAGGAAAATCCTCAGTGAAAAGGAAATAGGAGAGAAAGGCAATTCAACAGTGCAAAGGGTTTTTTTTAAAGATTTTTGTACTTATTTTAAGCTTAAAACAATAAGCCAATAGTCTGTATTGGGGCTGATATTGATTTTAGGGGCATTGCTAACAGGACAATAGCTCAGTACCTTCTTTCCTTCTCCAGTCCCTACATTAATACCTCCCATTATATACATTTAGTTTCTTAGGAATCACTTCTTGATAGACTTCTTGTAAAGGAGAGACGACACATATATAGGGCCCTCTTATAATCTCAAATCCCACACCTTCATTTTATTTTGGACTTTTATTGACTTATGTCAGAAGACTGAAGTAAGAAACAGTCCTTTTTTTGCTTTTTTGTTGTCCAAATAAATTGTGGAGACACAGTAAGCTATTTCTCAAGTGTTGCTTTGGATATGTTTATCACTAAAAATTTTTTTTAAAAAATCATTATTTGAGTCTGAATTATCTTCTCATTTAAAAGTAAGGAGAAATATGTTTTGGATCTATGACAGTGAATTCTGAACTTTTCTAAGTTGTCCAGTAAATTTCTTCAACGGTAGTGGGAATATTTCTGTCATTCAGGAAATAAAGGTATAGGCATTAAGTAGTGAGGGTCGGATTTCTCTGCTGGTGATGTGGATATCTCCAACTTCAAGGACTTTCCTGTGTTTTTATACATAAAATGTTGTTATCATACGAATCATGGTATAGTCTTTTTTATACATCTTTTAATTAGCTTTTTATTTCTCTCTGATGCTACAGCAAATAAGGATCTAAAGTTAATTTCAAAACATATAATTCTTGCATACTTCTGGCACTCAGTATCATATAAATGTAAAAGTAAGTCATGTAGGTAAAATGCAGTAAATAGACAGAATTCATTTTTGCAGGTCTCTGAGGGTTGTACTTAAGACGATGGAACTGGCCTCCGTGGATGGTAGAGGTAATAAAACTTGAATAAAACTTCATAGAAGAAAACTGAGCTATTCTCTTCCAGATATTTCAAGCTCTAACAAAAATCAAACTGGTAGGGAACAGATAGAAAAGTATTCTCCAGTGGAGGACAGGAAAATGTTTCATTCTCTTTTGGTTACTCTGTGCCAAACTAAAATTTAATAAGTATATCACTTGCTATTTGCAATTGTGTAATGATACCATGGAGAAAAAAAAGACCAGATAAAATACTTTCTTCTCAGGAAAATGTAGTCATTTTTCTGTATGTCAGATGAAAACAAAGTGCTTTTAGATCCCAGTGGGACTGAAAGTGTGACATCTCATAAAATTTCAACTTATTTGTCTGTGAGGATCTTCTGCTGTGTCTCATGGCCTGAGCATCTTCACAACAATGAGCCACAATGCTTCAAGCTGAAAAGAATGGCTGACAAAATTTTAGGAGGAAAAAAGCCAGTTAGGATTGCAATGAAATGCAGAAAGAAAATGTCTAAAAATTCTCTCAAAAGATCAACCCCCTTGCCCAAGTTAAAGCTCTGTTTCCATGCTGCAAAGTGGTGTGACAGCAAACACCATATTTTACCTCCAAACCAGCAATATTCCTTTCTTTTTTCCTGTCTTCAAACCACCTAAATTTTGTCAAGGCAGCAATATTATTTGCCAGTTGCAATACAACTGGTAAAAATAAAGTTAAATATTCTAATGCATTTAATGTTGTCTATGGTTTAGTTTTTTATTGATTTTAATTAAAAAGTTTGTTTCATTTATTCTCTGTTATACTACAATGCAGTAATTCCCTGGGGTGCTTTCTGAAACACAAGACTATCCAACCATTGTTAGCAACTGATAGACCACAGGTTCTGGCTTTTTTTTTTTCTTTTTCCCTGAGATTATCCAAATCAGAGTGTAGTTTCAATTTCTTTGTTATCTTCAACTTTGCAAACATTTGTTTTCTATTACTGTTCTGTGCAGCAAGAGGAGGATGGAGAGGGAGGAAACACAAACTAACAGATATTTATTTGCATTAGGTTAAATAATCAAAAATTAATTTAATTTGAAGGAACAGAAGAATATAATAATATACTCTTGGAAAAAATGATAGAACTAGTTTTCAACCATACTCTTGCACCATCTAAATCATACACATTTACAGTGCTCCATGCTTACATAAGTTCATCCCTGTTGACTAATGCAATGAATGTGTTGATAAATACACTTAAAATATACACTGTCCTCCTTACAGAGGATGTTTTCCTTCTGAAAGGATACTCCATTGCATGTGGCCTTACTGTTCACCTCTTTTTTTTTGTTTTGTTTTAAAAGCATATGCTAGGTATCCAATAATTTGTGTTTCCTCTGTTTGCAAATGGGCTGCCTGGTGCTACCTGAGAGCAGTGTGAGTTCCAGGCGCTGGCTGTGGGTTGCCATGAAGTGTGTGTGAGTAGTTGTGCTGTATGTCACAGCTCTTATTAACTCTAGTGCCATTGCTAATGTTTTAATGTATGCGTATATGTGCCTTGAGGGAGTAGTTTGTGTGTTTTACTAGCATGATACACAAAAATACTCCCTTCCTTTTGCCTCGATTATAAATTAATACATGCCATCAGGGGACCTCTTATGATGTAAAATTGTCATCTTGTGAACAGTACGGATGAGATCCCATGAAAGTGCAGCTGAGCAGCTACCCATCCTATGAGCAAAAAAAACCTCTCTCCATGCTCGCCCCTGGTGGCTTGCATTAATTTCTTATGAATAATTCACGTTCCTTCATCACAGTTGTTATTCCTTCCTTCATCTTTTGTTTCCCAGTTTTGAAAGGCACACCAGCCTCTGCCATGGTGGAGTGATGGTCTCAGGCAAAACCTCATCCACTGTGCCCATGGCAGGGCTCGCTGGCACCAGGCAATGCCCGTCTGGGATGCCACACTGGCACAGGGAGAGCACCCTGCGGGGTTCGTAAACCTGCCAGTGCCCGCATTAGTGTTTTAATTGAGAAGCTAATGGGTTAATCAGGATCCCTGAGCTTGTGCTGCTTAATGGATCTGTTGCCTGGCAACGACACCTGCCAAAATGAGGAGGTTTTGTGCTTCTGCTGCTTTGTGAGCCAGGCTCTTATCTTGTGAGAGTTCAGGAAAGGGAGCTGCTCATATGCTGTGTCTCTGGGTTCTTCCCCACCCAGCTGGACGTTCTGCGGGACAAACATCAAAGGATTTCCAAGTCTGACTCCTTAATTGTAAGGTTTCCAAAGTTCAGATGCATATTTGAACTTTTTGAAGTCTCACTTTTGCCTTGTAACCCAAACAGGTCACTCCCCATTCTCCATCTGTTTTCCTGACCTGCATTCCTTTCCTAAATCCAAATTACTTTCATTGTTTTTTTATTTTTTTTTTTTCTCAGAAGGCTTCCCCTTTATCCAATTTCTTCTGAACAGCTGACCAAGCCCCCTATAATTTCTTTACCATCCACCAGGAGATGTTTGTCTCTCTGCCCGTCAGTCTGTGTTACTCTGCTGGTATCTCTGCTCAGGGTTTGTTTTACCTTATGCATCCCAGGAAATATTTACCTTGCCAGAGAAACAGTAGAGCACAAAGTTGAGGTTACCTGACTTAACAGAGGTTACCTGTTGGCTTTGGTGGGGTTTTTTGAGCACTGGAGGAGAAGGTCTGCTGTGCTTGTTTTCAGAACTTAGCTGATTTTCCAAAGGCTTTATAAATCTGTGGGGTTTTGAAAATGTTTGTGCTCACACCTGAAGCCAAGGCTGGCTCTCTTTGAACAGGGGTGGAAATCTCATTAGGAAATCAACAAAACTCTGTTTCGCTGGTTTGAGGCAACTCAGAGTTGTATAAATATATTCTTTGGCATGTTAAGAGGCTTTCTCACAAATACACCACGTAGAGTAATTTCTGCTTGTGCAAGGTGTGCATTCCAGTTAAAAAGCCCATCCTGTGGTATAGTGTGTTACTTTGCCAGTCTGCTATATAAAGGTCAGTGTTCCGTTGATCCTATTTCTGTGGTACTTCCTGTATTCTTTGATACATGAGCAAGGTTTAAAAAAAAATTAAACATTTCTAAATATTTTATTGTATGTGTATACTCCCAGAAGTATTTTTAAATACCTCTCCCATTATTTTTTCCTGTGTTCTGTACCTGCACCGTTCAGCTCTTACTCTTGTGTTAACAGGTTGTTCTAAATAGGACTTCTCTAACTAGACAGGAATATTTTTTGTCTTTATTCCATTTACTAGGAAAGAGAGTGGTAGGGCACAGTGACATTTATTTACTCACCTCTTTAAGTACTCTGTCATCTGGAACTACTGTAATGTGGCTTACTTACTTTGAACAGCAAAACTACCGTGACACACAATGCTCTTCAATAAGCTTTATGGGAGAAACTTCTGCTAGACAAGACAATGGACATGTTAGATAGATGAGCCAAATGTCAGGACTTGAGTTTTGCAGGTGTTGAAATATTTTCTCTATGGTTATATCTTAATGAAATACAATATCCTATACCTTGTAGGATAGCAAAATTTTGCTATCATACCATATCTTGTTTCTAAAGACAGTGTAGTCTATTCTTTAATTCCTTGCCTCTGATTCTGGTGACATGAGACCCTCAAATCTATTCTCTACTTTTTTTGCATCTTGAGGCAATTTGCTGTAGAGTGATTAAATTGTCCTTTTTGCATGGGAAAAGACTTCTTTGAAAAGCTCAGTGCCTCTCATCCTGAGAGCATGGTACTAGTCTGTTTTTGATCTTTCAGGAAGACTGTGCTGAGATGCGGAAGGCACTAATCAGATTAGTTAATGTGATTTGTAGAAGGGGGGAAAGATAAGGATCAGGGACTCCATAAGGAACGAGTTTATAGCAGAGGATATCAGAACGCAGATCACACAAAGAAATATTTATGTCTCATTTTATTTGGAACAGAGCAATATTGGAGTACAAAAACAAATTCCCTGCATAATGTTGAAAAGGCTGCCTTCCTTTTAAAGCACAGCCTGCTCGTCTTTTAAGTGATCAAGACATGAGTGTTTATGTTCGCTGTCAGGCTAAAACCATTACTTTGTATCAGAAAGCATTTGCATGGAGATTTTTATTCATTAATTAAATTGCTGATACAATATGTAAATGCACTTTAAAGATAGTACTGCAGGGTGTAATGAGTTCCTAACCAGACAATTAGGCTGAAGAAAGCTGAAGTTCATTCTTTGAATTTAATAGACGTCACCCTTGCTGCAGCAGTGTTTTCTTATAATTTCTCACCAAACTGTTTACAAATCTTGGTACCACCTGACTTGAACTGTACATGTTCTACATGAAGTGCTGTGAGAGCTCTCCATGAGGCAAGATTTACCAAAGACTTCTTAAATCTTAAAGATTCAGAAATCTGGAGCTGTAGGACTCTAGTGTTTGTATGGAAAGAATGGTGATGAAAACATCTCTTTCCCCTGCTGAGATGCTGGAATTGGATACTTAAAAATTGTCTGCAGCTATTTATGCTGCAGATAAGTCTTTGTGTATTGTATGTATACATATACAAATAAGAAAGTATGTATATTTATAGCCATGCCTCTTATTTGTCACTTAACATCTTCTAGCATCATCTAGCCAGACAATCCAAAGGCTCAGGTCCTAAATAGTGATCCTGTTTGGAGAATGTACCAAAGCATAACCCAGGCAACACAGAACTAGAGAACAGTAGGGTTTGGAAGGGACCATCTGTTCAAATCCCCAAGCTCATGTGGGTCACCTAGAGCTGTTTTTTCAAGACTTTGCCCAGACAGCTTTTGAATTTCCCCAAGGATGGGACTTCATCACCCCTCAGGGTGGCCTCTGCCAGTGCATGGTCACCCTCACTGTGACCAGGTGTTTCTTGATGTTTATAGGGAAACATCACTTCCCTTGACCTGGTGGCAATAGTTTGCATAATGAAGCCCAAGAAACCATTTTCCTTTTTTGAGGTGAGGGCAACTTTCTGGCACCTGGTGGCTTCACCAGGACAGGAGGCACATGAGGTTCACTTCTGCAGAGCTGCCTTCCAACATCATTTCACGTCACCTTCTCATTAGAAACATCTCCTAGAATTGTCTGAGGATGGTTCTTTGCCTAGACTGGGACACTGCACTTGCACCACAGTCACTTCTTTCCAGTTTGCCTTCTGGACAGGAAGGAAAATGTTTTAGTTTGGCTGCTTTGAACCCCATATTGTATGGTGCTGACTTGTCAGTGGGTTTTTAAGAAATTTCAGAGAAGGGCTGGAGAAATGCAAGTTCTTTTTAACTTGCCTTGAATGAAATAGTTAAACCCATTTCTGAAAGAAGTTCTGTAACTTCTCAAGCAAAAGTCCTTGAGAAAGAATGTAAATATGAGAAATGTTTATGGTAAGGTGCTTGCCTTGACCAATGAAAGATTTCTTCTCTCTCTTGTGATTTTCTTCTGACTGTGCTGGAGGCACACAGACAATCAGACAGACATTCCCCCCAGCTGAACCTGCTGGAGGGAGAAAGCTTGATCTCTCAATTTCTTTTTAATAATATCTATAAAATAAAGCCTTCTGGAAAAATTTATCAGCCAATGGAGTCTTTGTGGAGAGGCCCTGGGAAACTAGGGCCACATAATTTCTACAGTATTCCATGTCTTTTAACTAGACGTCTAATTAGATTGCTTAAAAATAAAGTTTCTCTGGTCTGTCATGTGAAAAAATAACCCTTTAAGCCCTTTTACACTATTGGATTTTAAGAGGAAAGAGTTCTGTGTGCCTGCTGCTACTCCATTGTTCAGTATGGATGACAGAGTAGTGGGAAAAAAAGTTTCAAGTATTCTAATGGTGGGAATCCCCTTCTGCTTCTCTCTGGGCATGGAATAATGTTCTTGTTGGGGTAGCAAAGTCATGATAATTTGCATTCTGCCTTGCTTTTCTGAGGCAGTCCTGGCAAAAAAATTAGTATTTGGTTCTCTAAATCATAGCATGTGTTCTTCTATAAGGGTGATATCTGATGACAACCACACTGCTCTGATAGCTGCAGAATGTACCTAATGATAGAATTTGGTAAAGTTATTAGGAAATATGAACTTGGTTTTACCCATAGCACTGTAGAACAACAGCATTTTCATGCAGTAAAATTGTTGTGTTTCAGGGTAAAAAAAATATGAGTATTGGTAATAGCTGTAGCATGTTATTTGCAATGTAATATTTTTATGCCATTGTTAACTTAAAATGGTTTGGACCTGAATTCTTACCATTCATATTTAACCTTTATATAAAGAATACTAATGCTTTCTAATACTCTTCTTATAATCCGACATTAAGGAAACAAATTCCATGAAAGCACTAGAGGGTATTTAACAACCAGTCAGAAACCTGACCTGAATGTTATTTGCATTTAACTATTGTAAAACATACACAATTGGAGTCCAAGAGAATTCTTGAATTAGAGAATTTAAACTCTGTAGGCTTTTAGGCTCCTTTCTGCTAACCATGAAACAGGGTGCCAGGAACCTTATCAACGAGCATAGCCGCATGCCTTTATTTGTCTTCACTTTTAACACTTGGAAACACATGTTGGAACAATGTGTCATTTACAGCTGGGTAAAATAGCTGAAGCTCGCTCTCCCGGGAGCCAGAAGTGGTAACAGAAACCTTCTTTGTGCCCAGTTTTGGATAGGGATTTCAACAGAGACCTCCCACTTTCAATGAACTGAGATGACCTCCCTAGCAGCCTCCATGCTCCGTAGGTTTGGGCTTTGTGGGGGTCTGTGCCACTTATATACAGAAACTAAAGAGTCAGGTGACTCCCTCGGGTGTGTCTAAACTGGTGATTAGGGCCCTCACCTCCAGCTCCTGGAATAGTTCTTTATACGAGGAGGAAAGTTTCGACCCAGGCATCTTCCTGCTGGAGAAGATGGGGACCTGGGGCTCCCATAGCCTGGTTTGCCAGGCAGAGTTTTGCTGAAGGAATTGGGGAGCAAAAGACGTGTGTTTGGTCCCCAAGGGACCCATGTGCTTCAGCACAGTGAGATGTGGCTGGAGGTAGCAGCATCCTCTGACCCATTGCTGGGACTGCAGTGCAGGCACACCCCAGGCCATCACCTCCCAAATCAGGTGGGAGGGCAAGGGGTCACTATCAGTCTCATGGGTCACTCCTCCTTTTGCTCCTTGAGATGTTTCAGTCAGAGTCCCCCAGGACTTTCCAAACTGGATGAAATGCTTTGTGCCTCTGCTTTCTTTCATTAGCACAAGCTAAAAAAAAAAAAATCCGAAAGAACATTTAAATTAAGGTTGGATCGAATCTTCCCCCTCCCCCTCCCCCTTTTTTCTTTCATCTGTTAGGCTAAGAAATCAATTGTTTGCACAGCCTCTGTATCAGGAGAGAGATCTTCTATTACTATTTCCTATACTGAAGAGCTTATTATGACTACATAGGGGTTATTGTATTCAGAAGCAAAGGGATTACAAATATCTCAATGTCTTCTATAGCTGCTAGTAATTATTTTTCCTTCCAGCTATGTTACGACCATTAAAGTTCATGTTTAGGTTACAACGTTCCCTGTGTGAATGTTTGCTTTTAATTAATAGAGGGATGTGCTGGGCTTGTCCTTCCACAGTGTAGACCCTAAACCTGTCAGAAACAGCTTACAGTAATGGAAGAGCTCTGAAAAGCTCTTTCCTGTGAGAAATGTGGCTGGAATTCCTTGATTTCCACACCACTAGCCAAAGATATGAATGCTTGGGGAGTTTTGTCCTACAGGCTGTATTAGATAACTCTGTTACACTCTGCATGAAATACAGCCCCTGATTTTGACGGCTGCCTGTATATTTTTCAAGCCAGCAAAGAAATAGCTGTTAACAAGCAAGCAGCAGCATAGTTAAAATTCAGTGTAGATCATAGCGGCAAACACGCTGAGGGTAAAAGGGCTGCAGCCACTTCAGCTCACTGTTCCATAACAAACTACAGAGCTTCTTAGAGAACCAAATGTCCTGGCTTTTCTCCCCCACCGTGGAAATGCTCTCCCCCTCCCTCCTCTTCCCTTCTGTAGGGATGAGAAAAACCTCACTGCAATCTAAACATTTGCTGATATCATCTGTCATAAATAATCCCCAGAAAAATATTAAGAGAGAGCAGAGAACAGCAAACCTCAAACCAGTGTTTAGGCCATAAAGGCCAAAAGCATTTGTGTTTGTTTCAAGATAGTGGAGACCAGAGTGGAGGTCTGGTATTTTGCTGGTGACCGCTGAAGAAGAGGGATTTGGCTGCTGGCAGAACATAAAGCAAAGCTGACAACAAAGCTTTCCTTTCATGCTATCCAAATGAACACATTTCTAATCTGAAATTCAAATACTTGACAACAGAGAGCCTGTGAGTTGGGCTTTGAATAGGAAATTGCTTCATGGTTTTAGCATAATGAATTAGGCAGTTAGAGTAAATCCATTTAGAAGGCATAGAATGCTTTCACATGCCTTGTAAAAGCTAAAAAACCTTACTAATTTCCTAAATTTCTCATGACTTGCAAAATGTCTAAGTGTTCAGTGCAAAAGTGGTTGTGCATGTTATGTTTGGCTTATTGCAGCTATGCAGTTTGACTCTTCTATTTTACAACACACTGATTATTTAGATAAGATTGTACCTTAATTAAAAGCCATAAATAACAGCTAGGACATTCTTTGAAAACCAGCTCTCTCACCAATAATGAGAGTACATTAATTAATCCTGACACTCTGTTCTGGTCAATTACTATTACACATTCTGGAGATGCAGCATTAGGCTGAGAAAACAGCTGGGGTGGAGTCACACCAAGAAAATCAATAGAGGGATTCTCTGAACTGTTAGCTGTGTACTGACAAGTGGCAGCTTCAGTCTCATGTTTTGGACAACACTGGACCCATTCTAATGTGGCAGCCTTCATAACCCTTCAAGGGAACCAAACTGAGGCAGTGTCACAGGTAGCATAAGGAGAGATGCTTTAACAGAACACGGAGTGAGAAGCTGTTGTTTCTTTTGTGCATATGTCTGACCTTGGAAATCATTTGTCAGGCCTCCTGGGAACTCAAAGTTCCTTCTTCTGTGGTTTACTTAAGCAAACAATTGCAAACAGTACCCCTTGGAAAGCCAAGGTTAAATGCATTCCAGTCATGTTTTCAAAAAGAAGCTGGCTTTTTTTCCTTATTTTTGTTTGGCTTTTTTTTTTTTCTTTTTCCTCTTTGTGCTAGCACTCAGAATGTTCTTGATATTTTGGAGAAGATGTTCAAGTCCTTGTTCTTAACATTTTGTTTTACTGTAGTGGTTAAGCTTAAGAAGGCAGCTGGGTTTATGAGCAACCTCATAGGGGCTTTCTAACAAATGCATGCAAATGGATAATAAGGCATGACTTTCTTGTATTCAGAAGCATACTAACTATCAGAGCAAACCCACTTTTTTTTTTTTCTCATGGAAAAAGACTGAGTAAATGAATGGATTTTATTTTATCACATAGTTTTAAACTTTGCCATCAAAGATACCATGTTACAATGAAATAGTTCCTTGGGTTGGCATAGTGATAAAAGAATTATGATGGATTATTTTACAAAGAATTTTTTAATCATTAATGTGTGTCAAGAACCTAATTAATGTTTACAGTTAGGAATTTTAAAGAAATATGTCCTCACTTTCTCACAGCTGCTAAAATATGAATAGGTCTTTTTAGGTACTTGGAGATGCATACTGAATATATGTATACAAGTATCTGAATGTATGTATGATGAATTAAACTGAGAAACACTGACATTTAAATGCATTAAAGCTATACTGAGTTGGAATAATAATTATCACCACCAGCACAACATAAATATTTAAAACTACTGTACCTATGCAGTAGTCATGGAGGCAGCATGCTGAATTTATCAAAAACCAATTCTGATGGCACCTCTGGCAAAATAATGGGATACGGAAAGGAGGCATCTTCAAATCATTAATAGGGAAAGAAACTGAAGCCTACATTTTATACTTGTTCTTAGGTGCCAATACAAACAATAGGTTTCCAAATCAGGACTTTCCATATACAAGATGTCATAAACATCAAGCAGTGAAGCTGAGATCTGCCCTGCTGCTTTGATCAGTCCACTACAGCAGAATGGGGTATTCAGATGTTTCCATTTAGAGAATTAACTGAGAGAAAAATAGATTCTTTAAAATTTTTAAGTTATATTGTGATGTACTATGTTGGAAACAAAAGCATAAACTGTGAAAGATTAAAAGATAAGTATATATATATATATATATGTATACACACACACACACACACAGAGTCAAATTATGGCAAAATGTCGAAATTTGTTATTTCCGAACTATAAAGAGATTTATATTTTACAAGGGAAAAAGAATTTTTCATTGGTTTCTACCAATTGCTATTCTTTGTGAATGCAGGTTCATGCCAAGATCTCACTGAAATCTATGAAATTGTTTGGTGGGCATGGAGAATTTTGCCTACACATGAACATTTGGACTGAATCTAGAATGTGATGCTCTGATGAAATGTGAAGTTTCTTTAGTCATGAGGGCATTTTTTGGTTGAGGTAAAAGGTACTGAAAACTGTACTGAAAGAACATAACCTTAGGGAATGAGATAAATGTACTCTGCTTAGAAGGAACCCCTTGGATGAGAACTGATGACTAAGTACTATTGCAGCAAGAAACAACAAGATGAACCAGCCACAGTTACTGATTGCTGTCACAAAATAGTGACTAATTTCTGCCATCTTAACTCTAGGTCCTTTTTCAGGTTTTATTTAGCTTGCCATATAGAATCACTCTGTGCTTTCCTTTGTTTCTTGCTTGCACAGTGTGAAAAAGTGAAGAAAAGAAACAGATTACAACCTTTCCCTTCCACCTGAAAGAAATAATTCCCTCTTCTGCTCTAGTTTATAAATCATTGGTAGTAAAATTGCTGTGTAAAAACACCTGCAGTGACACCAGCTGAAATGCACTACTGTTACATTGCCTAAATCACGGAATCATGTTCTGGAGGTGCCTGTGGAGCACAAGTTGTGTCACCTGTAACCCTGTAGCTCTTCTCACTGGAAGATCTGGGTTGCATTGTTTAGAGTTACAGTGTAAGATCTGAAGCCCAGCAAAAGCTTTGAGCCAAATATGTGTCATCTTCATCCCGCCCCTCTCTGAAGCATGAATTACACCCCTTCTTCGTAATGACATTTGATAATCTTGAGAAAGGGAGAAGCTATTTAAATTATGACAGATATCCAGGTTATTTGAAAGTCATCAGTGATGGCCAGGAGTTCACGGAGTTTGCTCTGCACTCTTAGAGTAAAATCTGGCTCCTGCCTCCAGCACAGTTCGGTGGTTGTTGTGAGGGATTATAAAGGTACAGCACTTCCATGCTGCTCCTACAGTGGGACAACCTTCTCTCAGATGCCTTTCTCAATGTGGTGAGCTGTTCATGCAGGAAAAGATAAAGTGCTGCCTTCCACAGATGTGAGCTCCAGAATCTGATCTCAGGTCACCCATCTCGTTTCATGGATAAGACAGAATTGCAACATATTCTTTCATAAATGAGAAACATTAAAAAAAAATTAATTACTGAATTTGCATGACTATATTTTTATCTCTGAAAAATATCTCCAAAGCCAAAGAAACAAGCTTGTTTTTCATAAGTTGACTACAGTGATTTTTAATGTTACAATGTGAAGATTTTAGGTAGATATAAGTGCTAGAATAGTCATGGATAAAAGTTTAAATATATCATAAACCGATTTAACACACAATGTATTAAAAACAAATCCTCAGAAACTGTCTCAAACAGGAAATAACTGTTTGAGACAGGTATTTAATATCTTTAATAATATTTAATATCTTTTTATTAAAGATTCAGAATAGAGGGCAAATTTATATTGCAGTAACCGTCTTTCTTCTTTTCCTTGACTCTATCTATAATGGAAAATATTTGATCTCATTTCCTCTGCTGATGCTTACAAATGCAGCCAGCTGTTAACCTTAAGTTTAAATTCTCTTATGCTGCATTTAGGTTTCAAAATTATCACGTGAAAAAGGAAGCTCCTTAAATGCAGTCTATCCTCTGAGTGAAATATGAGCAGAGTTGAAATGCACTTTGATTACACTAAGGTGCTAAAGCAAGCTGAAATGAGATTCAATAAAGCAACTTTCTCAGCAAATTCAGTGCAGTGGTGAACCACTGCTTTCCCAAATGGATTAATTTGTTGAAGGGAACACTTTTACTCTCTGGTAATTTTCAGATATGTCTAATTGCTTGGAAATCAAATGCTTTCTCTAGCAAAGAAAGATACAGGAAATGCTGTTAGATAATTAAAGCATAAAGGTTATGCACAAATGTCAAATCAATAAGGACAGTAAACATGGTTTATCAACCACACCAAGCACACTTTTTCAGTTGCAAAATGTAAATAAGTTTAGAATAGAGTGGTCTTGTGGGATGATGGATAGGATACCTATAACAGTTTAATTAACTCCAGTTTCCTACATGTTAAAGGTTTCTTCAATCCACTGGTTTATGTAACAAAACCTCTTAGGATTTCATTAGCCATTGCTCAATATGTAGTGTGGAATTCTGTCTTAAGGGGGTGCATTTTGTCCTGCTCTTCTGTTGTAAGCTAAAAGTCTTATCACAATACTATTACTGTTTCCCCCTAAAAATATGCAAATATTTAAAAATATCAGCTGAGGATATTGGTTTAGTATTTTGCTTTTTATTATCACAAAATAAAAGTTAACAACTTCTAACAGGGAAATGCAAATGCTTCTTGAACTGCACACAATTGGTTTACTTTTTGTGTTCTATATTTTTTTTGGTTTTATTTTTTGGAAAGGAGGCATATTCAGGCATTTGGATTATGTTGATAGGAGGAAGAAAATTGTTTTTGTTTTGCAACTCAGGAGATAGAATTAAAAGAAAATCTACACTTTACATTTCAATAAATTTCAGGGTTTTTATCTTTTTTTGTAGTACATTGGGTATTTTTCTTTACTCCTTTTTGTCTGATAAAGTGTATTCACATGTTCTATTTTAAATTAAGAAATTCTTCCATTCTGAAGGCAATGACTGAAGCTGGGGCAATATTTTCTAGACATGCCTACTAAGGATTTTTTATCCCTATAGAAAGGAAAACATAAATCAGCTTGTATTCAATTTGGCTTCAGACAATTAAATTTATCATTAGGAAATAAAAGGGTTATTTAACTTTTAACCCTAGTGGAATAGCTTAATTTTAAGTTTAGAGAACAGAAAGCCTTTTTGTTTAAAACAAAATGCTATCTAATTTTTCTTGTTGCCCATTTACGACTATAACATATGAAAACATCACACACAACATCAGCTAATAATGAACTATTTTCTTACAGAAGCAGGCAATAATAATGCTCATTAACACCATTCTCTAATGTTCCTGTGGGAAATGCTATCAAGCTCTCTGTTAAGGACTTATTTCAATTAAATTAACAACTGCTGACCTACCTTGTACATAGGATACTCTAAGCAAGTGCGGTTTGATCTTCTAATGGCATTTTCTTTTAAGATGAATACATGACAACTGTATTTTGTATGCCTTGGAAATGACTTTCAAAAACATCCATTGTCAGTACATTTTAAAATTGCTCTTTTAAGATGCTTCATGGTGTCTCCCGACAGAGTCAGACATGCATGACTATCCTTACAAACAATGATTTAGAGGAAGAAATTCGACACTCAAGATTTGCTGCTTCTATTTCTCAATAATTTTGTGCTTTCCTTGCCCTCTGCTGTGTTATCAGTCATCCGTGTCCCAGGGGAAATACTACAGGCTTGAGGTTAAATTAAGGTTCTATCTCCAGTGATTGTCTTCAGCAAACCCTGTACTTTCCCAAACAGACCTTATCTGCATTGAATGCAGCCTTAAATGCCAGGGGACCACAGGGAAAGCTCTCTTTCTTGTTGACATGAGTGCTAAGATTAATATAGAATAGTGTTTGAAAAGGAGAAAAGGTAACTAAGCTTAAAAATAAATGGTACATATATTAACCTATTAATCAGAACTGTGCTCTGAGTTAGAGATCAGTTTGTGAAAAACATTACCAGACATCATATGCTACCCAAGAGAAAAAAAATTAGACTCAGAAAGAAGAGTTGCTGCTACATCTATCGTAGTTAGTTTTACTAATTAAAAAATCAAGCCTTTTTGTGTGCTGCATTTGGGTCACTGACATTTATGGATAAAACTTAAGGAGTTCCCTGGCTCAAAAAATGCCTTTCTGTGGGTTTATCAAATAAAAGCAGCACAAAATAAACTAATTCAGCACAAGGATCTTCCCAGATGCTCTGAAGTAAGGTGAAAATCAGGCTGTTAACAATTGTGTAATTTTGTACATGCTGAATGGACCAAGTTTCAGGTCATTACTGGGGTAAAGAACCTTGCATGGGCTGGTATCATGTTTAAATAGAAAAGGTTTTTAAAGAGTTGTGGGTAAGTGGTCAACTGTAGGCTATTAGGAGTGCCTTTCATGGGGGCTACTGCTCCCCATGCCGGTAAGTGTGCTTTTGTGATGGAAAACAGGACTTTCTGGAGACCAAAATCTCCCTGGGGACAAGCTACATCAGCAGCCTCAGTCTGGCTTGCTCCTCTGGCAGCACAGTGCCAGACCTGCCACACTGGCTGGAAAACAGGCGTGAGGGGACCCCTCCCTAGCTGTCACTCTGGGTTAATTAAAGGTGAATGTCAGGGTTGGAGGATATTTTGACAAAATATTTGCTTGTTTACATAAAATTAAGAACAATGTTTCAAGGGAAAGAATCAAACCCCAAATCTATCATTGCTGGCCTAGAAGGTGATTTTGAAACTGGACTTGACACGGTGTAAATAAAAATTTACCTTTTTTTTCAGCTAAAAGATAACACAATGATTGAGGTTGGAAGGGACCTGTGGAAGGGACCATCTGGTCCAAACCCTAAGCTCAAATGGATTCATCAAAACCTTTTCCCTAGACCATTTTTCTGGACCATGTCCAGATGGTTGTTGATAAAACTTTACCAGTGCTTGGTCAGCTTCACTGAAAGAGTGAAAGAGTTAAAAGAGTGTCTCTTGATGTTCAGAGGGAACCTTCTATGTTTCAGTGTGTGCCCATTGCCTTCTGACCTGTGACTGGGCACCCCTGGAAGAGGTTGGGCTCCATCCTTGCGCTGTTCCTGCAGGTATTTATATGTACATTGATGACTTCCCTCTGAGCCTGCTCTTACTCAGGCAGAACAGTCTCAGTTGCCCTACCCTTTCTTCATAGGACAGATGCTCCTGTCCAACATCTTTGTTTCCCTTTGCTGGACTCTTTCCAGCATGTCCATGGCTATCTGGTAGTGGAAAACCCAGCACTGGAAACAGCACTCCATCCATGCCTTAGCAGGACTGAATAGAAGGGTCAGTGTCAGTGTCATCTCTTTCAAATCTCTGGCAGCACCCTCCCTAATGCAGCCCAGACTACCATTCCTGTTCTTTTCAGTAAAGGTCCGTGTTCATCTTGATGTCCTTCAGGACACCCAGGTCCTCTTCTGTTGAGCTGCTTTCCAGCTGGGTGGCCCCTAAATACACAGATATGTGGGACAGCTCCTTCTCAGGTGCAGAACTCTGCACTTCTCCGTGTTGAATTCAGTTATATTCCTGTCCTCCCTGTTATCCACCATGTTGAGTCTTCTCTCATTGGCAGCATGACCCTCTGGCATATCCAGCATTCCTCTTAGGTTTGTTGAGGGGACACTCTTCCTCATCATCCAGACTAATAATGGCAATGATAAAAAGTATCAGACCCAGATTTGATGCATCACGTGCATTTTGAATCACTAGGTTACAACTAGACTTCATGCAACTGTGCACTACTCTTCAGCAGATGTTCCACCAGCTGGTCATCCATCCCATACTACGACAGCTTATCTGTGAAGACCTTATGGGAGGCAGACCTCACTAAAGTCTGTGTGGACAATATCCACTGCTCTCCCTCAGCCATGAGTCCAGTTGTTTCACTGTAGAAAGTCACTTAGCTTGTTAACCTTCCCCTTGGCAAAGCCATGCTGACTACTCCTGATGATTTTTATGTCCTTCAAGTGCCTAGAAATGGTATGCAGGGCTAGTTGCTCCACTGAATTCACAGGTATCAATGTGAAGCTGACTGAACTGTAGCTCCCCGGTCCCTTCTCCTTGACTTTTTCCAAGATAGGACCGACATTGGCTTTTTTCCAGTCTTCTGATGCTTCTCCCTGTTGCTAGAATTGATTGAAGATTATTGAAAGTGGTCTCACAATGGCATCTGCCAGCTCCCTCAGCACTCAAAAGTGCATCCCATGAAGTCCTGTTCCAAAGACTTATATATATATTACTGTTTGCTAAAGTATCCTCTGATCCGACCCTCTTTGCAGGGTATTTCTTACACTGTAATTAAAAAATTACATTTAACAACCAGGTTTGATTTTTTCTAAACAGGAAGGAAGTGCTATTCTCCTCAATTCTTATTGCTGCATTGCTGCACTACGGCATTTAACTTTTAAATATCTTTACTCTCTCAAAACTAGTGTTAATAATTACTTCTTGTGCAGCTGAGAGCTCACTGTGGAGGCTTGGCTCTGGCTGGATTCCAGATGCCTTCCAAAGCTGCTCTATCTATCACCCCCATATCTAGACAGAATGGAAAAGAAAGGCTCTTGTGTCAAGATGAGGACAGAGAGAAATCACTCAACAATTACCATGATGGGCAAAGCTGACTCAACTTGGGAAAATCAAATTTAATTTATTGTAAATCAAACCAGAGTAGGATAATGAGAAATCAAAACAAAACTAAAAAACATGATCTCCCCGTCCCTCCCTTCTTCCTCCACTAAACTTCACCCTGATTTGCTCTACCTTCCCCCCTCAGTGGTGTAGTGGGACAGCGAATAGGGGCTGTAGTCAGTTCTACACGTGTTGTCTCTGCTGCTCCTTCCTCCTCAGACGGAGTACTCTCATACTCTTCTCCTATTCCAGAGTGGGGTGCTTCCCACGGGAGACAGACCTCCATTAACTTCTCCAGCCTGGATCCTTCCCACAGGATCACTCCCACGTGGTGCTGTCCTTCAGGAATGCCCTGCTCCATAGGGTGTTCCCTATGGGGTCACATGTCCTGCCAACCAACCTGCTCCTGCATGGGCTCCTTTTTCCACGGGTCCACAGGTCCTGCCCGGATCCTGCTCCAGTGCAGGCTTCTCATGAAGACACAGCCTCCTTCAGGAACTGACCTGCTCCCTTGTGGACCTCCATGGGCTGCAGGTGAATGGCTGCCCCTGGATGATCTTCACATCATGGGCAGCAGGGGCATCTCAGCTCTGGCACCTGGAGCACCTCCTGTCCCTCCTTCTGCTCTGACTTCGGTGTCTGCAGACCTGCTGCTCTCACGTGTTCACTCCCTCCTTCTCTGGCTGAAAGTGCTGCAGTGCAGAACTTTTTGCCTTTCTTGACTACATCATCCCAGAGACAGTACTGTCATAGCTGTTGGGTTCAGCCTTGGCCTCAGTCTAGGAGCTGTAGGGCCTTGGCTCTGCTGGACATGGGAAAAGCTGCCAGAGAAGACACGCTGTAGCCCCCAGTCCTGCAAAATCTTTGCTGTATAAGTCAAATGCACTCACCTAAAAAGAAAATATTTTTAAAGGCAATGATGAGTATTGTTGAAGAACAGCCTGGATTTCTTTTTGTCATCTTAAAGGTTTAGGGGCTGTTGGAAGAGGTGTGTGAGTACCAAAAAGCCTCTGAAGAGTTGCAGCATTCATATTTGCTACTTTATGTCCTCCTCTATCCTGTCTTTCTGTATATTACAGCTGTCTTTTTGGTCCTACTTTATCAGTGCAAATGATGTTACGTTCCCACTTACCACCTTTTTCTGACTGTTTAATGTTGGACATGTAACTCATATGCTAGTCACTAGCGTATCTTGTCACTAAAGAATTTAGTGTGGAGATGTAACTCACACTAGCAACCTTGTCACTAAAGAATTCAGTATGGAGATATCTGCCGGAGATACATTCATACCAGATCTGATTTATTTGAGATTTTTTTTCCTGTGGGTAGGAAGCAATAGCTGTTTTTTCTCCCAGCAAAATAATCAAAACGACTCTGCTTCTGTATTTGAACAGAGTCTCAGATCAATGCCCACATTTAACAGGGAAAAAAGTACATTTGAATAGAAATTACATATGAATACTTAACATATGTTGTGCACTTCTTCCTTTTTATGATCATGTTTCCATAAATGATAGCAGAAGCCGGGGCATGGCAGGCTGTGCTCTTGCTGCAAAAATTAGTACTGCTGCACAGATAGGATGCTATTGTACTGGAATTAGCTTGTATAGAGTGTGTGCTTTTTCTTTTATCAGAGGTGATCACAAACACGACCAACCTGTTCCAACAGAGCACTGGTACTGGGGATATAGGATCAGCCAGGGGACTAAAATGCACTGAAAACTGCCATGATTTTCCCAAGAAATGTAAATTTTAAATAACCCCAGTGATTTGATATTTTTGTGTAAACCGAAGACTGCTCACTTTTCTAGGAAAAGAATTTGTAGCACAATCTGTGAGAGTGCCACCAGGCTCCCCTTGAAGTAGGAATGTATTCAAACAGATGTGTCTTAATTGAAGCCATCCATCTCAACCAAATAAGCCAAACAACTTGAAGATATGTCATGAAATGATGTAAGTATTCCCCAGCCTTTTCCCCCTATATGCTCATATTTTTTCACTACCATGCAAATTAGAGTGTACTTTTTATTCTGTTGATAATGACTTTTTCCATTCCTGAGACCAAAGCATGTAAGGTTTTAGCAATACATTGGTTATTATTAGAACAATTAGCAAAATGTTTTTATTATTATTTTGTTCTAAAGTATGGAACCACATAAACATGTTGAATGACAAAAAGTAAATTCGTATGAGATCTTAGGAATAATAGTCAAAAGGGCATTAAAGCATCCTGTCCAGTGCCTGCCTGTGGGGTTCCTCAACAAGGAGAAACCTGACCTGAGATTTTTCGTGAAGGAGTGATGCTTTTGACTTAATTTTAAGGAGCATATGCAAGAGTGACAGGCCTCCATTTCCAATTTAATTCTCAGCAAAGTTTTTTTTATTTTTCTTTCAATCTATGGGGGAAACTTGTTAAAAAAACCCAAAACCACAAAAATATTTTTACAAGGCCTTCTATTCTTAGCATTCTACTTGTTGCTGCTGCAGTACACACCAAATGAACATTTTTAATGTCATACTTGGGTAACTTCTCTCTACTTGCAAATATTTGAAAAATCATTGCCAATTAAAGAAAATAAATCTGCAGTTTTTGTTGGGTTTAGAATTTTGGGTTTTTTTGTAAAGTTATCATAAAAATGTTGCATCCAATACAGTTATTTTCCCATTTTTTCTTAACAATTATGACTGATACTGAACAAATGGAAATTCTATGCTTAATAAGGCCAGAAAACACCTTTCAAATAATAATTTTTTTTTGCCAATTAGTTAATTTGTTATTTTGTTCAGATTCTAAAATTTGCCTTGACAGGAACTAGAAATCTGAATGGTTTTTAGAAATGTGAGACACCAGGACTGACCCACAAACTAACTGTGATGAGTGTTTGGCGTAATTGTGGTAAAGCAGACAAATATTAACTGTCAAACTTGAATAAAGCTATGACTGTGAGGTAATTTAAAAAGACTAAGGGTTATTTCCAAGTCACCTCACACATTTGGAAAAGGAAACATTAACAAATCATTATAATTTGTATCTTCTTTTTGTCATACTTTTATTTTTTAGCTATGAGCAGTTTATTAATTTCACATAAGTTGCAACTTCAAAGCAATTGCTGCAAGAGCAATTTCAGTCCCCGAAAGAATTGAAATTTGGGTCTTTCTGAGAAATTTTAGTGACATGAAATCACTTCCATATTATGTGTCAGGGCTTCTATAACTGACTATTTCAATCTGAAGGTCACAAGTTCACAAATAATTTCACTTAGTACATTCTAGGAAATGGCATCAGCAAGCGCTGTGCATGTTGATTTTTAAGCCATGCTTGCCAAATATTAAGGTAGAAATATACCCAAGAAGACACTAGTTGGTGCATGCAGAGGGTGAAGGTGTTCTAAACAGGTGTTCTGAAAGTACAGTTCTGTCACTGAGATTCAGTTTGGTTACTGTATGGTCTCAAAGAAGGATAAAAGCAACTCCATGTTTATCTAGTGGCTTCCACTTTTTTCTTCTGTTAAAAATTTATAAAAAGCCAACTAGATAACTTTTATATAGTGATTGTGCAAAATAGCTGTGTTTGTGTATCTGAACATCACGTCCACTTTTACACATTCAGTCCATGGAGGCCATGACTCCATCGTTCTTTCTAAGGCAGTGGCCACTAGGGGATGGTTCTGTGTTTTGAGAGAAGCAATTTTTCTATTTGGGTTATTTGGTTGGCGTTATCTATGATGTTTTGTTGTTTAGTATGAAACCCACCTTCTACCTTTCGCAAATATTTCTCTCATTGGTAAGTTAGCTTTCAACTGCTCCTAGCCCAGATATCCTTGGTTCTGTGTCTGTGGGAAAGGAAAATTTTTGACAAGATAAATGACATAAGCTCTGGTCTGTAGCCATGTGAAGATGAACTACAGCCAAATCTTTTGAAGATGGTAGTTTACCTTGAGATAGGTTTCCCTGCTCTCTAGTGTTTCTATATATTGCATAATACAATATTCTATTGACCAGAAATTTTTTTTTTTGTTCTCTGTTTAGAAACTGTAATGTTATTTATATGCAAAGAAGATTAGCTAGGGAGCTCTGAATAGGACTGGAAAATGCTTCATGTACCTTCTCCATGTGTTGTTAAAAGGCTGGAGAGGAGTAAATCACTAAGCGATATTCTTCCTTGCACATAATAAAACTCACTGCAGCTCTTCAAATTCTGTGTCTTTCTGGCTGTTCCCTTTCCTATTCCCATTTTCCACAACACCTGTTCACTTCACTTTCCTAGTGAAGTCTTCCATGTAGGCTTATTATGTATCAGATAAGGTTATGTCCAACAGTTTAATACAAGTTAAGTTGACCCAATCAAATGTTTGATAAAACGTTGATTTTTATATTTTTCCTCAGGCAATTCTCATGTGCCTGTTGCTACTTGCCTGACATCTTTAGATTTTGATGTGCTCTATAAGTCCCCTTGCTGCACGTTGAACTGATCATGTGTCAGCTTGTAGCTGAAGTTCAATGATTCCTGGTGTGCAAGTTTTAAAAATCATAATGACTAGTTTTGTTTGTTTATTTACTTACTATTTGGCTTGCAGATATTGTTAAGACTTGAAGATTAAAGTTCTTTTGGGACCATAATGTCAATATCTAAATATTAAAGAAGACAAAGATCTGCATCAAGAATTTAGTAAGTATAATTAACATTAAGTTGCTAGTTCCACATTTTATTGTGGAAACATTCCTCTTTGGTAATGTTTCCCTCAACCTAATTCTAAAGTTAAAGGAGCTATAAAGCATATCATATATGACAACTGGTTGTATATACAATTTATTATAACTTTTCAACTTTTATTTTTGTGTCAGGTTGTTTGTTTTTCATCAAAAATACAATGTAATAAATGTTTCCTCTAGCTACTTGATTTGTCCCTTTGAAAATATCAAAAATATGTTTTATGGCACATTGTAGAAACATATATATATATATAAAGGCTTGTAATGACTTTTATTAAAACGTGCACTTAGGGACACTTGCTGCCTCTAGTAGTTGGAAGTATCCAGTAAGAATATTTTCATTACTAACTGTCTGGAAATAATTTTGTGCCAGTCCAGCTCCAGCTCAACCATTGCTCACACTCAGAACTGTAGACAGATGTGGGATGCAGGTTTACACTGGAAAGATAAGTAGCTGTAATAGTGGTGCCATTTAATGTCACTCTTTATCCATGGAGAACAGGTTTGAAGCTATTAAACAGGAAAGAGAAAATAAATCTGTGCTAATGAGTTACTTGAATTTGGTAGCTGTATTTGGGGTTATACCATGCATGGTGTACAAACATGTCTGCCCCTATGGATTCCCAAATGCAACCAGGAAGGTTCAGAGACTGAATGTGTGTTTTCAGCAGCAGATATCGGCTATCAGAAACTTGTTGCTCTCTGAGTCAGCCAGCAGGTTGAATTATTTTTATTTAAAAACTTTGTATGCATTAAGTAGCTGAAATGATGCATTTTCAAAGCCTGTAGGAAAATTCAATATTTTAAAGAAATATATTGACCTTAAACTCATAATTTAAGTTTCTCCTAGAGCATTTTTGTAATGATAGTTCATTATTCTGTCCTTAAACTCCTTAATTTTCAGAGACAGATTTCAGTTGTGCTGAATTTGATTAGAACTCTCGTCATGAAATGGACTTCCCCTGGATTTCCATATGCTAAAAAAAAATGTTTTGCAGAAATTGCCAGTCTGATACAGCAGGAGAAAAACTTTCATCTAAGTTGCCAAATGTTTTTGGGGTTTATTTTCCTGTGTTCAGGCAGGGTTCTATGTCTAAATCTTTCAGGATCAGGTAACTGTCTGGAACACTTCTCTCTGCCCTCTGACTCCTCCCTTGTGGTCTGACAGACCTCTAAGTAGCAGAACAGAAAGCCTGCATTTAAAGGGACAACATGGTGACCTCAGACAGGACAACACTCTCCAGGTGACCTGGAAAAGCTCCAGAACAGGACTCCTGACAGCTGACTTGCCAAAAGAATTGACTCATGCACGGCTGTGTGTGCCGAACTTCTACCCCCTGGGAGAACAGTGCTCCTGTGACCTGAGGAAAAGCTCCACAGTGACATGAAGCTGCAGCTCCCTGTGCTTGCTGCACAAATGATCTCTGCCCATTTTTTTTCCCATGAGGAAAGCAGATCTTTCTATACTGAAATTGTACTGACAGTCATTTGCTTCTGCAAAAGGGGAAATTCTGCCCAGTGGAGCTATGGCAAATATGTGCCTGCTCTTCAGTTCATATTACAATAATTACAGTGTTTAGCAATGGGTCATTGATGTAGCACGTCAGCAGATGAGTAATGCTTTTGATGATGTTAATGGACACCAGGAAAGTTTTCAAGGAGGGCATTCATTTGACTTGTTTTCCTCTCCCGCCCACAAATTTCTTTAATTTCAAATAGGCCTCTTTACAGCACAGCAAAAAAAAAAAAAA
>VZTN01034360.1:8179-47766 GCA_013400515.1 Erpornis zantholeuca | reverse complement strand
GGTGACCTACTGTCCAACAGACCTTGGAAATGAGAACCATCCTCCTCTCTCTCCAGTACTTCCCAGTGAGTGTAAGTGAGCTCAGAGGGCTATGCCAGCTCTACTGCAGCCCTCCTTGATTTATCTTAGTGCCAACCAGAGCACAGTATCCTGATACCAAGGGATATGGTTCCATTGCTACAGTCAGGACTGTAGCATTTGAGTAGCACTTAGAAAATGCTGGAAACAAGCCTTAGAGGCTAAGAGCCTACCAAAGCCCTGCTGCAGTGTCTAAATGCAGGCCATGCATTTAGTTATGCTCCTTCTGACTGGATGTGAAGCATAGGAACTGTTAACCTCTTCCCTCACCCCAAATTCATAAAGGTGCAACTTTTCTCCAACTGGCTGGGCTATTACTTACCCTTGTCTTACAGCAAGTCAGATCATGACTGTGAAAACTTATTCCATCCATGGTTGTGTGTTGGGATTTTTTTTAAGGAATATTTTTAATTCAGACTAAAATAAAAGCCAACTAACATTCTTTGTGTCTCCTTCCTTTGTGTGATAAGCTGGTATGGGGAAATTCTGCCTCAGAGAGAGAATCCAGTAGCTTTCAGCACAGTCCAGTACATGCTGGGACAGACTGTTGGAACGTGATATAAACACAAAATATGTTCCTTCTTAGAATAGAGTTTTAATTTGTTCTGACCTAGGGAAAGCTGTGATGTGTAGTGTCATAGTAAGCATCAGGTAGTGTACAAAAATTTGGAAATACCACTTGCACTGAAATTTTATTTGAGTAATATAAACTGATACATCATCACTCAGCAAATAGAAACTGGTTACACACAAACAAACTCTCCCCCTCCAGCTGACTACTATAGCTGGTGATTAGGATAGAGATACCAATGTTAGACTAAAGGAGCTAGTGTTAACATGTGTTTGAAGCACAGCTCTGTAACTGCTCGCAGCTGTCCCCATACCTTCAATATCAATGAGTCTGCTATTCTGTTATTAGAACAAGGACGTAAGCACAGCTGAGAAGAGTCCCATTTCTGACCCATAGAGGCAATCAAAACAATTAATAGAAACAGCTGGAGAGCTACATTCCTGCCTGGCTTCTGACATCAGTGGGTCAGGCAGGTTCTAATACAACCTTTAACAAATTCTGTTATTTACTAGCTCCTACCTGGCTTCCAGAGTTACAGAGTACCAGAGAAAGCTTGGTAACTTCCAGAAAATTGAACATATAAATAAGGGGGCATTTTTGAATCCTAGGCTTTTTGTTTCCTAGTTTTAATAACAGTACAGCTTAAATGTAAGCTATGAAGTAGCATTTACCTGACTGCAGATGACACTCTTTTCCCTCTGCTAATGAAGTTTCCATCTTCTGGAGTGCTTTGAGTACAGAGAGTAGAGCAAGACCCAGCCTATCCTCATGAACTGATGGATGTTGCTGAAGTGATATGGAGAAGCAGTAAGCATGCTCAGAAGAAAGGAGCAAGCAGCCTTCTCCCTGCTCTGCCACAAAGAGGAAACACTTTCCCTGCTTCCAAAGGGGGACATTTCCTTTCCTTTTACTACCAGTCTGATCCCTTCTTTTCCCCACCACTCTCTCAAACATTTAGAAGCAATAACCTTCAAAGTTACACAAGTAGACCCTAAAAATAGCACATGCTGGAAGCCAGTGGGTGCTCAGTCTGCAGTGGCAGAATAGAGGACTTCCTGAAACACAGTGCACCCCACATGGAGTACTGTGTCCAGCTCTGTGACTCCCAGATTAAGAGGGATATGGACCATTGGAGCAAAGCCAGAGGAGGGGAACAAAGAAGTTCAGAGGGCTGAAGTACCTCTCCTATGAAGACAGTCTGAGAGAGATGGGGTTGTTCAGCCTGGAAAATGGAAGGTGCCAGGGAGACCTTATCGCACCTTCCACTACCTCAAGGGGCTGCAAGAAGGCTGAAGGGGCAAGGAGTGATAGGAAAAGGGGAGATGTTTTTAAACAGCTCTGTCCCATGGGACCCTCTCCTCCAATCACCTTTCTTGTGGCAATACTCAGAACGTTTGAGACAAAACAGGCTTAGGTCTGGTCCTAAGCATCCTGTCTTTCAAATATGTCTTAATGTTGGTTGGTATAGGGCTCATCTTCTGCTGCAGGGAGCTTTACATGGCAGACAGGGGGAGAGAACAGGAAGGAAACAAAAGATAGCAAGTGGCTAATCATATAGCACATAAGGGCCATGCCCATCATTAAAACAGATATCCATCAATTTGTGTCAACCACTTTCCCCACCCCCTGAGTCCCAAAGATTTCAAAACAGAAGAAATCCATGATACAAGGCTCAATTTGTCAAATCGGTCCTTGGATTGCCTTAATTGGAATAGTTCAGCTGCCTGGTCAGCCACCTCCTTCTTTGCTTGGGCCTCTGCGTTCAAAGTTGTAGCCTTGTGGCTAAACGCACAAGCTTCTAGGAGCTTGGGGCTGCCTTTCAACCACTATCCTAATCCTGACTCCCTTCTGTTGTTATAAACTTGTCTGGGTTGGCACTGGGATATCCTTCAGGTAGACATTCTTTGTCCTCTCTCAACTTCTTCGTCATTCCTTTGGCTTTGACAGGCTTCTTTTTTCTTTTGTAGAGAGCAGAGTGGAGGAACTCAGTGTCTGTAAATGGGTCACCCTGTCTCAGTTTCCTGCAGAACCAAAAGGGTTACATTGAAACATCAAGTATTCCTTGAATACATGCATGATTTTAGTCCCTCAAGTTTCTGATTTTACTGTAGTGCTTCTCCATTAAGATGATTAAGTGGTACAGTCTGTTTCTTGTCTAGTACAGAGTACTGTCTGGCACAATACAACCAGCTATTCACAGGAAGTTCAAATTGTGACACTTTTCAGGGAAAAACACACCCAGTGACATAAGAAGAAAGTTGTCATTTTAGGAGTACATGATTCTTGTGCAGTAGCCATTGGACATACTGAATCTACAGTTTCTTAGGGAAAAGATGCAGCTATTTGTTTAGGTACCATATCTGCTAGTGAATTTAGATACAGCCTGCTCTCAGGAGGAAAGTGCTACTCAGGTGTGTAAAATTTTAGTCATCACAGAATGTAAATGAAATCAGGGCTTTTGCTGAGCTGTCTTTATTTAGCCTGTAATTTATCCTTGTGCTACTGCCTCATTAGCACTGGAGTACCACAGATGCAGTCTGCCAAAAACAACATCTTTGGTAGCTTGTCACCAGAAGCCTAAACATCCATGTGTGCTGATGCAGAATTTCAGCATAACCACACAGTGGTAGTAGAGGAGGGTGACAGAATGCAAAGGATAAGAAGAACTTTAAACAAAGCAACAGAGGGTCCGGCCCTGGAGAGTGAGTATATGAGAGCAAAGCATGGGTTGCAGCATGAGAATGGTCTTTGGAAGGAGTAATTTAAAGCCCAACCTATTCATTGGTGGTTCTTTGTAGCAGGTTGGCTTCAGTTTCCGCCTCAATGAGCGCCGTGATGCTTCCTCCGAGCTGGAGTAAGACAGAACCCTGGCATCGTTCAAGTCCCGTAGTGGCCTGGTATCTGCAAAGGGAGACATTCACATGGGTTGATCAATGTGATTCCAAATAATTTCCAGATATCCTAAGAAATAACAGCTGTTAAATAGAAAGAGCTGCATTACCAGCTTTCTCTAAATATGCACAGTCCAGAATCCAATCATATTCCCTCTAAACTCAGGAGACCATTTTAATCCAAAAATACCAGACTTGGTCCTCAAAAGTCAGCTCATAAATCAAATTATTAGGTCCCTCAGTAAAAAAATACAGATCACTAATACTGATGGTATCACGTGCCCTGATGTAGTAGAAGAATTATATAAAAACTCCATTTGATAGCCGTAATGCCCAGGAGCTTACAGCCTGGAGGAGACAGCAAGCTTATGGCACACAAACAACCTACCAGCAACCTACCAACTTCCAGCAAGACCCAGGGCCCTGCCAGTGGTCACTGCACCTTTCCAAGTGGAGTCAGCCAAAAGGAGGGCAGGAGAACACTCCCTCTCTACAAAGTACAGCCCACTCCAGTTTGTCAACAGCTACGGAAAGAAAATCCCCCACAAAACTACTCTCTTTACAGAGAATCCATTAACAGCTAACTCCCCAAAAGGAGTTTAACTATTGTATTACCAGCCCAGAGATACACCCTCCAAATCCTTTGAAAAAACAAACAAAAAAAAAACAAACCACAACCAAAATAATTTAGGTTGGCTCCTAATTAATCTCCAGTAGAGATACCGCCTAGAGGTATGAAGTCTGACACCTTGCAGCACTAACCATTCTGGACCAAAAACTTCCCATCTTGATATTTTGTGCCCCAATAATACTGACTGACTCTAGTAGGCAGAGTCAGTATCAAATGAGACTTTTCAACTGCTTGAGTACTTGATTTTCTAAATTAATAAGCATGCTCTGTAGATAACAAGAGTGGTAAAACAAGACTCAGCACATGCTGCTAGACTTGTCCCAATAGCTATACATGGAAAAGTGGACAGAAATTCTTATAGGAATGCTGATAAACTAGAAGCAAATGCAGCTACAGAAATGACTGGCCAGCACAAATGGAAGCATAAATGATGTATTGGAGACTGATCTTTAACTCTGAAAAAAGAGAGGAAGGAAAATATAAGCACTTGCTGCATGGATCTTTTGCCCTCATCTCAAGACACAGGTACCTTCCCCAGCTTACCACCTACCAGGTTCCTGTGAAGGTGACTTGCAAATACTTGACTGGACTTGGTTCCTTTCCCCAGGGATTTTCTCTGCAGTCTTTTCTTTAAATATAAGGGAGGTTTTTGACCAAACAGGGGATTTTGCTGGCATTCTGTTGCCCTCAGTACTTAAGCTCTTGGAAACTGGTACTTCTCTAAGTCTGGAGCTGACAGGCAAAACTGCAGAACTGGTCACGTAGGAGGATTCAAGACTGTGTGAAAGGTCGATAAGACTATCTCCAAGTGATATCTCAGGCAGCTGCTCCTCCAGGAAAGTATCTGGCTCAGACAGCAGATGTGTAATGCACGAAAACTTCCCCATCAGGACAGTTTGCTTGGATGCAAGTTCTGTGGAACTTCCAATGAGAACCTTGGCACCATCACTTTTTCTGGCCAGGGAATCAGTCTCTTGAGGTTGAGAGTTGCTTCTCTTCCTCTGAGGCTTGGGTTTGCAAGAGGCTTCTTTTTTCAGAGCATTCATGTTGTTGTCAACCTCACCTTGCCCTTTTTCTTTAAGGCCTCCTGTCTGTTTTTTATTGTTAATTTGATTGTTCTTAGCAGCTCTGGGGATTTTGCTGGCTTTGCTCCCAATAACAGACCTGGGAGGTACATTTTCACCCCCTTCAAATTCTGTCTGGAAACAACCCAAGTCTCCTGTGAGATCCAAAGGATGGACAATATAAGTTTCCCTGCGCTGTTTAAGATTACCTGGCAAATCCTTTGTACTCTCATTAGCTTCTCCTTGAACATCTATACAGGGCCTAAAAACATCAGCTTCATTTCTCTGATCACAATTGCTTTCCCTGTCAGTCTTCCTGCTTGTTTGGCTTCTTTTAGGCCGTTCTTCAACTTTGGCCTGTGGTATTATCACACAGTTTGGCAGATATTCCTCATCAGAATCATCTCTTTGCCCAATTACTCTAGTTTTTCTGTTGGCTTTCTGTCTGATGCTCTTTCTGCTCACGCTTGAGAATTGTGTAGAATTTTGTAGACTGGAATCACCTGAGAGAACTTCATGACTTGAAAAGGTATGAACTGGGGGTTTTAGCAAGCTCTCCATACTTTGCATTTCCAAGATAGGTCCCTTCTTAACCTGCTGCATTAAGTCAACACTTCCAAGACTGTGCAGCTGTGCTGGATTCACCACACGTGTACATCCAAAGTTTTGGACTTCATCTGGACAGTGGGAATGGTGCTCCACACCACAGTCTCTATTCTTCCTGGCAAAAGCCCCCCCACATGCCTCCTGCCCCATCTCAGAGACTTCAGTCTCACTGGAACACGTTCCAACTTTTGGCTGAAGAAGCTTCTTTGCATTTTGAGCACACTCTTCATCTTGAGATCTATCAGGACTACTCTCTGCATTGTTTTTAACTGCAGTTATTTTCTTTTTTCCTGTTCTTGCTTTTTTAACAGTCTTTTTCTCTCCAGTTTTACAACTACCTTTGCTTTTAACCTTTACAGGAACAAACTCAGGGACTTGGCTATAGCTGGGGTCCGTTTCAACACCACACTCCGTTTCTTTTGTCTGTGGCTGCTCACAGAAAGTCTCTTTATGCACAGAGTTTCTATGAGAAATAACAGCAGTTTGAGTAGGTGAAGCCAGGGGGCTGGGAGATCTCAGCTCTTGCTGCGTCTTGTTCTTGCTGGAGCTGCTGTTGTCCTGTGCAGTGCTATCACAAGCTGCCTGAGTGGAACTGACACGTGGGAAAATATCCAGAGCAGAAGATGGAGTGCTTGTAGCAAACAGGGTGGAACGCTTTCTCCTCTGAGTAACGTGTCCTTGTGAGAGACGATCAAAGAAATGTTTTGCCATCTCATCGGCCTCATAGGAAAGAGTATGACTTTCCCTGGCAAGCACTGGCAAATCGTTGGGATTTTGTTCAGTGGTGCACAAGACCTCTGCTGGAAAGAAAAAATTCATTTCCAAGCCTGAGAAATGCAGCAGGCAAATGCCATCTTCCCCCATACCACTGAAAGCCTTGCTCCATACACTGCCACAAATCCAGAGCACAGAAAAAGCATGATTTTATCTCTACAAGGACTCCCCAAACTTACTGTGCACCAGAATTGTTCAGCTGGCTTCCCTCTGAACAAAAAGGTAGCACAAAGCAAGATCCCTTAACCAGCCATAATACTTAGGAACACTCATGATCTGCATAAGAGTTATAATTTAATCTGTGTAAGAGTTACAATTTATATGGCAAATCCACAAGAAACAGTTGTGCACCTAGTCAGATTCTGCACCTTCATGCATCTCTGAAAATCTTATGTAAGCTCAGTACCTACTACTCAAAAAGGCCTGATTTGCAAGCTTGAAGTACTGCGAATGTGCCACATACCCCTCTGAAGACTCTGGTTCTGGAATATACATTACTGCAGCAATAACAGCCCCAGTGGAGCATGTAGTTCCTATCAGTCATTAGGAGCTACTAGGGTTGTAGTTAAGAGCTAACTGGAGGTATGGCACTCACGAATTTCTGAGCACAGACACAAAGTCATACCAGAAGAACAGCAAAAGATGCAAATTTACCTCCAAAGATGCAAGAGTCATGAAAAGCCTCCTCTGTTGCCATTGTTTCAGTCACCTTCTTGCCATTCTCTTCCTGGTGGGACTGAGGCTTCTCTTTGTGCTGCGGTGGCAAAGTATCTTTGGAGGCAACAGGCACAATTTTCAGGGGCTCATTAGAAGCAGGTCTCTGAAGTTCTCCTGAGGATGTTTGTACTGTTGTGGAGCTGCCACCTTGCTGTTCTGCATCACATAGCTTGGAAATAGGGACTCTCATTGGTATCTGTGTAACCCTGGTGGAGAAAGAATAACAGCAATGGGTCATGTTTTATATATATGACAGGCCCCAGAATCCAGCAGACTAACTACAGGCCATGGGTGGGCAGCTCCAAGGACTGCCTGTCTTCAGAGGGGAGACTACATAGAGGAGAAACAGGACTCAAAATATACTTAAGAGATCCTACTCTGACCATCTTTCCAGAATGCAAGCTTACATCATACAAGCACGTGACTATTAAGCATCTTTATGTCACAAACATCAAAGTATCCAGCTATGGCACTCACTCCTTTAATCAAATCTTGCCATGCTCACCAGCTACAAAGAGAAAACTGCCTAAAAGTAACATGGTCTCAAAGAAAGGAGGTAAAAAGACCACTTTTTGCACAGACTCGGTATTAGGACAAACAAGACAAGGAGTGGCAATAAAAAGATAGACTAAAAGAAAGCATCAAGCAGTGGTGGTTCAGAGAAGACATCTCATGTAAAACTGGCAACTGGGCACACACATAGAACACAAGGAGTTTAGCACATAGAAATTCAGGACAAGCTTGGTGGTATCATTTTAAAGCCCACCTCAGAAGTTGACCATCTGCAATTTCATCAGCCCAGCTATCTTCAGTCATGCTGCTCTTCTGGCCACTGAACAAGGATGGAGAATTTGTATGGAACTGGAAAGAAGAGAAATAAAAGAGTGATTTAAAGTTCTTGAAATCTCTCATGCAGCCTCCTGCACAGAAACAGCAGAAGCTCAGCTTCTCTGGAAAGTGTGTAAAGTACTGCCAGCAACTCTCTCGTGTTATGGAATAAATTATGGAATAAATTGCAGCAGAATCAGATTGTGTCTCCATGGCCTAAGGATGAAGTTAAACTAGTTCAGATAATCTGAGACTAGGAAGCAGGAATATTTTCCCATCCACCCATGAGAGAGGACACAGGGAAAGTGTCCTATTCCCTATCCTAAGTTGTCATGGCAATACTCAAAAAAAGAAATTGAAAAGAAGTCACAACCTGTCAGAATGGAAGAGCCTACTGGCCAATATGGCAAATAATCCAGAGGAAAACAGTTTAAAACTGTAGCTCTGCCTACAGCAAAGTTACCCTGGAAATCCTTAACTCCAAGCTAAAAAAAAAAGGATGGAGCCAGCACAACTCAAGCAAGCAAACAGGTGAAGCATCCAACACTGAAGTGAGCAGGCAACACAAAGCAAAAGACAGAGAAAAACACAGCCCCCTTCCCAGAGCAGTGTGCTCATTTTTCCCATGATTTACCTCAGACAGCTCAGCCATCTTAAGTGAAGCCATAAGATTGTCCATTTTTTTCAACATATTATTCTGTGTTGAGGTAATAAAGAGAGAGAAGCCATAAAGACATAAAATCAAAACATCTATTCCAACAAGGATACTAGTAGCCAGGGCAAGGCATGTTCTGGGGAGAACATGCTTAGAAACAAAAATAAGCAAATGAATAGTGACCTTTTCCATAAGTCAAGAATTCAGACATTCAACAACAGCTCAATACTCCCAAGGCTGAGACACTAATGCTGCACACCTTGCCTACCACCCCTCCCCATGCCAGCCACACTTGTTGGTGCCATACCAGGAAGGAGAGCCTGTGCCGCAGCACAGCGTTCTGGAAGTGGCACTGCTTCACCTCCTTCTGCAAGATGGTCTTCTCCTGGGTGAGGCGCTGTGCATTGGCTTTCTCTGCATTGAGGGCCAGAGCCAATGCTTTATTGTTCTGCTTTAGGGAGACTTTCATTGTGGAGGAGTTGTCTGTGAGAGAGCAGTATCACACACCATCAGCATCCAAGGTCTCATCTATACCTCTCCTCTCATCATAATTCCTTCTCTTCCCAGACCAGCTTTCCTCAGATTCAAATCTCTACAACTCAAAAGCCCCCTCACAAAATCAGCAGTATCCTTCCTTCCAAAAATAGAAGTCTCCAGAGAAAACTGCAGTAAAAAATTTTCCATAATAATATGCAACACTTCAGATACCCTCTCCACCCTCAGTGGGTCATGCTCAGGCAGAAAGCTACTGCTTCAATTCTTAATGAATGACAGCATGGTTCAAGTGCTGAGTTTAAAAAGATATGCTCCTTGCTTTGAACAAGTCACCTACAGATAAGTCCTCATCACCATCCAAGAAATCGGAGAAAAACCTGTTTTCCTCTATAGTTGCCCATGAATAGATTTGGACCCCTGTTTCCCAATTCCAAAACAATTAAATATTAGAAATATCTGTGCTTTTCAAGGTAGTCCAGATTATCTCCTGTTCTATCTTTGCATTATTTCCCCATTAAAACAAGCCAGGACTGTATATCCTCTAAAATACTTCAGACACCTTTGGGCACCTTGAGTGGCACTTGACACTCATCAGCACGGCACTGAATTCACTAGAAACCCCCAGGCAGAGAGGCAGCTGAGAAGCAGCACATGAACTCTGGTAAGGGACTGCTGTCCACTCCTGATGCCACGGTCAAAGGCCCAGTTACAAGCTGACACAGCAGCCAGCCTCTGTACACAGCGCAACGCAAAATACACTCACTGATGATTTTCGTTTTGATTTTTGATGCAATCGAGGCATTCAACTTAGCTGTCCTCAAGGCACCCTTCTTCTTCTCCCGCATCCGCTCTCTCACGCCGCTCAGACCGAAGAAGGACATTTCGGCGGCCTCCGGCGCTGCCATCGCTGAAGAGAGCGACACCGAGCAGGGTCAGCACCCGTATATCTCTTCCGCAAGCCCTTACCGGCCACGGCTCGCACTTGCCCCGAGAAGCGACGCCGCGGCCCGGCACAGCCCCGAGCGGACCCCCGGCGGAGGAGGAAGAGGAGCAGGAAGAGTAGGAAAAGGAGGAAGAGGAAGCCGTACCCGCGANCCGCGGGACGGCGGCGGGGAGCGGCCCCGTCTGCGCGCCGGCGGCAGGCCCGGGAGGACGGATGAGCTTCCCCGCCGTCCCGGGGAACGCGGCCCCCCAAAGCGCCTTCACGGCCCCTCTGCCCTTGTGGCCTGAGGCGCCCCACTTTGAGGCGCTGCTCCCGCCACCTGCCCCGGCCCCACACAGCTAAACGGCTCCTGGAATGCCTCAAAAAACGCCGAGGGGTCTTCTGAACGGCATATTTCACCCAAAAACTAGGGTTTGCCATTTTCAGCTGTGAGAAAGTTAAATGTGACCATTAAAAGTAATTACTTTTCTTCTTACGTACATTACACTTCAGTCCAAGTTAATGCATTGTTTTCCAGACACCCGTGAATTTGCTCTCAAGAAGCTGACATCATGTGTGCTGGTGTGATGATGTTAAATATTTTAAGGAAATGACATATATGGGAGAAGCAACCAAATACTTTGAAAATTAATTTACAGTGGAGGTGCCAAGGGAATAAAGCCGCTGAAAACATGTCTGTTGTCCTAAAATGGGTTCTTTTACTTGCTGTGCAAGAGGCTGATCCCCACAGAGAGGTGAGGTATTTGATTTTTGTATAGTTCTGCACAGAAAGGAGTGCTGGGTGTCTAATCCACTAAGCTAGCACGAGGACTATCAAAAATTATTGCCCTTCATACATTTTGGTAAAGAAATTCATTAATATTCATTGGCTAAAAGTTGCATAGTTCTCTGATTATTTAGTAATATATCCACTATTACAGTCTACGTGCTCAGTCTCTCTTTTGAGTTGGTGAGTTTCATGAGTTGGGGGTCACAATCCCCGCTTGCAAGAATTGCCTTCTACCTCCTTGGGGCTGATTTAGCACAGTTGCTGAGTTGGTTTTGTTAGTTTCTTCCTTATCTTGGGAATTCTGCCAAATGTCCTTGTGGCTTGTAAATTCTGCTTTCTTTGTTTCCACTATCACTAATACATCCTTCTCCCTGAACTTTGTTAACTTCCCTCTGGAGCTGAGATTATTGAAACATCTCAACCTCTAAACCTCAGCAAGGCAATTCTACTGACAAGTAATTTATCTTTCTAACACCTGAACATCATACCTGCTGCCACAGGCAAAGGTAGCCCTTTGCAAGAGTCCTAAATCATACCACTACTTTATGAGGTATTTCTTATTACATTAGCTGGTGGCAATTATTAAATATATTTATTAATTCCAACCTAATTAAGTAGCAGACTGACAAAACACCCTCCACACTGTTATAAGTGCTTATTGTATTATTGGCTTTTCGCAAATATTAAAATGAATGTCATATGTGTAATGTTAGAAAACTTAGTTGCATGGATATAGTTTCTTAGTAGTGTGATTTCTTAGGATTTTATCATGATATGTAGAATGCTTTTTTTCAATGCTTTTTATCCTGAGCTAACTCAGGATAGCAACAGATAAGCAAGGAAATTCCCACACCATCTGGCCTAGATAAGGACTACGGGCCTAAGACTCTGGAAGGAAGGAGTTATTGATCCGAATGTGAAACAACAGTTTGACCAAAAGGATGAGGTCAGCAGAACTGGACAATGGATTATCAACTTTTAAACAGACCTGCAAGAAGGAAACAGAGACAGGATGGGGAGGACTTGATACCCAAGGGATACCAAAAAATGAATATTTGAATGATGCATAGAAATCTATGGATATGTATGAGACTCGGGCATTTAACAGAAGAGGTTTGCTAGCTAAGGTGTGCCTCTGGCATCATGCCAAGCACCCGGCCAGATTAACTCTTTGCTTTATTTCTGTCTCCTATTGTCCCTTTTATTAAACCCCTTATTAAACCTTTTAAAATTTTACCCAGAGTGAACTTCGTTTTTCACAACACCTGCCCTGATAATCAGAATTGCTGTGGATAATAATTCTGCAGGCACACAGATCCGCCTGTAGCTTTAGTTCTTGCTCTAGGGAAACAGCCTGTCATTAAATGCTAGTGTTTGGGTGTGGGGAAAAGATGTAAGTATCCTCTAAGACATATTCTATGTTCCATGTGTGACAAATTCCACACTTTGGGGTCCTAAATTTTGTCTACTAAGTTTATTAAGCATACCAGTCAGCAAATTAAATTAGCAGTTGGTTTCTTAAAACCAGAAACCCTTTCTCACGCATCTCTCTTTAAACAGTGGAAATCTTTGCCAGGAGATATTGCAGATGTCATTACTCAAAATTTCAATTTCACTTATTCAGAAAGTGATTGGACAAATTTGTAGAATTTAAAAACAAGCAAGAGCTATTAACTGCCAAGGCAACATTTTTACTCAGGAAGGTCCTGAATTGGAGAACAGAGAAATACACTGAGAAAGTTCGATGCCTGCTGGCAGAGTTCTCTCATCTCTTCCCCAGGCATCCACTAGTTAATGTTATTTATCTTTACCAGGGAAGAGCACAAACATAGCAACCTCCCCTACCTTGCAATGATACAGAAGCATTTCTTGCTTTAGGGGAAATGGCAGGGGTCAGCTCACCCGAGGAGTAGACTCATGTCAGTAAAGTCCCTTGCTTCATCAGGGTATCACTTTTTCCACATAACAAGAGAGGGGTTGGGTTAGCAGGACTTTGGCTGAGTCCTGCCATGGCTGTGTTCACTTTGTGAAGGTCACTTTTCCCTCTCGCCTGCCTATAGCAGCAGATAAGCCCTGGATGGGTGTAACTGGTGGAGTTAGGCCTGGCAGGCAGTAGATCTGTGTTTCTCACTGCAAACAAGCAGCAGCTCTACTGGAGACATGTTTGCCATGATGCCTGAAAGGAAGATGCTTTCAGAAATCAAATCCAACTTGATTAGAAACTCCTCAGCTGGATTGAAAGGTGGGGAAGTACTAAGCTTGGCTCCTTTTGCCACAGAATAAATGAGAAAGGCAAATGAAATAAGGAAGAGAAAGCACAGCACAAATTCTATAAATGCCGAGTAGATTTCTTCCTGGAGACCATCTATGTCTCATGATAATACATTTCCTTCTATGTTTTCTTAAACATAACATAAGGCCATGGCAAAAAGAGGCAACATTATGATCATGTCTCATAAACCCATTCCTATTTTTCACTAGGAAATCATTTAATAACAAAAGTATGTTTCTAAGGAGGGGGATGGCTTGTTCATTCAGAAACAGAGCCTGCAAACCTTCCTAATCTACAAAATCCCATAGCCTCTCACTGACTTGCTAGCCATCATGGTAGATTGCATACCATCAGCAATCCTGTGAAAGATGTGCTCTGCATCCCTCAGGACAACAGAGGGGTTTAGAACAGCATGTTGGGACTTCTTGACTGTTAGAATTTCTCCCAATACTGTAAGCAAAAACATAATGTTGAAGAAAGAACAAGGAGCCAGGATCCTTGCTATATGGCACAAATATTGCAAATGGAACCCTAGATGGGCTCTTGGGAGGTATCAGATTTAATTTTCCATTGTTCCATTTGGTAGAATGCTGAAACAGTAGTAGAAGTTGGTAGCTTCATTTACAAGTAATTAGATCCATCAGAAAACCCAGTGAATAGTCTCTGCCTCCCTTGTTAGCAAGTCTGCTATGTTTCCAACCAGCCACTCAGCAGTGAAACTGAATGCCCAAAAGTGTATTAGGATCACCTAGCTTGAAACTGATAACACAAGCTGAAAGTTTAACCTCTTCTCTGTGGTGGTTTTGATTTGCTGCTTTTTTTTCTTTTAATTTATCTTAGCAGCATTGTTTCTAAGCAACATGAGAAAGCACCCATCCTGCATGAAGCCTTAGCCTAATTTCCCTGGCACACAAACTGAGAGGCAGAGGCAAGAAGGGAACAGCAACATCAAGAGGGCATTCCTCTTCAGAAGTCAGAGAGGCTCCAAACCCAGATTCTGAGGCCTATGGCAAGAGTTGACACAGGTAGAGCATGATTTTTTTATGTACATTTATGAGAGAGAGTATAGGGGACAATATTCATTAACAGCTGTGTGTACCATGGAGCAGAGGAGTAGAGCATGCACTTTGATGTTACAATAAATTGGTGGGCCAGGTGCTGGCTTCTCTCTTTGCTGTAACTTCATCTCTTACATCCTGTCCTCTTCTCAGTCCATCCCCTCTTTCTACAACATAGATCTGATTAACAGACACAGAGTAGGGAGAGGAAGCCATTGCTAAGAAACGTAGAAGTGGCAGCGAGGGGGTCAATAGATTGCATTATATGAGGGAATATACATCACTGATGGGGATGCAAGCAAGCTGCAAGCTGATGCTCAAGGCTGATACTCATCTTAAACAGGCTCATTCTGTCCATTTCCCATTACCAAACTCTTTATCCTCACTTTCATTACTGTGCATGTCGTCTTCTTTCTTGAGTAAGTTTTTCTCAGCTCCTATTTTAATCCTACCCTGGAACTGGTTTTGGCTATATTTTTGTAGGCGGTCTCCAACTGTCTCACTCTCTTTACTTGTGATTAAGAGAATCACCGATAGGATGCACTTTTCTCTCTCCTAGATCCACTGAGTTTATGTTATGATGACAAATAGAATATGGGAAAAAAACTCCTGAAGAAAGAGATTGGAAAAACTCCTGTAAGTAGTGGCTGCCCACAATTGCTTTCACTGCAATTGAGATTGGCTTGTTTTCATTGCAAAGGGTTGTAAAATCTAGGCAGATGACAACTGTCAAACCTTAGTTTTCTCGTGCTGGAAAGTACAAACAAACTTCATTTGATGTGCTCTTCATTTTGTTACATTCAGGCTGCAATGGGAGACCTGACTGCACAGGTGACAGTAGAGATGTGACAGCCCAGAACTTGCTCAGTGAGAGCAACCTGGGTGGTGCAGAGTTCCTCCCTTGCAATGCATCCAGGGTAGCTGCTGTCTGTAAGGAGCAGCAGCATCTCATGCTTTTCAATGCAGAGTTGCCCTAGGGGATGTAAGCAGAATTCCCTCTATTCCACACAAGTCCTGTGTCCATCTGCCCTAGAAATGCTTGCATGGATCAGTAGTACTTAATCTGAGGAAAGACTACAGAATCAGGCCTCCCCTGAATGAGGACAAGCACCTGTGAACCACCTCTTTCATTCTCTTGGCTGTACAGTGAAATTCTTCTGTTGAGTCCCCAGACTTTAAGTAATTGTTTCATATTTGCACTTATTCCCATATTTTGGAGCCTTTGGAGAAGAGAGCAGTGGGGTTTGAGGGAAGCTAAGATTAGCAGAGACGCAAACAACTAACAGCTTTCCTACTTGGGAACTGTTTGTGAGAGACCCTGCAGCAGATTCCTATCCCTGAATCATAGTAAATTTAGCCTCAGTCTTGCACTAGCTTTAGAGTCATCTATTACATTTCCTATGCACTGGTTTGCTTAGAAGCAGCTGTTATTCAGAATTGTTTCCTTGCTTTAAGGAGAGATTATGTTGGCATCAGACTACGAGAAAAAGGATTTGATCCAAGAGGACAAAGGCAGTCCACCTTTCTAGATGACATGGTAATCACCAGACTTCCTACTTCCTCTCCTCTTTAACTGCAGGGCTACTGAGAACTCTGAAAGATGGCTGCTTGGTACAGCTAAATAACCTGTCCCTACAATGGTCAATAAAAGCCCATTACTGAAAAGAGTACCTAAAGAAATTGGCTGTGAATAGCATCCTGGTGTAGAGTATCCAAGACAATTAAAGATTTTGCTCATTTTTTAGCAAGGAAAACTCATTTGCAGAAGGCATCTGATACAGTTAAGTCAACTAACCAGAGGTTATTCTTCACAAACCAAAGCTGTTTGTGCACAAGAAAACAGTTGTCCCGTGTGTGTTTAAAATACCTCAGACCTCCTCAAGTATCTTAGAAGATGTGAGGTACCCAGTGTAGTTACAGCTCATGTTTCCCTACATTACTCTGGTCTTTCTGTCTTTGGTCATGCAATTACAGTCAAATAAATCACATAAGGTTCTTCTGTCTTTCCAGGTCCATTACAACTTAGCCCCAAGTGTTGCTTTGATGTGGTTAAGTGACTCAGAAGCTCAGACTGCACTGACAAGAGAGAAAATGTGAGTATTGCAAAGGTCTTGCTGTTGCAGTGGGTTACACCAGCGTGAAGTTGGAGTAAAAGCAGCAGTGAATTGAGCCCAGGACTACTTTTTGTATTTATAATACCAGACTAATAATCTTCTTGTTCAAAACACCATACAGGAATTTTGCAGCTCGCAACCAGTACACATATCAGTACTCTCAACAGAATTGAGAGAGAAGCTATGATATTATCTTCATATTTTGGAATTCTAATGGTAAGAGGACAAGAAAGATGGCAGTATCTTCTATCCTGTGGCAGATAGAATAGAAACGCTCCCTGTACCTAGAATGCCTTTGTTCCTTGAAAGCACAGTATACAGACAATGCAAATATTACACATTCATCTCATTTTTATCAAGCAGCCATAAAGTTTTGCTCAGCCTTAGAAAACAAAACAGGCAGTTGCAGTAGGTGGTCCTGTGCATATGTACACATTACTTAACTTGTCTCAGCCAAGTGCAAAATGGCAAGCAAGTTTCAGGACCAGATCAATGGATTTGTACTAGCAGTATGAAACAATACCAGGAGCTCATGTGAGGCTGTTTCAGAGAAGGGGATATGAGCTTGATTTCATTCATTTACTTGAAAGAACACTACTTCTGAGAGCTGAACCTCTCTTCTAACCTGTCTTCACAGAACAGCATTTCTATAGAAGACATCTTTGAGATTTACAGAATGAGGCTCTCAGCAACACACTGGCAGAGCTCTGCAAAAGTGAGCGACTTGTTTTTTCTGCACATCTGTAAAAGTGAAGTTATCCTACATTATCTGTGCCTTTAAAACATATGCTACACATTAAACTGAAGTAATTAGCCTTTTTAGCCTGTTAATAATAGCAAATGAGTTCCAACCTTCTCTTAAAACAAAAAGCCAAACTATTCATCACCTCCTCCTCTACCTTACAGTGTACCAGGGAGAGGTAAGAAAAGGGCAGTCCAATTACTGACATCCACACTAAGCTATAACCCAGCTCCTGCACCTTTGCCATAATTGTTTACAGAGATGCATTCCCACCACAGTGTTCTAATTACCACTAGTGTGGAGTGGGGAAAAAGGCTGAGCAGGTCTGGGGAGATACTGCCTGCTTCTCAAGGGCCTTGCCTCTCTGTTCAAAGCAAGTTTCTCTTGCAGTATCACTCTAGTTGTGTAATTGCCCCTTAAAGAATAGGAGAGGTATTAGAATCTTTAATTTGTGACTCAAGTCACAAGAAAGTATTCTGTGTGACCCAGGTCCATAATGAAAAAAGCATTTGTACTGGAATATAAAGATTGCTTTTTCAGTAACATATAATTTATTTATGTTTCCTAAGCAACTGTTAAAAGTTGATGTGGAATCGTAGTCAGACTGTAACAGATGATTCTCATGTAATTCAGAATGTTTCTGGTGCACTTTATTTTACTTTTTTTTAAATCTCAGACATGCTTAGCTGTAATATTAATGACAGGCTGACACCCAGTGTCCAGAAAGTGCTAGAGCTCATTCCAGCTCACAGTTACATGCACCAGGATAGCCTTAGCTGTAACCTCTCTTAGTTGAATTCTTCCACATTGAGAACTAGAAATGTCACTAGTTGTGATGTAGGGGCAATCCACAATATGTTATTTAAAAGGAGGGATCTTCCTCTCTGCTCCTGGGATAAGTGGGCAGCTCAACTGTCCTCCTTTTGCTGTGAATGTTACACTGTATATTTTTACAGTCTTGCTTCTTATGGACAGGAATACTTTACTTGATGAATTTCGAACCTGGGATATTTTTAGAAATCTCTGTTTTGAGTGCTCACCATACACTGCAGAGGAGCAATGTTTTCTTGAATGGTTTCCAGCTAGCTACTCATGCTGTTTCCCATAGTGGAGTTTTGAGTTTGCATTTGGGTTTTGGTGGTGTTTTTTCCTTTGGGAGGAGGAGAGGTGGGGGTTTTTTAGCTTTGATTTATATTCTGATGTTACGCAAGCAGAGACAAAGAAAGAACAGAAATAGTATTTCTGCTCAGCTCGTGTTACTGTCCACTTGCCTAGATCTTGCCCCTTGTGGACTCAGAGATACTTCCTTAATGATCACAAGATAGCAAAGTTACAAAATTTTCTGAAGAAGATAAGCCATTGTTATCTGGCTCTTCTGTTTCTGTTTCAGCCATCAATACTGCTTCATTTTAATCATGGGCTAAAGATCATTTCCACTCTACGAGAAAGAAATGGAAATGCACTGATGAGCTGGGAAACTAAGGATACTTTATTTTGCAAAGTCCTAATTCATTTAAGAGGTTCAATCTACTGTTTTAAATCAACAATAACTCTTGGAATTCAGCTTATGCTTCCTTAAGAGTCCTAGACTCAAAGAGCTGGAATCCAGCCCATCTGAAAATTCAGTCTCTGTGGATTTCTTTTCCCCACTGAAGTAAACTGGTGGAGATTCCTGTTATCCCTTTTCAGTTTTGAAGCCTTGGCTTAAATTTCCTTGAAAAACATGTGCTAGCTTTATCAAGATATATAGATACTTAGGGAGCCCAAGTGACACCTGCACGGCAGTTCAGATGGGCATTATAAATGGTGCTTATTTATCCACCAGGACTGCTGAAGCAGTTATCTTCACTTCTGCTGACCAGAAGAGTGTACCCATTGTCTTAGCACATAGTTTCTGCAGGTATACAAGTCTGTGAGTTGTTGTCCTTTCAGGACCGCTGGATTCAACCTTTCAAGATCTCCCTAAATCCATTTGCCATGCTGACTGCCCAGGAAGCTGCAGAGCATGCCCGGAAGAAAAGTGAGCACATTTCACACCAACTGCTACAAGGCCAGGGCAAGGGAACGCCAGGCAGCAGGACCTGGCCCAGCAGAGCCACCAAGTTACAGCCTGCTGAGCTCCAACAGCTTCACATGGAAAGTATGGTGTAAACCTCAGGATGTGCCTATTCTCTTGGGAGGGGGGAAGGGGGGATGTAGAGGTGTTTTGTCATTGTAGCCTAAAAATGGCATCTGGCTCAGGCTACTGAAATTCACGACAAAAGGTGCATTTTCCTCAAGTAGATGAAAGATTCCATGTTTCCAACAGAATCAGCCTTTATGTCTGTCAATCAGCTTTTAAGCTTGGACTAATACTAGAAGTTTTGCAAAGGTCAGTTATGCTACTGCCCAGTGAGAGCCACCTACAGCCTGCCTGCTTTTTTTTTCCAAGTGCAGCAAAGATGAGAGTAACTTCAGGAGCATTAAAGAATTTGAAGCCAGAACCTCTTACCTCCAACCATGTATTGCAAGTGACCCCATGCAGTAGGTCTGTAAACCAGCCTGGTGGCACTCTGTGAGCTCAAGATGATATGAGGCTCTCTCTCCCCCAAGGCATCAAGTACCAGACACCAACAGCACAGCAAAAGCACGGACCTCGTTCAGCAAGAAGAGCTAAAAAGGACCACAAGCAACTGGACACACGGACCAGAGGAAAGCAACAGGGTGACAAAGTAGGTCTGGAGAACTCATACAAGCCAGTAAAACAGTTTTTGCAACACTATCACCGAATGTCCGTCTTGTCTACCCTTCTCGGGTCTCTTTAGCACCAGCTAATTGTCACCTCTAAATTGGATTGCACGACATGGGCAGGAGGTGTCACTCGTGAGCTGGAAAGTCGACTGCAGTAATATACACATGGAAAGCATTCTTCTGGCTAATATCCCTGAAAAAAACCAAAAGCATTTACTACCATCACATTAAGGTTGTTTTGTTTTGTTTTTTGTTTTGTTTTGTTTTTTTTAAAGGCCTACTTTTAAAGAAATTAACAAAAAACCTGACTCCATAAAGAATCCAGCCTAGTACGTTCATGAAATAGGTTCTGCCTTTTTATTTGTCCATGATTTGCTAAAGCCTTTTGTTTACCACTGCTCCACTAAGCAACAGAGCTAAGAAAACATTCCAGCAGCAGGGCTGGATTTGCCAAACTAGAGTAAGGGGCTCCCCCACAGCCCTGAGTTCAACGTGCCTCACATGTCTCGCAGCAGGAGGGAAGCTGATCTGCCCTGCAGACCCCGTCGCTCCTGATGGGTTCAGCTCTGCCTGCCGTGCTTGCGCTTATTAACATTTGCATCCTGCAGGGAGCTACGGAAGCAAAACAAGGAATCTCTCCAAGGAAGCCTGGAACAAACTTAAAAGTGAGGAAAACAACTGAAGTAAAGACATAGCAAAGATCTAAGACTTCATGTACCTCACTTAGTTGTAGGTGAGCTAACTGATGTCTTCTGCCTTAGCTTTGTTAATACATTTGCAGCTTGTGTTTTGGTTGGGGTTTTGTTTGTTTTTTAAATCTTTACAGCCATTCCTTCCTTTCCACCCTCATATCTTGCGTCTAAGACATCCATTCCTCTTCTCTTAGCCACTTCTCACCTGCTTCCCCCGCCAGTATGATGGGAGCTTACATTTTCCCAGTGCATCCCTACTGCTCCTCAGTGCACCATGCCACTTTTACAGAGACAATGAACGGATGCAGCACTTCAGAGGCAGGGAATAAACACTTTCCCTTTTCCACAGTGCTTTGCAACACTCATAAATGATCCAGTATAGGGCAGGATGATGTGGGCTGTGTCTCTCAACTCTCCCCTTTAGCCATCCTGGTTTCTTATTTTGGTAAAGGGCTCTGCTAAAGAAAGAGCATCTCCCTACAGCACCAATGTAACACTGAAGTCTTATCTTTCCATCCCCATTTGTAGGTCTCTAATGGTTTACCTTTTTTGTGTCCATGCTCTGCTGTCTAACAACACTTCTCATTCCCTAGATGGACTGTCACTAATCACAGCTCAATACATTCACAAATTACAAATTAACTGGTGAGTCTTTGTTTCTTGCAAACAAATTCAGTAGAACCATAAGCAGCAGCCAGTGACAGGACTTGAGCAAATTTCATCCCAACTCAAACAACATCAGTCTGACCCTTTAAAAGCCAAACCAGGGAGAAATTGTACTTTGAAATGAGGTCATTACAAGAGGGGAGGAAGGGATATTGCTGCTGAGCCCATGAGAGAACAATGGTGAGGGGGTGGTTAAGATTAAACAGCTAGAGAGATTAACATCTCATGACTGTTTTTTGTTCACTGACCTGTAATAAAATAAACAGTAAGACTAACAAATAGGTGATTAGTCTTGTTATTCCAGTGCTGTCTTTGCTGTTAGAGACACTGTCCTGATCTTCACTTTTCTTGGCTAATACTTCACAGTTTTATAGATAAGACTGGTGGAGTTAAGAGAAGTAAGCAACAGAAATCTTGCTATAGTATGTTATACTTACTATAGTATTACTTTCTTATTATGCTAATAAGCTTAAATCCAATGTTTTATTCTCAGAGTGCAAGTACCTGCTCTTTTGCTACTCCCTCCCCTGTTGGCTGGCTGGCTGGCATCGGATTGTCTGCACAAAAAAATTAAGCCCAGCAGATCAGATGGTTTGCTGCTCACATGTTCAGACAGCCAGAATTAGAGACCTGAAAGGTGATTGTGTGCACCCCACAGGATTGGTGAATCATAACCTTCTACTACCTTGACTGGAAATTACTCCTTTCCTGAGCTATATTGTCTCCAGAATGAAAAAAAAAAGGTCTTTCAGTGACAAGATAAATTAGTCAGAACAACTTCAAACTCTTTCTTCCGCTATGCAGAAAGCAGTGGACAGAGTTCAGAACTCAGATGCAATGCAGGGTCATTAATTTCTACAGGTTCTACAGGACCCAGAAGAGATCTCTGATCATATGTGCACCATATGCATACATTTGGTGCCCACCACTGCACTGCAATATTACCGTTAGTGGAAAAGGTAAGAGGCCATTCTGGCTCTGTTTTTCCTAAGTACTCACATCATGGTAAAGGGGCAAGTGGGGAATTGAACAGGGCATTATCCACTTTTCCTTTGGTAATTTAAGAGGAAAATTGTACCCCAGCGGCTGATTCCAGCAGCAGAACTCATGGTGGCAGCTTCCTGTCACAACTCATAGCCCCATTTTATGACACTGAAATCAGATGGTTTCAGCTGACACTCTTGACTGGACAACACAGCAGCTGAGGCGCAGACATACTGTCTGCTGGACCAGAGATTCTAACTTCTTAGATTGCTCTACACAAGTTTGTGAGTCGGTCTTTACAATATAGTCAGAGTTACTATAGCACTGACCATGCAAGCAAGCACAAATTTCCCCCTCATATCTGCTATAGTACTCTTGACTTAAGACATGTTGATGCCTTAGGTTTTAACTTTTATATTTTTCAAAACCTGTACTATTAGTGTAACTCTGAAGTTTCCTGTACCTTGTTAAGTGCTCTTCCTTTATGCTAAGATAGACATAACAAACCTTTAACTTGCTCTCCAAGGACACCCAGAACAAAAACTGTAAACCATCATCTTGAGAAGAGGAGGGCAAGCTTAGGAGAAGTCACATCATTGGCTGGGTTCTGATTGGTGAATTTATGCTGATATAAAAGTGTGAAGCACTCATGACCTGTTGTCCATTTTGGGATCCACTGAGGCAGAACCCTCTGGAGCCCAAAGGGTGTGCCTGAAGGCCTTTCAAATAAATACCACCTTTTTTTTCCTTTATTCCTGTCTAGCCTCTGTTTCTAGGTAGCCAGTTTAAGGCATCAATGTCACTACTGATTCTCTAACTAGTCCTGAAAATTCTCCCTCATTACGGTAAAGAGCTTTTTCCTAGCCAAATGTCATGTAGAAACATCTAGCATCCATCATGGATCAGCAAAATATCTTTTCTCCCACAGATTGGTTTATCTGTTGGACAAAAATATAACCAATCTGTTCTGGAAAGCATCAGTTTTGTCAGGTTGGAAAGTAATGTAAGTCCACAGGACGATATAGCTTTGAGATGCAGCTGACAGTGACAAAAATTACTAAAACCATGAGAAAATCCATTTTACTCCATCTCTCTAAAACACCATTAAAGGTGCTGGCTTCACAAGGGGAGTTATGGTTGAAAGAGCACTCAGAGGTCCTCAAAACAGAAACTAGCCCAGACAGGCTGTTACGGAGGTCATCTGCCAGGTACTTCCACACAGGTATTTCCACTGCCAGTGCTAAACACATCGTCCATTTAAGTGAAGCAAGTGTGTGGTGTGGCTGCCAGAGGCATCCAGGGCTAGACTTCATGGCCTTTCATGGGACTTGCCAGCAGACAAATATCAAGCCCTGAGCAGCATACTTACAGTAACAGCAGCAATATCAAGTCAAATACAACAGGCAAGCAAACATCATGACAAGGAAACTCAACAGGATGAAGGCAGGTGGTCTGAGGTAACACAGAAAAGGGCTGAAAATACTAAAGAGGACAGAAGGGTATCTAACCTGTTTGGAAATGGTGAGTGCATATTGGCACCTGTCATTTAATACGGATACAGCTGAAAACAACATCAGTGCAGTGGTTTGTGATGGAAGGCTGTGACGGTGGATGTTTCATATTTCCCCCACCCATTTCCCCAGAAAACACTCTTGTCTCTTTCCTTTCTTGCATCAGCACTGAAAGCCCTTTTCTTTGGCCTGAAACCTTGTAAGCAAAGCTGCACTCCACTAAGTCTCCCAGACTTTGCCCTGCCCTCCCTACTTACAGCCACAAACACTCATTTGTTCCATCGGAGGTGGAGCTTATGTAGTTGAAAATAGAGCTCTTTTAAGTAAATTAGATCTATGAAGGTGTTCATCTGTGTTACTAATGGATCATGCTGACAAAGTCTTCACATGCTTGAATGAGCTCCCCAAAATAGATAAGATTATAAATGTAGTTCTGGAGTGCAGTAGTTTGTTTTGATCTGAAGCCTCATCTGCTGGTGATATAAGTCATTTTTATAACGAGCTTTGCATATTCCATTAAGCAGTTTTTTAAAAGTGTAAGATTTAGGTGCAAGAAAATGAGAATCAGAACAGAACAAGTCAAGGTTGTTACACCCCTGCACCAAACAGGAAAAAAACAGAGGAAAAGTTCCAAAATTGAGAAATACAGTTTTCTCTAGGCTACTCTCTGTTCTTTAGTGTTAAAGCACTCTGCCTTAGCATTACACAACAATCCTTCTGGGTTCCAGATAGAGAGCAACCTGAGTTTAACACTGTTTACTCCCTTTGAATTTTTAAAACAGACTTTCAAAGGGAAAAAACTGAACCAAGTGACCCAAACCGATTTACAGTGTTAGTCAGTAATTCAGATACACTGATAAATATCTAGTAAGAACCACTTGATTTCAATCTTTATAGTCTGCAGGGATGCAGCAATTAATCACACACCAGGAAGAGACTGAGACTTTTAATCACTACTTCCTCCTCACACATCTGTGTTAAAGTCTGTACACAATAGAAAGGATTAGTAGGCAAAGGCTAACAACACTACTTGAGATGGAGACTTTTCCTGTCTGCAGAATAAAGCATGTGAAAAAGTATTGAAATTGAAGCAAAGTTCATCTGCTGTCACAAAAGGAAAGTTTGCCATGGGACAAACTTGGGCAAGAAGTAATCCACGCAGCGTGGGGAAGGAGAGGAGCAGACCCACACCAGAAGCTGCTCAGGTCTGCTGAGTTTGAGAGCTTTCAGGCAAAGGAGGTTCTGTAAAGAACCATTCTTATATACTCATAGACGTGCTTGTACCTATCTCACATTGAGTCAGACGGACCACATGAAACAGTTAACAGCAGCTCAAAGTGTATTATACCCCACAGTTACATGATAATTCAACTTGCATACGGCATCAGCAAATGCAGCAAAAACACAGAAAAAATAAGAGTCCCCCATGGTAAACGCAATTAACATCATAACTACAATAAAGACAAAACATGAGAAATCCCCACAGCTTAGAATGGTCTCTTTTGTGTTACTTTTTGCAGATGAGCCATTAGGATTCTGGTATATAAAAGCAAACACAATGTCTGCTCACAGCTCTCAACTTCCATCTCAGCAAATTTCAGAGGTGGAAACCCCACTATGCCAGTCCCTTGCTCTGACACAGACACCAGGGTGGAGTTACTCTTTGCAAATGTTTATTTTGCAGATCAATTTTATGAAGATGAGCTTCTGGACCATTGCTGTGAATGTAGCAGTGACTACCTTGACCTGCAGCTCTCTGTGAAACAATGCAACTCCTTTAAGGCAAAAAAAAAGGCTGCTAGATTATTTATGAGAGCCCAGTTACTCAGAACATCATTACCTTTTAAAAAGGAAGAATGATCCTGACTTTCAGAACTGGTTCAGTCTCTGCAATTCCATCAGGTCTTGCCATGTAATACAAGTGAGTTCTGCTTAGCAGCACATCACAGAAAAAAGTGGAAAAGAAAGTGGGTATAGTTTATCCTTTAGAATATAGTTACACAGTCTCTCCAAGCAATTGAGAGACAGGTAAAGTTCAGTAAGGCGATGCAAAGTTTGATTGAACATGAATTAATCTTCAGATGATGAATCTGTTTAATACCAAAGCTATTTCCAGGGCCTTTTCATAACTTGAAGATACTAGAAGAAAGTGGAGTTTTCTAGGTAAAGAATATCTTTACATCACCCAGGGAAGGGCCAGCAGGGCTAGCTGATATAAACTTCTGCTGTGGGCTGATGTATGCAACTTGCTTATGACCATACTGTCATTGTATACTGATACAATGTATAATGATATGACCATATCATTGTATACTGATACAATGATACTTGAACACCTTAAATCAGATTTGCAATGGGTACAGTTTTCCTAACATAAAAGCTCTGTTGATTAAAATCAGGCAAAGGATTAATATTTACCAAGATACTTCTCTTGTTATTCAGATATACTTTATACTATAACACACAGCAGCAGGAACACTCCACATCCCCACACTGAAAAAGCTCAGGAGTTTCCCTCATGGCAATTGCCTGCACACCAGTGTATAATGGGAGCATATGGGTAACATGGTAAATGTCTTTTTGTAGCATAATTTTGAAAAGGCCACATTTCAGGCCTGAACATGAGTAAGTGCCAAACATCACCCCCGAACTGCATGAATACATTTGCTCCTATTGTCTTAATACAGAGTCCTTATAAATCCCATTTCTTCAAATCATAAAGCATCTTCTCTTTACTTGCTGTCACATATGTTATCATACCCATTTGTTGGCACACCCGAGCTCTTCCCTATGGGTAAGAATTAAACCTTTTCTATTAGTTTCAAAAGAGTGAATCTTTGCAATCCCATCTCAAGAATAGAACACAATTTCTCAGAAATACAGATGGAAGCTGGCAATGCTCCTTTTCCTGTATGTCTTGTTCAGTAACGTCAGCATCAGTTATGCTTCTGTCTTTTCTATATTTTTGCTATTTGCTACTGCAGAATTCTGTTTCCCACAATATTCAGCTCTATAAAAAAGAAAAGCCCCAAGGTCAAGTGTTGGGTCTTAGTGATATTTGTCCCAGGCTATGTCTATCTCCCTGAGATCTGTTCCCTCAATGCCTTCGTGGCTCTTGGATCTTGTATGAAATGCCTAAGTTCAGGGCAGACAGTATTTATTGAAACTTAGGGAAATGAGAAGAATTCTTGACTGTGGTGTAGTAAATGCCAAAAATTGTCCCTTTCCTAGCTAGACTCACACTGAGTTACTGCTCTCATACTAAATAAACAGTGAATGCATTCCAAAATCCTGGTTCAAACAAATCTTTCTTCAGTAATACAAACAAATTAAAGTTGTGCAGTCCTGAGGGAAATCTGATTTCTTTCACATTTTCAGGGGACAGTAGGAATAGTTTTAAAATATATTCACAATTAGCCAGTCATTCATAAGTTAAGTATGAACATGATAAGTTAAATAAGCATTAAAGGTCCAACTGCATAGTGCTGGTACGTGTACACTTAGCATACCCTGGTAAGTGAAGGGCAAGGTCTGATTCTTCCAAGTTCTCTGTTTTAACAAGTTTTCAACCTAGGAATATATTCCAGCTCTATACTTACCAGGGATACTACTGTTTTCCAGCAAAGTTCTGGAGACTTTTGGAAAGAGAAAGCAGTACAGAGAGCACAGAACTACTAGGACGCTCTGCAACCTTATCTAATATATGTTTAATTTTAAATCACTTCATCTTGGCTTGAAATGGTAGGCTTTGATTTTGTTTTGCCTAGTTAACATTCTGATAATGGAGTCCTTGAATAAAACCAAGCAACTTTTATAGCAGTGAGGTGGACTGCTTAAAACTCACATCTCTCCTTGCTATTGTCTGAGACCTCATTTAGCCATTATTTCACACTCACATGACCCATCAGTAACAGCCTGTTAGTTATCCTCATCAGCCTTTCCCTGACAACACCAGAGAGGAAAATAGAACTATTCTTTGCCCTTCTTGTCCTTTCTTTTTTACATGGGACACTATCTCTGCCCTCCTGCCTATCCTTTACTGCATGAAGTAGGCTGTTCAGCTACTGCAAATGTTTGGTGTACATAAGAACACCGTGCTTCAGCCAGAGGGAAATGGAGCATGAACAGCTTGGCTCTCAGGGCACAAGTTGTTAAAAAGCATGTTTCCTCTTGTTCACAAACACCTACTATTGTGCATTTATGGGAACTGCACAGTGTAAGGAATATGTGTGTTAGCATGTCTAGTTAACCCAGATTTGAAAAATAACACAGCAATTCAGGTACAGTATCTGCTTGTCTGCTTAGAACAGGAAATCAAAATATTTCATTTGTCTTCAGCAGGAATAAATAAAGAAAGAACAGACCAGTTCCCAGACAGCAATTAGCATATGCCTACTTACTGCAACAAAGTACCTGGTTCAATTTGTGCAATTGAGAACCTGGGCTCTGTAGTGATGTGTAGATTATATGCTGTCTTTCCTCTGGTAAAAGGCAAGAACAAACAGAAATAACTATTCAGAGATCAGGGTGATAGGTAGGGTGTTTGGATTCTAGATTCTGTTGCATCCTAGAGCTTAGAGGTAGCTAAACTCCAAAGTTTGCCACTTGAGACAGGGATGGTGGCAATTCCTAGTTTTTAAGAGCCACTGAGAGGCTGCACTTGCTTTTGTTTGCAAATGTTCAGAGAATCTCAAGCAGACATTAAGAACAATGGTGCTAAAGTAGAGGGACATGGAAATTCACAGAGCATCCAAGTTTTCACCAACAAGTCTTCTAGGCTTCTGTAGCTTGTTTTATGGGTGGTAGCAGGCACTACAACTGCTGGCATGCAGGCTATATTTCTCTACAAAAACTCTGCTATTTTCAGATTACTCCTATGCTCGAATTTTTCTGAGGTGCAAAAGCAGTCAATGCCCATGTAAAAGCAGCTGTGATAACAGCATACTGGCTGAGGGCAGCTGCAACAGATGGAAATAACCACACTCCTCAGACTACAGATACCTGTTGGTGTTGAGGCGGCCATGACACACACAAACCCCAGTAAGTTTCAAGCAAAAGGCTTTCTTTATTGCAAAAGCCAGTGTCATTTATACTCTTTCACATGTTTATCATTTATGTTACTCATCCATTGGTTGCTTAATTACTACAATACACTCATTGGCTATCATTTAACTTCATCATACCATCATTGGTCACCCATAGCACAAGCATTCAGAAAAATAGCAGGTGCAGATATGTGGCTGTTTTTCTCCTTCTATTGTTTAACTTTCTTGCTTCTGTTGATACTGTATTTTCGTTGGTAAAAGCTAACTGTTTTTCTTCTCACAAACCTTTCTCATGGTTCTTCTCTAGCTTAAGTAACAGGCCTAAGCTATGATATTACAAAGGCAACAAGGCCTTCATTTTATACGTTTTTTACATAAATACCACATATACCATTTGTCTAACAAGATAGTCTGGCTCCAGAGTTTCAGATCAACCTACAGCCCTTCCTGCAGTGCTGTGTTCATCTGTTGCATAGCATCCTAGGAACAAGCTCCAAGGAGAAGTTGGATGAGTACGTGGAAGACAAATCCACTGAGAGTTTTTACAAAGAGAGAAGAAAACTCCTGCTCAGAAAACCTCTTGAGCTAGAAAAGCTTGAGGTCCTGAAGTTTGAATGAAATATTATATATATTTGCTTCATATCTACCCTTCCCTCAGTGCCTGCTCATGGAAGTTACTTGACAGATGGCCCACCTGACCCTTGATGGCTGCTCTACATTTGTTACAATAAGGACTTTAGATATACATGCCCTACTCAATTTCAAGGTCTCTCAAGCTCCCAAGTCCAGTGCCTAGAATATTAATATGTGAGGGACCATGTGGGATCCAAAAGACAAACCTGATCCCCATAGCAAGCATGATCACAGACAGAACAAAAAAAAGTTTTACAGTTCTGAGCCTGACAAAGATCTTTGAGAAATGCAAGCAGGCCTCCATATAGGAGTTGTTCCTGTAAGTAAATTCAATTTGCTTAGCGTTAACCATCAAGAAGAAGTTATTTTTGATACAAAGAAAGCATTCAGGTGTTCAGAAAGAAGACTCAAATCACGCTCTTCCCTCAGTCTGCTTTCAGTGTTAAAGGGTACAAATTCCTGGCTGAGGAAGCACCTCCAAGAGAGAGGCTGACAATAGTGATATCCCATTAGAAGCACAACTAGAGCTGCGTAAAAACAGGAGAGCTAAATATTTGTCCCTGAAGTTTTGCAGTTTCATGAAATCACCATTGAAGACACATAGTGAAAGACACAAGCAAGAAAGCCCAAAACAAGTAGCATTTTGGTTGAAGAAGACACCAGTAAGACAAAAAAACCCAAAATTCCTTCATGCAGTATTGAATCAAGGGTTAAAAAGAATTAAAAGTTTATGTTGTAGCTAGCAAGGTAGAAGCAAGAAACTAAGGTTTAATTATTAGCATATAGGTATAGTTGAAGCAGTTGGAGCGAAGACAATCTATCATGTATTCGACTCAGTTATGTTCTTAGAAGCAACAGGGAGGACATTCAGCATTATAAAAGGGCAGGAACCGAAGAACACACCTGGTCTCCAAAATAGTTGGAGCCAAGAGATGAGGCCTGGATCGTGACCAAGGGTCAGGAAGACCTGGCAGTGGGACGAAATAAAGAGGAAGACGTCTGACTTCATCTTCAAGAGACCACCGACCCAAATTAAAGGAAGAACTGCGCAAGCGTAATGAACATTCAGCTCATTTTAATACGGAGCAGGATAGGTGATGCATATGTATAGGCGTCTCAGGTAACTTAGATGAATATGTAAGACCTTTGTGAATATAAGGAAAGTCAATGCTTTAGAGATTGGCAGCTTGCTTTGGAGACTATTCCCCTGCTGCCCGACTTCGCAATAAACATGCCACCTTCTAACTTTAACAGTTGGAGAGTTTTTGTCTGAGTTGAATATCAATATTAGATTGATATTCATATTAATAAATCAGTATGAGCAAGAAACATGAAAATGCACTGCACACAAATGAATTTTGTGAAGGTTAGTTCAAAGCTGGGTGTGGAAGGAGAGAAAACAAAGGCAAGCAGGAGAAAAAAGGTGTCACAGTTACATCCTAGCAAAAATAGCAAAGATAAGAACAGCTGAGTGAATGGAGCAAACAGCCTAGCATGGGTATAGCTTCTTGCAGTCAAGTACATTTATGAACATCCTCAGTTGGTCTACCAACAAATTAGCAGAGGGGCAACTTCAAGTGCTTGTTTTATTATGTCACTGATAAATTTATAAAGAAAGCTTATAGTGTACTTGACAGATTTCAAATACTACAACAGTTATACATAAAAAATTTTGGTTGTGTTTTCTCTCTGGATAATTTCCCTTTTAGTTTTTCAACTGCTGAAAGAGACCTTAAGTTTATAGCATCTTAGACTTTTAAGATGTCAGGAAAATAAGGCTGAAATAACCTATTTCAAACAAATGTAAGAAATATCACCAAACAATACCACTGAATTTAAGTATTTCTCACTGGATTTTACTGCTGCTAAGATATAGCAGCCCAGCAGGCCTAAAATGCTCAATGGACTAACTTGGGTTGGACAGAATAGTCTTGTTTTGTTCCAGTATCATTAAGAGATGTGAAAGCTTCAGCAAGATTCAGATGTAGGGGAATTATTCCTTCCTTTGTCTCTGTTCTACATTACAGAAGATTTCTAGGAATCCAGGACTGGGTGCAGGAGATGGTCACAAAGTTAAATGAATGTGTGAAAAACAAAAGTCATCACCAGAGTTATCAAAGAGTAAATGGGGTTTTTCACTTTCTCCAAATGCTCCCAAAGACTTGTCAAAAGGCTGCTAACAGGATACTTTCAGCATGAAATAATGATAAAAGTTGCTTCCCACTTCCAGAGTTCCAAAGGGACATCCACCATTCTCTAGTACTAGGACAAGGAAGACAGCAGTAACAGCCTGCACATCCTATAGAAAACGGATATAAGGGCTTTGTTAATCTTAGGGCTCAGGAGAAGTGTCCCTATGGACCCTTGCAGTCTTTGGATTGCTTTGTACAACCCAGGCAAAACCAAGTCAGCTTTTAAATACTTCCCAGTGTGATTTGGACTACTTTTGTTTTATTGCAGATGTCTTTCTTTGAGGGCTGCTCCTGTGACACCACCTTAGACCCATCAGACCTGCATGCCCACCTCAGCCGCTGACAAGGTGGAAACCAGCTATGAACGCCCCAACTACACAGCCCATCAATACTTCCTGAAGGGAGAGTCTCTCCTGACTCCCAGCCCTGGGTGGGCTTCAATGACTCCACTAGGTCTTGTTTCATCACAGCAGTCACGTTTTCTATACTGTCTCCATGTATGTTACTGCTTACATTAGAATCAGAGCACCACATCCCATTTTGACAGCTCTGGCCTAAGAAACTTCTCCAGGGACCTCTGCCTAGGAGAGGAGTCATTTTACTACTCACCAAGTTCACCTAATGAGGTTTGGTCTCTCAAAGAGTTAGGTAAGTCAGTTTGGATTGTCACCCAAATAATTGGTTGATTAATACTCAGGTGTGGGAGGGGAGGAGTTAATAGTATCAATTTTTATTTTAATAACATGTCTATTATTTTATATATATAAAAGCATTTCACCAGTCTTCTGAAACCACTCTGGCTATACATGCTCTACTAAACATCACAAGGACGTTTGATACAGAGCTGAAAACCAAACCACATCTCCCATGCCCTAGTCAATGCTCTTATGTCATGACAGGCCTAAAGTTGATGACTACACTACTGCAGAGGCAACCTGACATATCCCATTGTAGAGACATGGCCATGTGTTTGAGCCAAACATTAAGGCCTATTTGCTTCTTGATAGTTTTTTCTGAGTATTGCAGCCCAGAATAGATCTGTGTTTTTTCTCTCTAGACTCATTCCCTGGAAGGATTTTACTCAGAGGGGAGAGAACGCCAAGATGTGAAATATCTCCATACTCACACATAAGACTAAGGATTTGAAATTTGCCCCAGGAATAGCCTCAGTGCTGGGATATGTCCCTCCAATATTCATTAAAAAATTCGTCCATGCATGTTGTAAGCTTTATGCACAATTCACAGTTTCCTGTCCAGTAGAAGCTACCACACAAGTTTCCAGATACATTCCATCTGCATAGGATAATGCAGCTATTTTTTCCACTGATATGCAATTCTGGGCTTTACTCAGCTAAGAAAAATTCTGGGTCTAGGTGCTAAAAGCTAGTGCACTCTCATGTCCTTACAAGCGGTAGAGGGGAAGAAGTCACAGGTAAGGAAGCTGGGAATAAGATGGACTGAAAGGAAGTTGACTTGGGACACCAATGAGAAGTATTAAGAAGGAGCAAAGAAACTGAGAATTAGTATGGGGGTAGAAAAAAAAACCCCTAAAATTAGGAGGGATACTGAAGTGTTGTTGGGTTTGATTGTGGTTTGTTGTGGGTTGGTGAGTTTTTTTAAAAAACTACCCTGTTGGACATTGCACAATAGCAGCAATACTCTAGTGTCTATACAATTGCACTTGAGCACCTGCAAAAACTGCATTGCACATTGATGCAAACCAGCAAGTATTTTTCTATAGCAAATCTTTGCTGTGCTAGATACAAGAGTCAGAGACAGGATTGAAAGAGTTTATCCTCTTAGTAAATGAAAAGCAAAAAAAAAAACCCACACCTGCCCACTTAAGGCTGTGGCTAAGAAAAATCCAGTTATGATATCAGCATCTGAGAAGACTGAGGACATATGACTGCTGTGGCAATCCAGGTATATCATTGAGTTTATTTTTTTACCTGCATGCAGAATTGTTATCTGCCCTAGCAAGTGCAGTTCTGCTCTCTCTGGAGCAGAAAGGACTCACAGCTCTGCTGCTATAAATTAAGATCCAGTTGAATTTATTCCTGCTAAACTGACTTTTCTGCACATACTAGTGGCTATTCACTGTCATGTTGCTAGCAGCAGTACCATCTAGCAAGGTGTAGTCATCTAGAACTGCCACTTAACTTCTTGTTTATCCATGTTTGGGTTTGCTTTTGCACTCCCAGAAGCACAGCAGCTACAGCAGTCTAAGGAATGACTTCAGAAGCAGGATGTTGAAGTTCATGGATAACTCCATCTCTCCAAGAGGGCTTTCACTACATGGATGTGTATGTCTTGTAACATACTTGAAGGAAGCCGTGTTCTGTATGAACAGCCACACTTCCAAGGACAGCAGTACCTCCTGAGGTCTGGCAAGTACAGGTGATTCACCAAATGGGATGCCATGAGTGCCAAAGTTGAAACCTTCCAACACAGGGGATATTTTCTAACCAGTTCTTTCCTAAGCTGTATGTTTGAAAATAGCATCTTTGGGAAAAAAATAATCTTTCAGACCTTAGAGAAAAAAATTCTTCATTTATGATTATGAAAATCCCAAACTCCATCTATAATTGAGCTCATGGACTAACTCCATGCTTGCATTGATTACAGGATGTACCTTTCATCTTGAGCTTCCCCATAAAAGCAATGGCTTTCACAGAAGTATTTCTTCCGTGAGTACACTGGCAAGTTGACAGCAAACAGTATCATCATGGAAATACTGCATACCAAGCCTCCAGCTGTGAGACTAGACTTAAGACAGAGCAAGGCATTTACAGTATTCACCAAGTTTATTAACAAAAATAATTTCTAGCAATTACTATTTGAAATACTACAGATACCAAAATAAATCTTTCAGTTTCTTATTCACTTAATGATTAGGAAAAACACAACACAAATCCTGCTACCATTTGGGATTAAATCCAGATTTCTGCACAGGATTTAACTGCTCCTACTTCCAGCTCAAGGCCTACACTACGCTCTTTTGTTTAGCCAGGACCTCACACCATTTGGAGGCCTGAACTCATGTTGACCCTCCATAGCACAGAACTAGCAGCTTTCCCTAGGGTCTGGGGCTAGGAACCAAAAGAGAGACCCATTATGTTAAAGATTCTACAACCAATTCAGTATGCAAGTGGGCCCCCACAAGTCTCTCACATACTCTAACAGCACACTGTTTATACTACACTGCAGAATCTTTAAAACTCTGTTTCAAGTTTTACAACAGTAGCAATCATTCAGACCTCTATACCCTTTCTGTGCTCAGGAGTTAGGCTAGCCAAGTCCCTGGGATATTCACAAGGGCACACCTTTGGCTTCACATCCCATTTAGAAGCAGGCAGTGTGTTTTCAGCCATCATCTAACTGTTGGGAGGCTGTGGTACTAATATTTTGCAATAACCCCATCTCTAGGCAAAGCTGGAACTTTCCTAAGCCCATTTTCCCTTAGTTACTTCCCTTCATTTGCCTTCTTCCCCAAACCAAGAGAAGTTAGGCTCCAAGTTGCTATAGCAGGCATTGAGAAAACCTTACCCTGCTCAGCTAAGAGGGAATCAAATTCAAATAGATCAGCAGAGACTACTAACTCCTAGACATCCTTCAGTCTTGGTTGCTGCTATGGTGATTTTTTCCTGACATACTGATTGCTTTCAGGAATCATGCTGCAGATCCATACTGCTGAGCACTGCAACATAATGAAATAATTAATTAAACACCCTCATAACTAAAGCAGAATGACTTGAAGTGTGAATATGGTAACTTCACTGATCCCTGGCACTAAGATTGTAAAGTAAAAGATGGCTTACTTTGAGTGAGAAGTCAGTTTGGTGAAGGAAGGAGAACAATTTCATGATGCAATTTTGTGCAGGAACAACTGGTGCCTTCAAGCATCAGGAAGAGAAAGACAGCTGTAGCACAAATCTACATGTTAGCTCTTGCATAGCTAATCTAAATGACAGCAGGAGAGAGGGGCAGTTCTAACACTCAACTCTCATCCATGAATTTTCACTGTTTGTTTAAGAACCTAGGCAGATCAAAGCATATAAACACATACTATCTATTTAGTCTGAAAGGGTCTTTAAGAGGTACCATACACAAGAACATTCCTAGCACAGCTGCAAACTTAAGGCTTGTGATAAGGGAGCCCATACTACAAAAAAGGAAGCAGAAGAGATCAAGTCACTGCCTGGGCCTTTTACAACGGTGAAGTCATTATACTGAAGGCTCCCTGTGGAAGCAAGCTGAAATGACAGGCAAGGACAAAAACACTCACCAGGGTCCCAGGCTACCCTGGGGTAAATTCCTTTCTGAATTTAAGTCTGGTGAATGGCTTAACCCTGCATATCTGAAAGCAGGGCAAGCAGGGGAACTTAATGCTATTAGCCAGGCCATCACCTCCCAGCTTTAGCTGTGGCAATTCTCCAGCACTTTGAAAGAAAGTAACTAAAATCCCTAGATACCAGCTTATATATCAAGAGGCAAACAAATTCTTTCCCATTTTCAAATTTTACAAACAACTAACAAGCTCTGAATTACCTAGGGTACAAAGTGAATATAGTAACTGAAGGAAAATTAAACACTAGGTTTGCTGACTTACCTAATAGAATAATTGTACACTCATCTGGCAATCATAACCAGAGAAATTCACCCTCAGCAAAACATCTCACAGATGCCCTGGCATCTTGACAGCTTGCCTCTTTCCAATAGCCACACCAAATACAATCTCAAATTATTTTGGCTTGAATATATAGAAGTTAGCATCCAAAAAGTCTTATTTCTTCACATCCAGCAAAAGGTATTTTGATAGTGGAAGTTTTACACAGAGCCACAAGGCCATTTGTTTACTTACACTGTCAAGATTACTCTTTGCTTCTGTGCTTCTGTTTGTTCAAAAACAAGGTGGAAGAATTGAGGGGTAGGTTCACTTCTAAGTAATTTCTATGTCCATTTCTATTTCGGGTCTTTATTGTTCATAAAAAGAGCATTAGCTTTAAGACATTAAGAAAAAGCTCAGCTAAAAGCTTTGCCACAGACTCATCTCAGCATGATTTCTGTTGTCCTGGGGCTTGGTCTCAGTAGAAGCCTTAGGGCCAAACAACAGGGCTGAGAATATCTAAAAGTCAAATACAGATTTTTGCCTGTTTAATTTGCTTCCATAGAAAATAAGCATAATTTAGCAAAAGCAGTACTATAAGGTGTGTGGCTTTTCCTGCCACTTCAGAGGTTCCCGGACTCAAAGTTGCAATCCGGTGTAGTCCATTTCTTTGTTAAATCTTTCCTTAACCCAAAATTAATGCCTTCTCCTTATCCACAACCTTCTTTCTACCCATTCTGTTACCTGGACTTGCTGACAAACAAGTTCACTCCATGAATGACTCCAAAATGACTGAGTTACTAATACACAGCTCCTGATGAGAGGCATTAAAACCCACAGGTAATAAACAAAGTATGAGAAATAACCACTGTTGTAGACAGTTACCACAAGACAGCAGCTAAGGGACAAAGAAATACTAATAAACACTGCCTACCTGACTGTTTAAGGTCCCTGAAACAATTTATACATAATTGTAGAAGAGCAGGCAATGAAAAGTCTAACAATTAGCTTTCATAGCTGAAACAATCCATAAACACTCATGTTTTAAGGTACCCATACATAGCTGGCAAGGATTCTCTTTACACCTTCCTCCATTTTTTAATTTCTATATATTTTTCTGAGTTTTCATGTACACTGAAATATAAATTCACCTAGCACTATACTAAACCTGCAGAGACAAACCTGTAGCCACCTTTTTCCACTGACCTCTCATTATTGCTCAGGTACCTATGTAAGAAAAAACTCAACGAATACCAATGTCTGTCTGAACAGGGAGAGACTAAATTTGACATACACCCAGTGATGCAGACACCCAAAAACCACCTCAACAACCTTACAGGGAGCTTAGGAAAACCTCTAGAAGGTCAGACCAGGAGACCACTCACCCTGAATGACACAGGAACAGACTGTTCTGTTGCAAACCACAAATGCTTTACTTTCCATCTAGAGCACCTATATAAGGCAAGAACTGCCTACACAAGCAGCACTGATTGCCTAGGCCCACTAAAATAACTACATTGCTACAACTCCAGCAGAGTGGAAAATGGCTGCTTTATAGTCTGGGAGCATCCTAATTACGGGGGTGGCAGCACTTAGCCAAGGAAGAGTCTCCCATTTCTATCAGGGGATGTTTTTTTACTGCTTCATTGAATCCTGTTGCAGGACTGGTGTGTGTAGGAGCAGCTGCTCTTACAGGAGTCAGTAATGCAGAAAAGCAGAGCTATATCTGAAGGGAGGATTGGGATTTTTACATGGCTTTGCTAGGGCCTAACTTCTTCGAAGGGAGCAAGTTGTAAGAGAAGTTTGAAATAGGCTGTTGTCTAGTCTAGGAAAGGCTGCATAAAATGTGGTAAGAGCTTGTAACTCAAAAGACCTGCTATAAAGAGCTTCCTTTTATCAAATTACAGTGGAAGGGCCAAGGAACAGTGGTTTGCATTTCCTAGAAAGGTGATGCGGGTTGGCTGTTAGGCAGGAGCTCCCAGCAGTAGCTCAGGCCCTGAGGTAACTCTCTCAGGGAGGAGGCAGGCTCTCTTTATTTCCTAGACACACTTCACTGAAGGGGGCCCAGGGTGGTTTAAGTACAGCAGGTCCTGCCCTGGGGACAGAGCTAGACTTTAAGCTCCTTTTTTTTTCTTGATGGAAAAAATTATGTTATATCTTCAAGACAGCAGAATATTGCAGCTAGCATCAAGTACCAGAACACATGTATCACACAACTAAAAATAATTTTACAGTCTCGTTTTTGTCAGTGTCCCTTCATCCGTGCTAGATACTATGTTTAGATATTGCAGCAAAAGATACTGCTACCACTCCCACAGTGGTGATCCACATGAAACAACACTGAACACAGATTAGCTCTTAAATTTCTCCAGGGGAATTTCACTGATATTCTAAAAACAAGACAAATATGCAAAGGCCTGTTGCAGGAACATATCTCAATCTGTCTTTGAGCTCTTGGTGATACTTACCTAGAAAAAAATTATGTAGCAGATACTACAATAATATTGCACAGTTGCTTGCTTTGCAAAGGATTCCCAAATCTTGTATTAAATCATGCAAAGGTGTGAAAATCCCCTGAAAGCAATCAACCGTGTAATGAATGGCAATGGTTCATTGCATGAAGCTGTACGAATCCAAGTGATGAGATGACCCAGTGGCAGAAGGACCAGGGCTGTGACCAAAATCTGCAGGACTGTGATTCTCCCAGCAAACCAGAGAGGTGGCCATGTCTCCTTAAGCCTACTTCTCCCTGCTTTGGAGTTTGACACAACTGTACTTTCCAGCCTCACTTTCTAAGGGAGAAGGCAGACACAGTGGAAAGCCCATTCTCCAGGGCGTGCCCCGCAAGTCGCGCAAAGAAGATCCTATTATTGAAGGAGGAAAGTCCTTCAGCGGAGTGTGGTGCCTTGGCTGTGCCAGCACAGGCCGGTGTGCTCGGGCAGGGCCACCCACAAGCTGAGGGAAATCTAACTTTTTTGAGGAAATCTAACTTTGTTTCCTTAGTCCTCAGCAAGCTCTGCACGCAAGGTAGGGGGCTGCTTTACAGGGGCAGCAGGTTGGATGTATGGATATACCCATGCCCCGCAAGCTATGCTGGCAGTCTTTCTGCAGCATATGTAAAATACATGTATGTGCTTGATAATCTTTATTACTTGTGAAGCAAAGCAGCGCGGAGGTTTCCTGAGGTGCTCAGGAAAGGGATGCTGATGCTTTTCGGGCATGCTCCTGGTGCGGCCGAGGGGCGCGTCGCCTGGCAGAGACCGCAGCGCTGAGGGTGAAACGCCCGAGGCTGCGGACCGGCCCTGCCGCCGCGGCTCTCT
>VZTN01034347.1:1023-21594 GCA_013400515.1 Erpornis zantholeuca | reverse complement strand
CCTGCCAGGAGCCTGCTCCATCACGGCTCCCTGTGGGTACTAAAGGGTATCAACTGAAGTGAGTAGGGAACAGGTTCAAGATAAAGGAAGGGGTTCTTTTTTTTTTTTTTTAGAAATCTGTGAATCAAGGGTTAAAAAGATTTAAAAGTCTATTTTTTTTTAAAATCTGAGTCTAATCTCACTAAGGAGAAAGGCCTGAAGGTTTCTTTGCTTCCCACAATTTGCCTCAAGGTTCCTTGGAAAGCACAGAAAGGATTTGAAGTCTGGAAGCCGATTCAGGGGAGTATCATATATGTCTATTGTTACTTTTCACTGGGCAGCTGCTTGAGAATATTGATGAAGATAAGATATTGGTCTTACCTTATATGTCATCTAACAACCAGTTGAAGTTGTAACATGTTTTTATTGACTTCCTAGTTCTTAAACTAAGAGGTTTTTTTGTTGTTTATTCTTTTTTTAAAAGAAAAAAAAGCTGATAATCTGATCTTGGCTCAGCTTCGCTTAATGGGGAGAAATTGACAAAGTAGTTTTGAGGTATTTGAAGACTCTCTTACATGCACAGCTTAATTTCTTTTGATTAAAGAATGTTTTCAATGACTGAATGTTAGCTCTTTTGAATTGTGGAGCAGGACACTTTTAAACAAAATGCAGTCAGAAATGTCAGTCGAGAATTTTTGTTGATTATGTTTTATTTTTTTAATCAAATGCACAAAATTCAGATCAAGCTTTGATCCAAACCTGTCTGGTCTATACAGAGGCCATTGTGCTTGATTGTTTTCTCTATTTTTATTCTACTATTTATGAATTTTCAGGTGGACTCACTTCAGTCTACAAGATCATTCCTGTACATGTAGACAAATGTCTGTGGCTATATTTATTTTTATTTGAGTTCCCATTTGGTTGGGAAAGCATTTCTTCATCAAGATATGACCAGCAAAGACAACAGTGTTAAAGAAGTTTTTCTCAGCTACCTATTAATGTCTAATACTGAAAAGAATTATTCTGCTAGCCAGCACTACTGTGGCAGCAAAAACATACTGTGTTAACCTCACGCTTCTGTGAAAAGATAACAGACTAATTCCCCAGTGGGAGACAGAGAGGGGCAAAGAATACTCCAGCTTAGCCATGTCTGTGTGGCTGCATGTGGTTTAATGATAATGATTAAGTGACAGTGGCCCTGCTGTGCCACTCTGATGTGAGGCAGCTGACTCCCAGGCAGATAAATTGCTGCAATAGGTTTGTAAGAGAGAGTGGATTTCTGATGACTAAATCGTCATGATGATTACACTTTTTTGCTTTTGTTCTGATGGTTTTAAGTAAGCCAAGTAATTTACTTACCAGTAGCATGTGGAATGCTGTGGAGTATGGAAAAGGAAAACAGAAGGTCAGTACATTACTGCTGTCCCCTCCCTGCCTCCCAGTGAACAGCCTCAACTTCCTTCTTAGACCTTCTTGCATCCTGCTGAGTTGTGTAATGTGGAGCAATCCTTAGCAGGAGTCGTAACAAATATGGAAAACTCTGCAGAAGTAGCTTGTGGGATAGCTAATGTTGGTAGGACAAGCTAATAGATACATGTTTAAAAGTATAGTTTTATTTCTGGCAAATGCGGGCCTAACACCTGAACTGGCCAGACCATCTCATTTTATTCTTCCTGGAGCAGTTGGAGACATATTCCTGCTCTCTGGTCTTTTAGTACTCCCCAGCTGGAGGTTGCTTCCCTCATAACTCATTTGTGCCCTGGCAGTTTTACTTAATGACCACACACAATTTAGGATATTTCTTCTTAGGAAAATAATTGCCATCTCTGAGGATTATAGGGAAAATAGGTGAAAAACCACTGATATTAAAATGTGGTAAAATATGCTCAAGGGAAAGTAAGTGCACAATGTAGTTTGTTTGTTCATGTTGGATGTCCAGAAACAACCCTGCTGGACTGGAGCTGTGCAAACAGCAAATGATACATTCACTGTGTCATGAAGCAACTTCCTTTGCACTCAATTTTCAGAATTCCAATACAATTTTTTTCCTGTAGCTTTAAGCAGTTCTTGAAAGCAGTGTGTTTCCTCTCAGAAAGCCCCCAAACAAATGGAAACCTTATTCTTCAAAACACGTTGAGGATTTATCAGGGCAGAGATTTTATAGCTTCCTGAGGGAGGAGTAACGAAGGAAGGTCAGTGGCCCAAAGTCAAGTTTAGCAAGTCCATTTAAGGCTTAAAGCATTATAAAATTAGGACTCAGTAAATTTCTAGGGTTAAAATTATTTTTACTGATAGAAATTTTTTTTATTATTAGAAACTATTTACATTCCTGTATGATAAATTCCTGGTCTGTATTAGCATTATTGAGTAGAATATGTACAAATGACGTGATTAAACAAATGAGATTTTTTTTGCATGAGAATGTATTACTTTATATGATTAAACTCCACATAGTGTGGTGTAAAATATTTTTCTAGGACAGAAGAGAGAGCAAGAAATGATTGATAAGAAATTTATGCATACTTGGAATGAAAGCCAACTAGGTTTTAGCCAGCAGTATTGTATCCTGCTAGATTCCTGTTTCTTCCCTATCTTTACAAATTTGAATCTATCATGATGATCAAAATGGAGAGGAAAACTGTCAATTTGTTTTTTAAAGCTTGTAGGAAACAAGCTGCTGCTTCATTTTGAAGAATACTGAAATACTTTATTCCTATATGAAGTGTGTGGGGTGTCTCTATTTTAAGAAACACATAGCAAACCCCATATATATATCTCCGTGCTTGCAATAAGTTACTTCTAAAGATAAAATAAGTCTTTTTGTTGCTGAATTGTATGTCTTGCACAGTCATATTTTTGATTGAGGGAGAGAAGTGGCATTGGTGTGCTAATGGTAACAGATGATGCAAAACTGTTCTGGAAGAGGTAGTATTGTAGCACGGCTATGAAATTCAAAGATTGCAGAACATCTGAATAGCAATTAGCGAGGCAATGGTAATTTATTGAAAACATTTGAAATTTAAGCTGCTGTAGCTCATATCAAAGACTTGGATGCTTATCATATTCGTGAACAGTGTTGAATCTTGTGACTGTTTAACATTCTCTTTCATCCACTCTTTGATGACATAATTGTACAATTTGGACCAGTACTATTTTCCATTCAGAAATACTTAAAATAGCAGAAGAAGTCAGCAGAATTACTAAGAGATAGGATATGATACTGTTCCTGTCTGAAAGACTTCTACCAGAGGGGAAATGTGCAAGAACTTGTATTTTTTTCCTCCCTTCTATCCCCATCAGTCAGCTGGGGATTGATAAACAACTGGTTTCATTGCCCTCACCCAAAGGAAACCCAAGTTCAGTGGAGGAGGCACAGGATCATGCTTCATTAGGTAGTCTTTTTCTCTGTCATTAAAGTAACATGGAAACCAGCCAAAAAGGCACTAAGTTTATCCGAAGTAACACTTGCAGCTTTGTGGAAGTATGCAGCTGAGTAATAGTACAAAAATAGCAAGTTATTTTGAGGAAGAGCATATGTTCTGTAACAATGAGAAATTGGTATACAGATAAAAGAAATTATGTATCTAAATATAAATCTCAGATGAGAAAGATCTGTGGCTTAGTGCCACAAAGTTTTCTGTAGATGCAGCCGTTAAAAGTTTTTTAATGCTCATTTTTCTAACATAGTTATTTAAAGATGCACCATCATTGGTAAATTGCTGTACTGCCTTAGGGGTGCATAGTTTTTAGTCTGTAACAGTACAGATAATAGGCACTTTTTATATTCCAGTGAACACTGATATACAGGGTACCACACAGTGATAATTGCAGGCTTTTTTTTTTCTTACAAGAAAGGTACATTACAGAGCCATAGTGTTTGCTTACTATTTAAAGACACTGACAGCCAGATGCAGCTATCTCCTGTCAGAATTAAAAATTAAGACAACACTGGAAGATATTTTCAAGTTACTTGAGGAAGCAGTTAAATATATGTGCTTAGACTGTGGAAAACAATTCCAGTACAATCACTTGTGCAGTATCATTCAAAATTTTTCACGGTTCATCAAATAATAGCAAAGTTTGTTTAGAAGATAGAAAGTATTGCTTTGAGGATTAAAACTTTCCTTCATAGAAGTTGCTCTATTTCATGAAAGAGATTAGCTTCTTTATAGAAGTCTGAAGTGTGCACCAGGTCCCTCAATAAATGCTCCTCCATCTACTTTTTTTTTTGTTTAAGCTTCCCCTTAAAGAATTAGAGATTGGCATATGTAAAAGTTGTACTGATGAGCAGAACAAGAGATTAGAAGATTAAGCTGCAGTTAGATGTTGAATAACTAGAACCTAAGGCATTACCAAATAAAATCCACGTCAAGCTCTGCATAGTGTAAAGCTGACTGAATAGACTGAGCTGACAGAGATTTGAAAGCCTCAAAAGTAATTACGTAAAATAAAATCTTCATTGTTAAAATTCTACTTTTCAGGAGGTATCAGTTTGAAAATATTAGGCCTTAGGACAATTTTGGCAAAACAAAAATCAATTCTTACTGGGTTTTGGGTAAATATTTTTTTCTTTTCTCAGCCACTTGCACTTCAAAAATCTACATGCTACTTGGTGTCTATAAGAAAGATGTGACCATGCACAACTTGTGTTTCAGAAGAGGAAAAATGTTGGCAAATGAGAGAGACATACAGAATTTAAGTCATATAATCACTCAATGTATGTATTTTTAACCTGTTTGTCTTACTCCCTCTCTCCTAATGATTGAATAAGCAGCCTTATCTCATTAATGTCTGTATTACAAAGTACCTGTGTTGGTGCTGCTCAGGAGAAATAAGAAGGAAAGGTTCCAAAATTGAGATAGAAAATTATTGAGAATCCAGGAGAAAAGGTGAAAAAAAGAATCCTTATGAAGTTTTTTTGTCCTCTGGAATTTTTTTCCATATATTTTCTCCATACTGTGGAAAGTATTGAGACAAAGTAAATATAGTAGCTTTAGCTCTTGCATTTACAATTCCCTGAAAAAGAGAGATCACTTTCTTCTGAGCTAGCAGGCATCGCTGTATCTAAAATAGTACCAAAAAAGGGAAGTATAGGAGGTAAGATAGTATTTCTGCTGTTAAAACTTTAATGCAGAAATTTGTATTTGGTGTTTGGAATTGTTTTATAGATAGAAAAGATGAAGTAAAACAAATCCTAGTGATTTTCATGATCTTTCTGTATGTCTGGGATCTCTTTCATGGGTACTTACTGATATGGGCTACAGTTCCTGGCTGGGCTAGGTACCCAGGTTTATTTTCTGAGTAACTAAGTATGCAGAGGAATAGCTCATACGTGTCCAGATCTCATCCTAATATTTCTGATGGAGCCCGGAAACTTAAATAATAGGTAAATTATAGACAAGAAGGCAGGAGAATACAAAGATGTCACCAGCCACTATAACTGTGAAATCTGGGCATTTAGGGAGTAGTCCTGTTGAGGACTTCTGGCCAAAATCCACAGTTGGAATATTGAGTTTGGAGAGAAATTGGAAGATACTTTTCTTTTGTGAAGGGGAACAAAGTGTTTTGTATGGTGCTCCCTTTGTAGAGATGTTCCTAGTACTCTATTCTAGTTGTTTATTCTTGTGATTTTAAAAAAAGCTCCTCACAAAATGCTCCTCATTTGGAGCTTTGTGCATCCATGCCATATGTTAAAAGCACGATAAAGAATAGTTGTAGAATCAATGCAGCAACACTTATCCTTTATCTTTCTCTGCACCCACACTGAAATAACAGACTTATAATTTGTTATTTTCTGCACCATTTTTTCCTCTTGCAGATGCAAACTTTCTGGCTATACCAGGTCAATGCTTTTCAAATTGACCAGGGAGTTTAAATTTCTTTATTTTTTTATTTTTCTGACTCACTAAGAACTGAAGCCTTCATAGCAACTAGGTGAGTACAAAAAAAACTCACTATGAGTTTTTTGAAGTACTGCTGCAAGCACCAGTGCTGTAACACATTTTATGCCATTTTTCCTATTTGTAGTGTGTCATTTAGAAGCTAAAGGAAATTTTAATAGGATTTTGGGAGCCAACTTTAGTACTTTTGAAATTGTTTGAAAGGTATAGTCATCAAGGAGAAATAATACCCAATTTGACTTATACATGGTGATATATTGGCTTATTTCCATAGCTGCTTCATACTCTGAAATGTCAAAGAGGGAAAAGGTTCTCATCCTGTCTGATCTAATTTTGTTTACAGTTTTTTCACTTCGAGCATCCTGTGACAGTCATTTTTAGCAACGGAATCATAAATGGACTTTATTGCTTGGTTTGTTTTCTTTCATACTGACCCGAAAGGAAGTGTCTGAATTGTATCATGAAGTACAATGTGTGTTTAAGCATGTAGAACCCAGATCTGTTCCAAGAAATGTTACAAAAGGTGGTATAGCTTCACAAGAAAATGCCTGTGGGCAAATATGAAACTCATAATTTTCACTGCAAACAAAATATCACAGCATGTTCGGTAGAACACTTCATCAGTAGTTTGTTCTTGTGCGTGAGGTGCTGATCTCTCTGTTTTCACTGATTCGTGAGAGAAAATTTCCCCAAAAAGCATGTTTTATAAAGGAGTAGTAAATTACACTGAAGAGTTTTACTTCAGATGTCAATCCTTTGTGACAGCTTCATGTATCTTGATTTGGTCATCTCTTCCATTAAGTCAAACTGAACAACGGCCCAGATCACATAGTTAAAGGTAATCGAATATTGGATTGTAAGAGAAAATATAATCTAGGAAAGACATAAAACAACTTTGAAAGTTCCAGCATGCTCAGAGTCTTTTCACATAGCAAGGATCCATGAGGTAAGAACAAATATGTACAAAACGAGTTTCTTTTCTGGCTGTGGAAATTGAGTAACATAAGAACACAGAGAGATACTGCTCTGTGACTATCACTCATGGAGGAGGCAGTGCTGAACCTTCTTGGAGTGACTCCATCCAGGAACAGCTTGAGGGGCTTGTACCAGCAGTGATCCAGACATAAGTTACGTTTGTCTTCTAGACTCTGAAAATAAGCCATCTTTGTAAAGTAAATTTGCTCCTTGTGTAACCCTGCACAGGATAAAGAGTATTCTCGTTTAATTTAGTGCTTTTTTAGTCTCAGTCTTTGTGCGTTGAAGAAGCCTCAAGGTGTTCCCAAAAACGAAAGCTGGCATTGATTCTCCTGTGATGTGTATAATTCTCCAGCTTTCCTCTGATGGAGCTCTAGGCCTTGGGAAGGGCTGCCTGGACACTGGAAACAGGGGGACTGGAAGAGTTTTGCTATTCGAAAAAAGCTTTCAGAAAACCAAAGTCTTGGTTTTCTCTCCTTGTCCTTGTAGTAATGTTTTAGTTTAGTTTGTTTACTTCAGTTCAGTTTTTAAAAGATGGCATTTCTGTTTTGTCCATACAAACACCTTTTTTTAGATTTTGCTCTTTCTTTATTTCCCCCACTCTTTATGCAAAGATATTGTAAAGAAACAGCTTAGGGAAATGAAACAAGCTGTCCACATTTGTAAAAGTTACACTTCCTCATGGAATTTCAGTAATGTATAACAACTGGTCTAAATGGGGATTATAACAGTTGACATTTTTTTTATTATTATTATTTTAAATAAGAAGAACTGTAGTGATTTCCCAAGAGAGCAAGGATGACATAGTTAACAGTCATGCTGGAAGAAAAATAGATACTTCTTGTATAAAAAATGTCCTAGTCTGTTTTTAAGAGACAATCATGTTTTGTCTCTTAAAATGAAACATGTAGCTATTTTTTTCTGCTGTGGTGGTGTTAACCTAGCAGAAACATCTGAGCAAACACAGCAACATTTGAACTCTGTTGAAGTAAATTGAGTAGTAGACACTGTAGTTGACTATTCCAAAATGTGTGGGTTGCCCAGATGTCTGGTATGTTTGCCATGTGGCTTTCACATTAGTTATGTATATTGTGACCAATGAAGACAGCTTTATGCACTAGCTCTAGTACAGTAATTTTTATTTGCTATCAATATTTAACGTTTACTATTTCTTGATAAGCCACTGTACAAATGAATGCTGAGATTTCAGCAGATACTGAAAGGATTTTTAAATTAGTTCTTCTAGAGCCAAAGATAGTATATTCTTTATATGATGCAGTGTGGCAATTTATCTCTATTGTGCTATTTAAGTAACTATCTCATGCTGCCCTATGATCTGCAGAAAGGCACAAGCAGATTGAGAGGTGACTCGCAGTCAGTGTGGGCTAATAGAATCTCCAGCATGGTTTCTCTGATGAGTTCTAAAGACACCGAATTTGTGGATTTTCATGAAAAATGTTGAAGGCTGTTCATGGAAGTTTGAATAATAGGTTGTTTATTTAGAAACTAAAGATAGTTACAGGCTGAGAGAGTTAGGGATGTTCAGCCTGGTGAAGAGAAGGCTCCAGGGAGATCTTAGGGCAGTCTTCCAGCACTTAAAAGAGGTTTATAAGAAGGCTGGAGAGGGACTTTTTATGAGAGCATATAGTGATAGGACAAGGGGGAATGGATGTGAACCAAAGGAGAGCAGATTTAGATTAGGTATTAGGAAGAAATTCTTTACTGTGAGGGTGGTGAGGCACTGGAACAGGTTGCCCAGAAGTTGCAAACCCCTATTGTGGAAGTGTTCAGGATAAATGACATGATTCCATAGAGTCTGCTCAGTAACTAAATATTGTAGAAATTAGTGGTACTATTGTAAGGTCTTTTGCTCTGTTGATATACAGCAAATGGGGCTTGGTGATATCCAGCTGAATGCCAGGTTACTGGGGAGATGCAACAATAGTGCTGTTAGAATTGACCTGCTGTGGGAGAGGATGGAAATATGTGTGACAGACTTCTGTGTGGGTACACTGAAAGTTCTTACAAAATGTAGCTTCTCTGTTGTGTTAGATGGACAATCCCTGTGGGTGGAAGAAAGAAATGTGGGAGAAAATGAAGTATGGCACATTCTTGCTGCGATGGGGCCAGGTCATTCTTCCACAAAAGCAGGAAGCTTCTGTAGCCTGCTGGCTGGGCAGGGTATGTGTGTGATGGAGAGGGACACACAGAGTGCAGTTCCTCCTGGCCTCAGTCACGTGTTGGCTTTTGGGTGTGAGGGGTTTTTTTGGTAGGGAGAGAAGTTGAACTTTGGTCTAGTTTATGATTTATCTCCAGTACTCAGAATACCCAAACCTCTGGATGTAGGCACTAAATGTTTGATGTACTTTACAAATGCCAAAGCAAAACATTGAGTAAACCGTAAGACCACAAATGTGAAGATAAACTTGGGCTCTTTCTGTGGCTCAGCTTTAACCAACTCATCTTAACCCATATTATATTATTTATTGCACAGAAACAAAGGGAGATGTCTTGTATATTTATTTTTAGCCCTGTTGTTAAAAGTGGAAATGCTTGGTGTTTAAAGGAGCTTACTGAAGGAGGACACTGAGATTGTGTTAATTGTTTCAGAGTTCCTTTAATGTGTAGTGGTAAACATCGTGTATTAGAAAAAAATCATGGCTCAGCAGTGAAATTGAAATTTGAAGTAAGTTTCACAGAACAAGACTGTTACATGAAATGAAGAAACATACAGCACATCCATGAAAATATGTTTACAAATATGGCTTTAAGGTAAAAAATAAATATATTAACTTAAAAAAAAAAGTCATTTTTTCTTCTTTTCTGTCTTTCGTTACCCTTGGTCACTTGAAGTGATTATAAAATACTGATTTCTTGTTAGATTGAATCCTCTATTCATGTACAGATGCATAAATACCTGAAAATCCCCTGTTTGTTGACAGAAAACCAGCTTGACTGGGGCTGTTAGGTAACCTTACTAATGATATAAACACCTAATTTATTCTTCAGTTCCCACTTATGAAGAGTGGGAATTGAGTGTTATTATCTTCAGTCAAAGCAGCAATGAGAAAAACTGCTATTAAATAGATTTTTGGTTATGTTTTTTAAAAATTTTTCCTCCAAGTAAACAGAGATTACCATTGCTTAGATGTTGTATTTATTACAAATGTAGGAATTGAACATCTGGTTTGAAACACAAATAATCCTGCAAATGTGTTGTTGCACTTCTTTTTTTTTTTTTTTTTTTTAAATAAACGAAATTAAGAACTAGGATTATGACACCACAGAGTTAGGCACTGCTGTAAGAAGTGGGAGGGAATAACAGAACTGGCTAGTTGACTAACCACTTCCCTTCATTGTTGCTTTTAATATCAGAACAGCCTTGCTAGCTTTCCAAACCACCATAAGTTACATTAGAGAGACCGTGTACACCCTAACTGGTAAGTTACTTTAATTTTAGATCTAAATTGAAAGTTGAATTGGAAGTGATCCTCAGTGGTTAAAAATTGAATAGGATGTATTGTTTTGTGTTGTTATATCACAATCATAAAAAAAAAAGAGTCTTGTGTTGTTAGTAATAAATAAATCTGGACACATACCTGCCTTAGCAACAAACTTCATGCAGGGTCAGAAGGATATATTCACCTGACAAATTACAAGCTAATTACCAAAATAATAATAGCCATTGAAAAAACAATGCATGTTTGGAAGGTGTGAAAAGTGGTTTGGTCGATGTTTTTTGAATGAGTTGAGAAATGCATTTCCATTTCTCTCACAGGTACTATGTCTTGTGCTGTGCTGTCTTTCTCAAGCCAAAGCTGCTTCTGTTGGTTGCTGTTACTGCTTGGTGGTTGGAAGATGTGTCTTTGATGGTTTCTGTTGCAGGTCCTGGTAGTAATAATTATTACAGTTTAGAGTCCTAAATAATAGGCTAAATAAACATGCAAATACTTTCTAGTATGGTTTCACTTTTAAATGCACTAAATAATCTGAAGTGAGGATATCTTACAGTGGAGATGTATAGTTAAGGCTAAAATAAGTTTGGTTTATGATTGCTATGGTCAAAAAGGTGTCAGTCAGCCATGAAGGGTGTATTAAGCTCAAACCTGGTGTCTTGGCAGCACTACAATGGAAGATTCTAGCCTGTATTTACTGGTCTGAATGGGAGTTAGATTGGATTCCTAGTATGCAGCCAAAAGTTGTAATAGGGGTTTTACTTGTTACAGCTATTTCTTTTTGTCTCACTGATCATCTGTCTGATGTGGCTAAATATACCCCAAGACTAGGGAAGGGCATATCAGTTCAGAACCTGTTTCATTGCAGTCATTTAGCAGGATGAGCTAACTTCTGTTGTCAGTATATTTTTTTACTTAATAGGTGTTTTTCCTGGAGAATGCATCATTAAAATTTTGTCAATATTTTGGGGTTCTTAATTAACATTTTATTTTTTTGCAAGCTGTCTAGCCACATTAGGACTCTATAGTTTCTGCAGCATGTATTTACAAAGTGGCTGCTATCTATTCTTTTCATATTTGGATATTTAATTTTGAAAGGTGAAAACATTAAGCCAAATGTTTGAGGAACTTCATGAGGTTGACAAAAAATAAGGATTTGAAATTATTATGGTTTTATTTATAATCTCACACTGAAAAACATAACAAGTAATTCCATTTGAATCTTGCACAAAAAGCCACACTGGACTGTGGATAATTCAGCTGGGAGTGACCTTGTGGCTGCCAGCCACTTGTGCTCTAAGATATGGGAATGCTGTGATGAAAAGGCTTCCACATAACTTACCTTTGATGCTGATGCCTTCTAACAGCCATCAAGGAATAATTCTTTTTCTTCTTACAGAACTTTCTGGATGTTAAGTCTAACAGTAGTTAGTTACAGCAGTAATAGCTGCAGGAAGTGTCGCTTTTTGAGGCCATCCACATCCCTCATCTGGGCAACATGAGCATCATTAGCAAGTAATTTTTTATTAATAAGTGATAAATTAAACTTGTTTTGCAGACATCCTAACCCTTAATATCGTGCTGTGCTTCCTTATACCAAATTTTGTTATTATTGTTATTCTTTTACCTGGTTCTCCAGCTACAAGAGATCCCCTTGGAATTTTTCAAATTTTTCCTTCATTCAAGTCAGTAACAAATTTCACCTCTTTAGCTTTTGCTGCATTGCAGTGCCTGCTGCTGGAGTTGCACAGTCCTTAAAAGTCTTGGTGGACCTGTGACAAAATGTGTCTTAGTGGGGGATTTGTCAATGCTACTTTCATTTCCAACTGAACTGGAATCATGCAAATACATGATCATCCCAGCTGTAATTAAAGGATACAAGATGCTCAGACAAAACCAGCCTTTCCCCACTCCACCTGGACCCTTGAGCAACACAGCTGCACCAGCCTGGTCTCAGCGATGGCAGGAGGGGCTCCTGGGTGTTCTCCCTGATGTCTAGCAAAGGCAGCTCCACAGTGGGAGCACTACTTACATTCTCTTTCCTCTCCCAGCTGCCATTTTTGGGAATCTAATATGTTTCACACCCTGTCAGACCTGGCAGAAATCACTCCATGAATTCAGAAGTTATTGTGATGAGGGCCTAACGGATAAGTTTCATTTCCTTAGGAAACCAGGCTAAAAATATCTTTTTAGCTCTTCTGAGTGGAGAGGAAAATGTTTTAAATGTTAGTACCAAGTTTGTTGCAAAATGGGAGGCAAAAAGTGATTTTAAAAAACGACATTTTAGCCAATCAGTGTGAGGAATCTGTTGCTGAATTTTTAAGGTATTGGGTTGTCAGTTCTTTTTCCTTTTCTCCCTAGTACTCAAATATGCTTAGTGCTATTGCCGAGGCCATCTATTTTTGGTCTTAGAAGAAGCCATCATGTAATTATATGTGTTACCAGAGCCTAACCTCAGGGATCCTAATTCTGTCCAGTGTTTCAAATCAATGTTCCCAATCCAGTATTTAATCTCAAAGCAGTTGTTCTTTTATCCATTCCAAAATCTGTGGCGTTAAGAGTCATAGCAAGTGTAGACTTTTTTATATTGTTTACTGTTCAACTGACCATCACTGAAATTAATGAAGTTTATTGGATCCTGAATAATGGGGGAGAGGAATTTAGGTCAAGACCCCCCTTTTTTTTGAGATCTGTTTTCAAGCAGAGCTTGTTCTTAGTGTTCTTCCTCTAGTTCATTTTTTTTTCTCTTGCAGTTAGTTGTTAAGTGAAAGGGTGTGCCAGCAAATGTAAAATAATTCCAGAGAAACTTTTCCTGTGTCATTTCTGTGCTATGTAGTGTTAATGTTATGGAAAAGGTTGCTGCACACCCCCCACCCCTTCCCAGATACATTTTTCCAGTTAGAACAGTCCTGTTTCTGTATCCACAACATAGGCAAAATGAATAATGTTACAAAAAGGCAGGTCAGGCCTTAAAATCAAACTTCTGACTAGCAAATATGTAGTGCTCAATGTAGTTTTCAGCAACACTGAATGTAGGGCATGTCACCATACTGAGTATTACCACTGCTCTGAGTGGGAGGGTATGCCGGATATTTTAAATTACGTTTTTAAAATCTGATCACATAATACTTCTATAGGAAGGAGGAGGTCAGAAGGAGGAATGGTTGAGGGAGCCTTTGGTATTGCACTCTCTATGTAGTTGTTTCTGGAGGCATGTGGAAGAAATGAAGCTGTCTCAGATTTCACAGTTTATAGGAGAAGATACTTTGCAGCTCCATTGGAATGCCTCCATGGCAGTTGCACATTCCTGCATTTCATCTGTCTGTAATCTCCCTCCCCACCATAGGTACTTGCAAGGTCCAGCCTGTGTTTGTCATCTTCTGTAGTTCCTGGGGAGAGCAAATGACACGTGGGCAACAGTTAGAATTTTTTATCTTTTCCATGGTGCATTCCTGCCTTCGGTGTCTGAGTGCTTATAGGAAATGAAACTCCAGTTGAGCTTACAGGAATGGTGGGGTTTGATGTTTCCCAGCACTTTTTTTAATCCAAAAGAATGATTATGGTTATGAAGCCCAAATTAGTCAGATTTGAAGGGCTTGTACTTTATATGAAGTAACAGCATTATAAAGCTTCTCTGAATGATCTAAGTTGCCTCCTCTATATCTCAGATAATGGCAGCATCATTCTGACAGTCTAGGTTTCAAGAGTTAATTTAGAATTTTGAATAATACAATTCACTGAATAGTATGATTAATTTTTTTTGGATCTAATTTTCTATCCAGTGTTGGTGGAAGATTAAATGGAACAGGTTTGAAGAGTATACAGGAATTCTGTAGGAACAGAGCTGAAATTGTCAAGTAACAACTTGAGAATGCTTTAATAGAGTCTGGAAAATACTTTTCCTATTTGTGTTTCTGTTTAAAGTAGCACCTATTGTGTCGTAAATATTGGCAAGTCATTTTATTTTTAATCCTAATTTTATTCATCAAATATTCTTATATGAAGCACGATCATTGCACATCAGTGTTTGAAAGAAGAGGAGGCAGGAGAGTGTACAACTCTGTGAGAAAGCTTAAAAAGCCCTATATTTGCAGCTGGTTTGCTGTACTATTGCAGTGAAATAGCAGATGCTGCCAATTATCATCACTCTGATGGCTCTTTAGTGTTGTTACATTTTTCAAATTATTCTCAGCTCACTAATTTGATACTCTTAACCAAGGCTGTTACTAGAGCTCTCTTATTTCATTATTTATAATTACTTTTGGCTTTGTAAATGAAAACAATCCTGCTGCTGATTCTGTAATTTATAATCTGTGTAATTGTAGATTTTCATTAATTTCTTATTATTTGTCAAATCTTTGTTGTGCAAAAGACTGTTATTGCTGCCATTTATTTAAGAAATGGTCTTATGTCTCAGGAGGTTTCTTTATCCTGGGATATATTTGCAAATTATATGTATTTTGTAAAAATAGGACACAAAATTGCAGGAATTAATACATTGTTTCCATACAGAAGAAAATACTGAATAAAATTTGCGAGTAAACAGTACAATTCATGGGAAAATCATGAACAGCATTATTCATTTCATGTTTGGTATTATGATTCCAGTTTCTTATCTGTCATTATAGGGAGAGGGGTGAAGAAAAGAGGTCCTTAAGCAAACTATCTTAGGCAGATGAACACAGTATTTGAGAATAAACAAAACACTGAATTTTAAAGGTGTGAGGTCATAAAAATGTTTGGGAGATCACAACCATTTTTTACTCTTTTACAGATTTCTGTTTGCAGATATTCTAGCAAGATTGTTAGCTGAGTCTAACATGATGATTTGAAAGGATGAACTTTTATATCAAAACGTATAGCAAAGTGGGAGTAAAGTTTTGAAGTTATGCCAGGAGAATCTTTGACTGACAGATGAATATTTTTTTCCTTATGAATTTTTTTCCCTGTTGTAGTGTTTTCCCAGACTGTGAAGAAGATTTTAGACTGTGTGAACCAGATTTATCCTTTCATGTACTCACTCACTCTGAATTGCTGCATTTAGAAATGTTACAAACAGTTGAATGCTGTTTAATAATAAATTGGCAAAAGTTCTAAAGAATATAATCTTTCCTCAGACATGTATTTTTCTGAGCAGGCCATGCAATTGTTCCTTAATGAATATTTATGGTTTATAACCAAAACCTTCTCCCTCTAATGTCGCACATGTCTACTAAGAATACTTACTGTGGATATTGAATTAGGAGAGCTACTTTATTTTCCATGAAGGCATGGCAGAGCTTTGAGTATGTCTGCTGAAGACTGTTCTTCCTTAAGTTAGTTATTTGCTAATTAACTTAGGTTATTTTTCTTGCTTGAACACATACTTGTAGACCAGAACAAATGTGTAGAAGACTGCACACTATTTTACAAAACCACATTTGGTGCCTTGAATTAACTCAAAATGAGTTAACTTGAGAGGGAAATACGGAATCATTCCAGACTTTGACTTGGGCTTAAAAATAACATTTTTATGTATTGCTGTATGACTCTGAGACACATAGCAAATAGTTGTGTATAGCCTACAGGTTATGTATGAGAGGAATGTAAAGCAAACCTTCACTTGTGTGTAGGTAGGATCCTCTTTTTTTTGAAGAGCCCTCATCCTTCAAGTGCTCTTCACTGCAGTAATCTGTTCCTTCTGCAAGATGGCATTCTAGACTCTGGTTTTATGTGATTCTGTGAGGATCTTGCTTATCTGCTCTCTGATTTGTTAGTAATTAGGCTATATGCCTAATGGAAGTATGGTATTTTAATACATTTTCCAGAAGACACAGCTTATTTGAAAAGCTATTTTCTTATCCAGAATTTGTCTTTATTTTCAGAGACAAAAAAACCTCCCAAAACCCTTCTGAAATAATAGACCAATCTCTCCAAATTATAGACCAAGAAAACCCCTCCAAACCCATAAACAGAGTAAAAAATGTCTTTCATTTAGCTCTTGCTGAAGCATGGTTTGCAGCACTTTGGCTATAGCACATTGTTAAATTGGGTTTTTTTGGGGTAGTAATGGTGCAAATTCCTCTTGGGCCTTTCTAAATCTAACCTGGTTTAGGAGCTACTTTGGCTCTATTTTTAATACCAAAGTATAGTCCTGTATTCCCCATGAAGTTACCCATTTCTTTCCATCCCATTTTAATGAGAAGTCACCATTTCACATATTTTATCTGTTTTCCAATTTCATTCCGCTGCTCCCAGTCATCATTCCCCATTCAGCAAAATTTATAATCCTAATTCTGATTTTATGGCTCTAACATCAGTAAGTCATTATGTCCTTTTTAGACAGATGCTAGTTTACTGTTTCCATGCTGCAAACAGCTGGTAGATGACTCTGGCTGCATCCTGAGATTACAGAAAGCTGTGTTGGTACTATGCCCAAACTAATTGAGCCTATTTCTTAGCAGCAAGGGTTCTGTGCTGTCCTAATTGCAGTTAAACCACTATCTGTTAGCCCAGGAGGCACACAGGGATTTATTGCATGTGTCTTTGGAGAGGTTAATGGTATTCCCATTTAAATCCATGGCAACTCCTCTCTTCCGTACCCATCTTGTATATATCCCTTGAATCTGTATTTTGAAAGAAGACATGAAGATAATAATGGTTAATCATCAGTTAGGCTTTACAAGAATGGCTAGGAAGCACACTCTACCAAGGAGTTTTTTCATTTGGGAATGTGAAAGGTTATGTGCAGTACAGGACAGGATGGACAGGAGAGAGTGAAACTGGTGTTTGCTGGAACCTGAGTCAGAATTGTCTGTTCTGAAGTGCGGCAATAAATCTATTTCTCCTTTTATTTTGCTAATTCCTTCACTGTCCTTCCCCACGATGCCTCCTTCTCCATCAAAGCTATTCTAAGGTGCAATATACCTATTGTAAATACAACTAGAAACAAACAAACCAATCCTGTCTTTTCTTATTAATGTTCTTCTAAACAAAGAACAAAATCTGAAGTCTAAATATGCCTGACCATTTGGAACTGGGGATGTTTTGATTTCTGAAAAAAAAAAATTAAACAAGTCAATCTTTGTGAAGTTAAACTACATATGCAAATAAAGGCATTTTTCTAATTAAAATTCATTTGGTTATTACAGACTGAATTAAAATGACAGTGAAAGAACAGCCTCAGGTGTATGACTGTGCATTTTAAAGTGCTACATTTAATGTTTATGCAGAACGTTTTTGTATTTTAGAAAGTGATTAGCACCTTGGCTGTACTGCTTTCAGGAGTTTTTTTTTTTTACAGTGCATAAGATTTCAAGATTTTCTTTCCACATTTGACCTAGTTAGGAAAAAAGTTCTGATTAGCACCATGTAATATACTCCCTCAGTTTTTGAAGTGCCTTTGGGTAATGTATTGTAGAGAAAAGTAATCTCATCTAGTAAATGGACCCTATCACATTTTAAGATATAGAATTTTTTTCCCCCATCTATTCCCTCTGCCTAATTTAGTCCTCAGATGCAGCCCTGTTTAATGAATCCACGTTCAGCTGTCGTGCTTTACTGATAGCTTAATTCTGTTTGCATACAAATTCTTTTCTTCCTTGGCTGATTAAAAAGAATCCCTTTCTTTGAAGTCAGGTGGCACAAACAGAGCCTAAAAAGTTTGTTACAAAATAAAGCTTTTGGATATTCTTTATTTTCTGAGTTCTGTAAAGCACTCTGTAGTTTGCAGGGTCTAAACAACTATGTCCTCAAGAGGTAAAGGTGACCAATGAGTGTGGGTTGTGATCTTAGTTAGGGAAAACCTGTGGACAAAGAGAACACAAATTACCTGTAGCTTTCCATCAAGACTGAAGTGGGAGGAGGATAGTTTGGAAAGGATGCCACCTTTCCCATTTCTTCCTTTACCTACCTCCCATAATGTGGAGCATTTGTTAATGAGGCAATATGCATTCATCTGGGAACCGTTGAGGGAGTTCCTAAATATTTCCTCACTCCAAGTAGTCAATTGCTGCACAGGAAAGACAATGCTTCCCTGAAAATAAATTTCAGCATCAGACATTGGCAGTTATTACATTTCTTTCATTGAACTTCAGGGCTGGCAAGAGGAATAACTAATGACTTAAACAAAAAAAAAGTGAAAAAAAGGTATCTTCTGTGCCGTTTCAGCTGGGACTAACCAACGGGCATTGGTGGGTGAGACCCTGTGTATTGCCACCAGAATTTGCCTGAGATGAGACTGGATAAATCCCAGTTAATGGGTAGATCATGTAGAGTCATAAGGTTTGATGTAATAAATACTTGATGGTGCCTTTTGTAATTAAAGGTAAACTTTTTGCCTTTAGAGACTTACGAAGCTACAAAAGTGCAAACTAATTTTTAATGGTGTGGGATTCTACCCAACTCCTTTCTGAATTCAGGTGCCAGATGTGCTTATAATGATGTGGTGTAGGTGTAGAAAAGGACAAACATGCTTAATAGCAAAGCCAGAGTGAGGGCTTGGCAAAATTGAATAATGCAAAGTTAATGATGTAAAATAAAATGCTGCTGCTTCAGTCCTTGGTCTGTTTAGAGCAATAGTTCCCAGTTTCCCTGAATCATGAGTACCAGTTCTGAAACATTAATAATACATTGTGGACAGCCCGTGCTTTGCTCTCTGTGTTAAATTGGTATGGAACCCTGGGTGCCTGCAGGTCGTGGGGTTGTGTCCTGAGGTCTATTTCTTTTCTCCTCAGCATCAGCTTAATTATATTTTCTTGCATATTCAGTGTGGTGCCTACAAATGTTTTCTTCCTTAATTTTTTAATAATATGTACCTTTTTAATGAGACATTAATTCTAATTTTTAACATTAAAAAGTATTTTCAGTGTTGCATACAATAGGTGTTTTTATCATTGAGTCAGAAAATTCAGAGTGGATTTATTTGTACTTTTTGGTCTAGCTGCCTATTCGTGTGCGATAAAGGAATACTTCTAAAAGTTCCTAGATCAGATTCCTGATACGATGTCTCTAAGAATACCATCTTTCAGATTCTTAATGCTGGTTGATAGCAATCATACATAGATATATTTTGCAATTCTCCCTCAAAGTGGCTTCTTGCACTGCAGTGAACAGAGTCAGATGGCAGATGTTTGGAATGCATATTCTTAGTCCTTAGAAGAGCTTAGTCTTAGTCATACCAAAGGACTAGAAGCTTGCAGAGAATGGTTTTTATTTTTGGTTTGCCCTCTTTCTCTTTATTCCCTTCATGTATTAATGCGGATAAGGAATGCAGTAGTGGATTACAGTTATTCATACCTCTTGATATGTGACATCTGTGTTTGACAAATATTTCTCTGCACTGTGTTTGTCTGCCCTGAATCCCAGAACAATATTACAAATGTGGACATTCTAATGACAAAGAATGGAACACTCCTATGGGGCCTTTCTATTATTTCACTTCACCTTAATCATTTTACCATACTTAAAAATAACACTTTGGTCATAACTACTTATTTTTCTTCCTCAGTTTAATTTCATTTAACAGGAATTGATGTTGCAAATGTCTGTCATCTGTTCATAAACTTGACAGTAAGAAACAAAAAGACTTATCTGATTTGGAGAAGTAAATGAGCACAGTGGCAAAGCATTTAAAATAGTATTACTTCCTTCATGTTTATATTACAGAAATACTCTGAACAATGTCTCTATTTCCTAGGTTTTCCTGGCTTTGACTATTTGTCAAAATAGTTTGTCATTTAAAAAACTTCATTTTCCTTAAAAGGATTACTAAGTCCATGCCAACAGCAGTGAACTGGTGTTCAAGTCTTGAGGTATCTGAAGGACTAGCTAATTAATACTTTTCTCTTGTAAAATCATGTTCAATAATAAATGTCTAAATGTTAGGCTTTATCAGAAAATTTTTGTTTTCATGTATTAGGTAGAGATTTTGCTAAATGTGGATCCATGCAGCTATTGCAGTGATTAAAAAAAAAAAAAAAACCACAGAAATTCCGTAATTATTTATGATAATGTCATTTCAGAATTCAGGGTTGCAATTTTATAAAGCAATTTGCACAACTGAAAAAAGTAGAAATATTGTAAGAATCCTCTGAATGCTGCCCAGACCACTTTTTTTTTTTTAATCTATTTGGATTGTATAGTACAAGATAATGAAACTGGTGGAAGCTAGTGAAAGAATTAGAGTTTAAACAGATATTCTTTATATTGATTGTATTAAATTTGTGCATCTCTGGGTTCAGTGTGTGTGAACAGTTATTTTTATTCTCTACAGTATCTTACAA
>VZTN01034289.1:0-12639 GCA_013400515.1 Erpornis zantholeuca | reverse complement strand
CTGTCAGACCTGGGGTATGCCCCTCTTCCCCAGGGTTCCATGCCAACAAAAGCCATTTTCCCTGTCAACATTCTGAATCCCCACACCTTTATTCCTGTCTAGTCTCTGTTTCTAGGTAGCCATTTAAGGCATCACTCTAACCAGGCTATTATGAGGCTGTTTGTAGTTTGCTATATGTAGCTGAGCTGTGTCCATCTTCCAAATAAAATGCATGTTGCTAATGCTCACTGAAAACAATTTAACAATCACCATTTAAGGCTAGGTTCAGCAGTCTAAACAAAGGGCAAGTAGTGCCATTTATGATACCTCAGGATATTCAAGATATTCACATAGGCTTATCAGCTATGACACACAATTCACGGATTCATGCATTGTTCTGGAACACCAGCTGGGGCCCAAGTAGGAGATACTATGACATTTAAAAAGGTACTTGACAGCCATGTCTGGGTAATTGAACTGAGAATTTTAAGGAGAAACTAACCTCACCTGATCTTAAAATGTTTTCATTTATAACTAGTCATCTTATACTCCTTTAATAAACAGCAGAGAAAAATCAGGAATTTTTATACTGAGATTAATCTGTCTAAAAGCAGGTAACTGATCATAAGGAGACGAATCTTGTCTTGAAAGGTCATAATACAGTCAGAGTTTCATGACTAGGTGCAACATAGCCATACATAGCTGTATGTGATCTGACATGTATTTGGAGATTATTTCCAAGCCATTTCTAGTCTCTGAAAATGAAATATGTTAATTTATTCAATCAGATAAGCATAAAACAGTTTGCTAAAGACTTTTCTTAGTTTTGCAACTGTTTTCTGAATGTTACCAATTTTCTGCTCCTCACTCATATGGACAAAATTTTCCTGAGCAGCCTGAAATTTTCTACAGCAGAGAGAAAGGGATAAGAAGGAATGTTCTGGGGCCCCCAAGAGAAGTCCTCCTTCCAGTTAGGGACAAAAATTATCAAGACCAAACATTTGTCTCCCAGTCTCAAACAATCTTTAAAGACCATCTAAATGATTTATATTGTATATTTAAGAAAGTTATTGAGGTTGAGATGATGAATCCAGACCATCACTGTAATGCCATTATGTAATCAGTGGGAATTTTAGTAATAGCCTCGAGTTTTTTTCAAAATTCTGCAATTCACTAAAATTTTGTTACTGTCCCATCAATTTTAACAGTGTCAGACTATTCTGTGTAACATTTGTTTAAATTTTCCTTTCAAACTTTCCGGCTGAGCAATTGCATGGAGTTGGAGCAGTTAAATACTTCTTGCTAGCCTAATTAAGCCTGTTAAATTACCTTGCCAGTAATATGACTACTATGATGTGAAATCTAAAATGTGTTATCAGATAAGATATAAAACACTGTAGAAAGTAATATTTCATTTTCATTATATCTTACCTTTCTTCCTTAGAAATCAGATTCAAAGCAATATGATACAGATGTTCTCTATGATCTTCAGTGCCCAAAGTAATACCCTGGAAACCAGACCTTATGTGTCTAGGAACGTATTAAAAGAATAGTTCAACACAGCTATGGAGAAGTGCATATTCTATATGTTTCTGTTCTGGAAAACTGGGAGATATCTTTTATTCCTTTTATTGATTATTACCTAGTGTGTTAGGGAATGCAGGGCTGGATTCTAAGAAATAATGCTGCTTCTCAATGTGGCCACACAACCTAAATAGAAACTAATCCTGTGTTTCATTTTGACAGTATAATCCCAGAGGAAAAAAACCTTTATTTTTTTCCACCAAGATATTTTTGGTAGACATTTTTTGCTGTTACATAAAAGTATGCCTTTTCTCTGTATTTATTGAAAACAGTGCTAACACAATTAAATCGAATTCACAAATATTCAACTTGAGTTATTGAAATTTAATTAGAAGTGACAGCTGTGTCTGGTCTTTGGACAAAAATATGCATGGAGTTCTGAGTAGGAATTAGAAAAGAGGAGGTGAGAGAAAACTGAATGACTATGTTTCACAAAAGGGATTTGGGAACAATTGTGTCTTTTTAACTCAACAACCTCCTCTAGACTCCCCTGTCGCAATTTCTATATTCATATCTGTCGAGTGAAGCCTTAAGTAATAAGGTTATCACAAACATACTAGTTTCCTCTGTGTTATACAATATCAAGCCACCATACCTAATATTCATAGGATATAGAATTAATATATATAAAATTTCCTTTATGGTTAACTTAGAGAAATTCAATGGATACCACGAGGGACTTTTCCTATTTTTCTGAATTTCTGCTACTTTATTAAAAAAATTAAATTTTATATCCCACATATTAAACAATTAACATGGGTTATATTCATGTCAGGTTGATAATGAATCAAATTTGTGTTTCTGGAAATACAGAGTGTGAATACTTTTAATAAGGTTTCAGTCACAGAATGATAAATTCATTGTGACAAAAGGCACATGCTAGCCTGCGGTGAAAAAGCTAATGTCATTCATTTTATGAATGGATGGTGTGCAAGAAATCTAGAGCACAGTTTTCATTTTATTTGGAAAGTTATTAAAATTACTCTCAGTGTTAAAAATAATAAGCAGTCAACTTCTCTAGGTTTCCTTTGCGTTGTAGAGCATGTAGCTAAACGAGAGGATCCTAGTAATAAAGTTACCATTCCTAAGAAAATATCTGAGTGTGTATTTAATGAAAGTGATCCATTCTTGTACCTCAACTTCAGAGTAGGCAAAGCCTAATGCTAGCTTCTAGTTAATTTAATTATTTATATACTGCTACTTTAAGATTATGATGGGATAGCCATTATCATGTGTCCTGACTGTCTAGCATGTAGGCATTTTCCTCTTGAAGTCAGTCATACACAGAAGCCATTCTGCAGGTCTGAGACTCCAAGGAAGCTGTGACCATCGTTACTGGAAAAGGGCCTCTTGAGACTTAATCACATTCAGAGGCAGCAGATCTGTCTAAATTCCTGGTATCTTCCTGCACACTTCCTCTGGTCTACATTCTCCTTTGTCTTTTGCATACAGAGCAGGTTGTCCTCATTTAATTGGATGACCTACCCAATCAATTAATGTTTTTTTTTTTTTATTTTTTTTTTTCTGGTGGTGTGTACTTTTACATGGTGATGCTTGCTTGCTTCTCATTCAGAGAGGGAGACTATGTTCCTATTCCTCTGAAGAGGTGGCTCTAATATCTCGTCGCTTCTGGTGGAAGCCCACAGAAGGGATTATGTGGGAAGGCTAATTTTCAATCTTTCAATCTTTCAATCTTTCAATCTTTCAACACTGTATCTCTAAATCTCTCTGAAGCAAATTTTCTATTACCTCTGCCTCACTCTCTAGACATAATGGGAACAGAATCAGTATATCATAGAATGTCTGAGTTAGAAGGTACCTTCAAAGATCATCTAGTCCCAATCCTCCTGCAACGGGCAGGAATATCTTTCACTAAAAGAAGTTGTTCAAAGCCCCTGTCNAATGCTAGCTTCTAGTTAATTTAATTATTTATATACTGCTACTTTAAGATTATGATGGGATAGCCATTATCATGTGTCCTGACTGTCTAGCATGTAGGCATTTTCCTCTTGAAGTCAGTCATACACAGAAGCCATTCTGCAGGTCTGAGACTCCAAGGAAGCTGTGACCATCGTTACTGGAAAAGGGCCTCTTGAGACTTAATCACATTCAGAGGCAGCAGATCTGTCTAAATTCCTGGTATCTTCCTGCACACTTCCTCTGGTCTACATTCTCCTTTGTCTTTTGCATACAGAGCAGGTTGTCCTCATTTAATTGGATGACCTACCCAATCAATTAATGTTTTTTTTTTTTTATTTTTTTTTTTCTGGTGGTGTGTACTTTTACATGGTGATGCTTGCTTGCTTCTCATTCAGAGAGGGAGACTATGTTCCTATTCCTCTGAAGAGGTGGCTCTAATATCTCGTCGCTTCTGGTGGAAGCCCACAGAAGGGATTATGTGGGAAGGCTAATTTTCAATCTTTCAATCTTTCAATCTTTCAATCTTTCAACACTGTATCTCTAAATCTCTCTGAAGCAAATTTTCTATTACCTCTGCCTCACTCTCTAGACATAATGGGAACAGAATCAGTATATCATAGAATGTCTGAGTTAGAAGGTACCTTCAAAGATCATCTAGTCCCAATCCTCCTGCAACGGGCAGGAATATCTTTCACTAAAAGAAGTTGTTCAAAGCCCCTGTCCAACCTTACTTTGAACACTTCCAGGAATGGGGCATCTACAACTTCTCTGGGTACCCTGCTTCAATGTCTCACCACAGTTTCAGCTGAATCTGGCACTTCTTTCACTGAAATTATCAGTGTGTAAGAACTGGGATGATGGGAGAGGAAAGAGCTAAAATCAAAATCATAATTCCTTTAAAGTGACAGCTAAATGTATCATTTCTCTTGCTCATTGACATCTTGCTTGAGGCATCATATAGTTCTAATGTCATACCTGGACCTCTAAGTGGAGAGGGCTTTTAAAAGTTCATTATGCCTTCACCACTGAGAGTTAGAAGAAAATATGCACAGGTCTGAGGCACAGTGTGAGTCATAAGCCTGAGGGCCAGCTTCTAAGATGAAGCTGCAGAGTATTTAAGGTCATACTTATACAGCCCCTGTGCTGCGTGTAGGTAACATCGAAAAGTGCTGTGAGTCACTGATTTTCAAACCTGCTTGCAGCTGATAGAGGGTCAGTCCTGGTCTGTACCACAGCAATGCTCAGCAATCTACCTGTAAGGCTGTGGAATGGAGCTGGTGTAAAGCAGTGTAGAAATAGCCACTTTCTTGTGAGCATTGGCTAGAATACTCGTGTTCTACATACTATTTTTTAAAGCTTTTCAGAAAAAAAAAAAGAGTGAATTTTGGTTAATTTGTTAGCTTCTGTGCATTTAGCTATATTAAAGCTAATTAAGCTTGATAGCTATGTTCTTTATATCCCATCCTAAGATATTGTTTCAGAAGATGGCTGTCTATTATCTATAAAGGAAGACTATTTGACAAACTCACATAGTGTCTAACTTTTAAGCAGCTTAAACCTTGTAGCATAAATCCAAAATTTTATGTCAAAAGATACAGGGTACATCTGCAGACTAGCTGAATACCTTTCTCTTATTAAGAAAGCTTTGCATTGTACTTCTAACCTTGTGAAGTATTCAGTATTTTTTTTTTAATTATATACAAACCATTTTATTCACTTTTTCTATCTAAGTTGCCTTGAAACAGCTTTGTCTATATTTCAACTTTTCAAAAAATGAAACAATGAGCTAGCAAAAAACAGTATCGTCAATATGAAATTGAGAACCACTTTTTCTCAGAATTTACCTGGCTTGAAACACACGATGAACAGTGCACACCAAAGGATGAGTGGCTTATTTATAGCTCAAGAAATACAAAATATATGTTAAAAATAATGTCCTGTAGTTTAATGCTTTCAACTAATGGGCTTATTAAATTGAGTTAAATTTAATATTTATTATTAAATACCGAGACTCTTGTGCTTATTTAAAAGTTTGCATGAGCATGGTTTGTACTCTTGTTACAAATAATGGTACTAAAATTCCCATTTTACTAATCTTAATACTTGTCAGAGAATTATTTCCAACTAATGATAACAAAGATTATATTTCAGCAAGTCTGTTTTCCTGTCTTTTTCTGCCTGAAATTTTAAACTTTTTCTACATATCATGCTTATTCTGGCATCGATTCTAAATTATTTTATTGGACAGATGGAATGTCTCATTTGCTAATTTTTTATGTGATGGTGAACCTCTGATTTGAACCAAAAATATGTGGTTAGACTGAACAGAAGGTCAGAAATCATTTCTGACTTCAGTAATCATTGCAGTATCTGGGCCAGAGTAGCAGTTTTGTAAAATATATTAAATCTGATCCTAACTCAGTAAAGGCAAAATTCTACTGACTTCAACAAGATTTGGATCAGACTTTTGGGAAATGCTGTGACCTGGTAATAGTACCATGTGTTAGAGAAGACATCCACGGAGGATTCTGTTAAATATATTAATACAAATAGAAAAGATACATTTTATATATATTCCAGATGTAAGCCCTAAGTTAGATATCAATATTCTCATTCATGTTACATGGTAGTTTCCTGCTCATAGAACTCCTCTTGGAATCATGGAGTAGGATAAATGCACCTGCTTTAGCATCTAAAGCAAGCCTGAATGTTGACACTCAGGGGAATTTCCCAATAATACACTGATTGAAACTTTTAATGAAGGACTCATCTGTGGCTGACTAGGTAACTTTGCAAACTAAGGAGCCTGCTAGGCTGGGTACCCTCTGAGTACACTGAATATTGCTTAAAGATAAGTATCCATAGTCACTTTCTTGAAAGAAAATACACCTGCAACCCCTGAACAATACACACACACAAACACCTAGAAAAAGGAAGAGTAGCAGAACTTCTTACCTTCTGAACAGTATTTTTGTGTGTTTAGCCTTGAAAAAAAGTAACTGGTTTGACTGTGCCCTTCAGACAGAAAAGGACTCTAGACATTTTGTCTTACATTTCAATCAGCTCTGCACTACTGTCATTCAGTAGTTTAAACTTTTAAATTGACTGCTGGAAATAGCAGATATGGATCTGAAAGATAATTTGATTTATTGTCACTCTTCAACCTTCCCTGTTCCAGTAGCAGATGGGTTTCATAATTATTAAATAATGGGTAATATATGCTGGTTTTTAGAGTATGTGGCAAGGTTTGTAAAGGGACCTGGGGGTTTTGGGGGCCGGGGTTTTTGGTTCTTTTTTTTCCAGTTTCATTTCCCATTTAACTATTCAGTTGCTTTTGAAATAAATTGGTTTATTCTCTTCAGTGTTATCAGCTGCAGTGGAATTTTATAATCAAGTTAGATAGTCTTTATAAAATAATGACCCATATGCTTAAGTGTACCGTGGTAAAAACTTGCTTGGTCTGACTTCCCTGTATTTGGGGCAGTGATGTCTTGAGGCAATATAGTCCACGATCGTTTCAGAGACAATGTCAGTGTTAAAAAAAGACCCATAACAGATGCTCTTTCTGGGTTACCCTTTTTGTGTTTCAGCAGCACAATAATTTGTTTAACCAAAGCTGGTTGCATTTTACAACTGAAGGCTTTGCTAAATATTTTCAGTGTCCTGGGGTGAGGTTTATGAAGCTGCTTTATTCCTTAGCCATCCGCTCACTGCCCGAGGCCGCTGTACCTTTCGGACGGGCCCGGGGTCTGTTCTACCCTGGTTTTGTTCTGTGTAAATAAACAGTTCGGGTTTTTTTCCCCACTATTCACCTCCTGCTATCGATTTGTCCCATTGGTGGAGGAAAGGAGGAGGCCCTTTCCCGTTGGTGGAGGAGGTGCTCATTCCAGAGCGTCTCCTCCTAAAATTTTGTCTCCAAAGCCGAGACATTAAGCAAATACTGAACAGGAGTTTTTGTTTCTTTGAAAAACATCCTTACACTTAATTGACTCATACTCAGTTATTGACAATGTAATTTTTAAGCTAAATAAAAAAGAGTAAATGTCTTAATGTGCTGCATATTACAAAATTACTGGAATAACTATTGAGACATTAAGGTAATACAAAAGTGCCAGGTATATATATATGTATAATGTATCATATCTTTTTTAATAGAGTGTGCATTTGGATTATCAATTTACATAAATTCAATATAGCACAATCTCTTTAATCAAGAGTGATATTTTTCCTGAAGTTTCTTCCTTTTATTCTGCTTCTCTCAAGGCAGATATAGACGCAGAACAAACACGCTTTATTTCCAGCTGACATTTAAGACACACTTTTGCCTTTTGTATTTTTCTGCTTGAATAAAAGAGTTACCCAATAAAATAACAGAAATTTTTCAATCTCAGTCTTGCTGCGTTTCTTTAGAACTATAACTGAAACTGTCAGAAAAATGAAAGTAAGAAAAATAGCACACTACAGATGGCAGAATAATTGGTGGTGAAAAAAAGGTATCGAATAAAATATTTTAAAATACCTAGCTTTTAAAAAAATATATATATAGCTGAAGTGGTAGCCTGTGCCTTTCTTATAAAATACGTGATAGAAAAAATTAAAAAATCAAAACTATTGAGAACTTTGTGAGTTATACCACAGTTCTATTTTTAAAGACCCAGGGCCTTATCATGCTGTGAAGTTAATTGCAAAATCCTTTTGACATTCATGAGAACAAATCTAGTCCTTCCTACATTAAGAATGACACAGTGTCCTGAAATCAGCAACCACTGATTTTGACTGTCCCTTTTCGATATTTATCAAGAAGAGAAATTTAATTTTGAGATATACTTAAGATAAGCCAAGTCCTATTTTCCTTCCTTAATTAACTTCAAGATCTTTCTGAAAGTTCATGCTGTAGCTGATTAAAAGTATTTATATCACTATATGAAGTTATTTACATCAACATAAGACATTTAAAAACAACATTACACACTTAAGTAAATCAAGACAAAGCTGATCCATATGTTTCTGCAATGTCATCTTTCCTAGAAGACATGTTTTCTCCTCTCCTCTCCTCTCCTCTCCTCTCCTCTCCTCTCCTCTCCTCTCCTCTCCTCTCCTCTCCTCTCCTCTCCTCTCCTCTCCTCCCCTCCCCTCCCCTCATTCCTTTTCATATCTTCTGAAACCTTTCCAAGAGTACATTAAGTCAAATGATTCCCATTTGTCTCTGTACTTGTTTCTTTTTCTCTTCAGTCTTTTTAATACCCACTGTGTTGTGAAAGTTAATAGATCATATTGATATTATAAATGTTCGAGTCTACGGTACTCTCTTCTGCACAATGTCTGTTTTTCCATTGATTCAAATTTAAACTTTTTCTCAGCTTAAGAAAACTGCACATTTATTATTCGATTTTCATAAAATTTTCTTGTCTCTTGATGCATCCTTAAGTATCACTATGGAAAATTTATACTAGCATTTACACATACTATTTAAATATCTCTTAATTCAGAAATATAAATGTGCAAGTACTTTTCTGTTTTATTTTGTTGGGGTTTTTTTCCCCAAGAGGGGATTATTTATAACATACAATTATGACCATACAAATTAAAAATTGGAAATTATTCTATTGCTCTTTCTGTAATACCTCTGTTTTTAATTAGTGCTTTATCACTTAAATACAACAATAAATCATGTATTACTGACTGGTGTTGTGCTAAGCAGATGAAGGACCTGTAACATGATTTCTAAAGGATATATTTGCATGTCAGGGAGTAAACGTCTCCAAACCAATGCACAGTAATAAGTATCAGTTATGAGTACAATATTAGTCCTGAAATACTGAGATGACTATATGGCATTTCCATTTTCAATTAATCTTGGACATAAAATAATTAATAATATTAAAATAATAAAAGATAATTAAGAATCATTGAACTAGAGTTTCTTGTACAGGGTAAAGCTTTCTATTACCTATACAAAAGTTGGCACTTTATTGAAATGTAGCATAATAGCAATGACAGATGCACTGCCTTTTTTCACACAGCCCAGTCTCTGTTTACTCCCCAATAACACATGAAATAACAGAAACTAGCTGCTTCATGCAAAGGGTAAAATGTTTAAGGGTTTTGTTTTGGTTGGTTGTTTTTGTTAGTTTGGGGTTTTTTGTTATTTTTTGAAATAGCTAAAATATTATCATGACAGGTTAAAATGCAGAATGGTGATAATGTATTGCTTATTTAATTTCCTTTAACAATATTTTTTAAAAGTATTATTTGAGCTAATCGTCCCAAACAGCCTAATAAAAGAGTACTTATTGTTTTAGAATGACTTAACTTAATCTGTAAAACAAAAGAAATGTGTACAACTTATGTTTTCAAATAGACTGTCGTTTCATCTAAGTTATTCCAATAATTAAACAGTCATCTAGGAGATAAATATTTTTTTGTAAGGAAACCGAAAAGGAATAGGGAATAGAATGACTAGTTTTCATCAATGAGACAAGGAAAAAACATTTTTCCATCGTAAGGATCAATGTTTAACATAGTTATCTGTAGTCTCCAAAGAGGAAGCAAACAATGAATGTGGCATTTACATATTCAGCTTCTTTAAACCAGGGAGGAGAGAGCAAAAGTGTTAGACATTTTCCTGAATGTCTTAATTGGAATTTTTTGAATTACAGTGGAAATAATTTGAAACCAAACACTGATCACTTCAGTGTGATATCAGGTGTACAACTGGCAAGATCTATTATGGCATCACCATGTGTGCTGCACAACAGGTAGAGCATGCAACATGATTATGAACATTCTTTTGTTTCTTATTTCCTTGGCAGAGAAAACTTGCTTATAATTGAATGGTACAAATGCTGTTAATCAACAACTGAAATTCTGATGGGTTTGGTTGTTAAGTTTGTTTATGGTGGCTTTTTTTTTTGTGATCTATCAGATATCACAGCTTTCTCGCTTTTTTTCTATTCAAGAAATGCTTGATCCAAAATTAGGTTTTTAAATTCAATACTTAAAGGATATGTATCATCTTTTTAGTGAATACTTAAAATCAGTCTGCTGCTATTAATTCTTGTCTGGCAAACAAATCTGGAAAATGCACTTTTGTGATAAATCATGTTAATTACTGTTGATAGTAATATATCTTTAAATTTTCTTTCCTATGTTGCAGTATGACAGAAAGAATAACAAGGATACTAAAGGTCACATTCTTTATCAAGCCTCATGTCAATTGCTGGCTTTTGATTTGTGTGTGGTTGCCAAGACCTATTTCATTTTTCAGTAGTGAATATATCTCAGTAAATAATAACTTGAATTTTTAACAGAATTTTTGTCTCATATTTCTTTATTAAGTAAACTTGTGACACTGTACTTTTTGTATTTCTGATAAAACTACAGTTTCAGAACAAATGAGTTGTTGTTATGGTCCTGGTTAGAGTTTTCTTAGAATATTGGATTGGGCTCTGATCTTTAATCTTTTGTGTACAATATCAGTTTACTTTTGCACCTCAATTACTCCCTTAAAATTCGATATTCATAGAAGCAACTATGAGATTAGTCCTTGCACATATCAAACATTATAAGAGATCATTCTGGTTTGTTTTAGTCAACTACAAAGTTCAGGTATCACCAAGTAATCTTGGCCAACTACTGTAACTCTGTGATGAAAATTCAGAATGTGTTTCTGAAATAATCTTCTAAATATTGAATGTGACATCTATCTATTTTAATCAGATCTCTTCCCTCCCTTAATGTGTTTTCCTTCACTTCAGTTCATGTCAGATCATACGCAGTGGCAGTCTGTTTATCTGTGGAAAGTACGGACAGGAAAGCTGACCACACGGATGCATATTCATTTACTAATACATATGGTTAAAGAAAGCTTTGTTTCAAATGCATTGAAGGGGAACATTAAATAATGTGCAAATCAGAATATTAAAGGATAAGTGATTTCTCAGCTTATACACCAGACAATTTAAAGAGCAGCACTAAACACTGTTACGCATAAAGGAAGGTTTTAAAATGAGAAATACACTAGAAGTTAACCAAACATAACGATTGAAATATGAGAAAATATATTGTGACAGCTAGATTTCAGACCTTCAATATGTGTCCATTTTTCAACCAAGCAGTCCAACTGAATTCATTGTTTCTGCTCATGATAGTAAATATTTCTTCTCTCAATAAAAATTCATATGCCCATATCACATATTGAAATTAGGTAAGCAGAAATAATGAGTATCATCTTTATACAGTAAATTTTAGTTCTATATTTAATTTTTACTTAAAACATGTGAGTTCTGAGCAAGATATGCTCTATTTTAATTTTTTTTATGATATAAGGCTTATAAATAGTACTGATATCAGAAACTGTGACAGAAATGCTCATGTTTATATTTAAACAAAGCTATAGAATACCTGCAAGTTGCTTATTATTGCACAGTTTTGTTTATAGTTAAAGTCTAATTAATCCGAATCATAAAAAGTTTTGAGTAAAACTTTTTTTTCATGCTACAACTTTCTCCCTTTCAATGAATTTAAATGATGCTTGTATTTGTGAACTTCTTTAGAATTCTTTAGGGTAAAAGGATAAAAATAATTTTTAAAAAATATTCTACTTAATACTGAGTTTATAAGGTGGAATTCAGCTCACCTAACAGTTCAATGTTTGTTCTCACCTACTAAGGGTGAAGGACCTACTTTCACAATGATTCATCTGGCTTCAAAAGTGTTAAGATAGCTGCCTGTATGAATCATTTCTCTATTGAACAGAGGAGCTTAGATGACTACCTTAACCTTCATGAAATAAATTTAAAAAAAAAATAATAAAACAAACAACAAAAAGGAACAAACCTCCTCCTCCACAATAAACAAAAAATCCCCTTGTTTTCTACTACTGAAGTACTGTCAAGTTATAAAGCAAATATGTTCTAAGACTGGTCAAAATAATCATAATTTATTTCAGTTGGTGTTTTGGTGCCAAGATTTGTGTCTTGCATAGGATTTTAAGTACACTCTCACTAAGAAGGGAAGAACTGAAACTAGCCTGCCCAAAATAATATTTTTGTGTTGGAAATATAGCATGAGAATATGAAACCACAGACTATGGAGAGCTAAGAAAATAACTGTCAGCTTTCTGCCCTGAAAGATTTTTTTCATTTTTCATGTTTA
>VZTN01034279.1:1099-15086 GCA_013400515.1 Erpornis zantholeuca | reverse complement strand
TACTGAAGAATGGGAAATCAAACTTCTTGCCAATAGGCAAGAGAATAATATACATTCACAGTTACTAAAATTGTGAATTGCTCTTAAAAACTAATTCTAGCTCTCATGAGGTATTTCAGAATTCATTTGTGGGCACACTGAATCAGGGCACTCCTGCTGGAGCTTACATGTTTATGAAAACCTTTTCCCATAATCTTGCTGCTAATGGTTGCCTGTGCTCATTCACAGTAGAAGGAAGTTAACATGAGGTGAACAGATTTGCACAGTAGGAAATGTGTGTAAGCAGACACCATTTTTTAGTTGTCTGAGTAATCTGGGGACATTTGCAGAAAACACCAGGCATGAATTTCAGTGCAGCTATTTGATGTGCCTTGATGTGAGCAAGTTAGCTGAAAACCCAGCTCTGCAACTTTTATGATAGAACATTCAATTGCAGCCAACTATTTTTATTGCACTAAGGTATTAGGATGGAATCCTTAAAGAATTTAGGATTTTCCAGAATCCCAGTTTTCTTTGTCTTTCTGTCTATATCCCTCACACTGTGCAAAAAGTTGTTATCAAATGTAAGCTTCCTATGCATTAACTTCCACAGTCTTTGGTCAGATGGATTACCCCATAAATCTCACTGGTTTTATTAAAAGAACTGTAATATTGGAAAGCACATGATGGGCCTTTGTAGCACTTAGATTTCATCAGGTTCTTATATTGCATCCATCACTACATATTTTAATATACTCAAAAAGAGCATGAGAGGGGCAATGTTCTCTCATTTAATTTCAAATATTTAAAAGCATCTATTTATATGAGTTTTGTTGCCTCTACTTTGAAAGTAAACTTGGAGTCCTGAGAAAGTACTTAAGAAAGTTGCCCTGGACTGACTGTCAGAGTCTAAAGGTTCTTTGATGTTCCTCTACTAGCAATCTACTTAATAATTTTCCCATATTTCATTAGCTTTCTCCAAAACTAATACCGAATCTAGGAAATATACAAAGTTCTCTTCTGCTGCATTATATGTGAAAGAGGAAATAATTATCAAAACTCCTGAGGACATAGAGGGGATAGAGCCACCAGCACTCGGCAGCCCAAGGAGATTTTGGAAGTGAAGTGTGGTGACAGCCATATTGTTGCACTGCTTTTTTTCTCCCCTTGCATACCCCAGAGGGCTGCACAGCTGGAGTGGAAGGCAAGTACTGCAAAGGGATTTCACTATAGATAGTAATTACATTTGATCTCACCAAGAACTTTGTGTATATTCTGCCTACAAATGTCAGGAGCAGGCATGATGCCTCCAGCTTAGCCACATTTCCTCCTTTCTCAGAAGAAATGTTATCTAAGAGTCTTGGTTAAACATGTTTGAGTCATTAAAATAACTCTATGATGTCATTGAGACTATCAAGAATACTTTTGATCATAATATCCTGCCTGACAAACCTTATTAAATTATGTGTATTTATTTAAATGTCATGTTAGCATATTTTGCTGCTTTTCTTTCAGCAGAAATTACATATTCAGATAAGGCAGACCTTGAGGGAGACAAATGGAAGCTGAATTTTCAATCCTGCTCAAATACGATATAAAACTAAATCTGGTACTTTCTTGTGATGATTCTAGTACAAATACCATATAAAGTAACAATTGCAAAGGCATAACACTATTCATTATGAGTACAGAGCTGAAATGTTAAGTGAAACTGAAATTTTTCTGTTAAGACATGGTAATGGGTGCCTGGATAGAAATTATTTTGAAAGCAATAGTTAAAGAGGGAAATCTGTTCTCTCTTATTTTACTCAATAGGTACACAATTGCTCCTACAATGAAAGCAGGTTAGATCTCTAAAGTGTGTAAGATTGAATTCTGTTCCTTGACTGTTCCTACACAGATGGAATGAGACAGATTTCTCTAGAGGATGAAATCAGTCACCATTGTGCTGCATGGATAAATTAAACAGAAGAACATTGTGTCTGAAGAGAAAAAATACATTGTCTTAAATTTTTCCTGGCACAGTACTTATATTTTGTAGCATTGCATTTATGCTCAATAGCAAAGCTTCGGCACTGCTCAATTGTTGTAACAAAGAGCAGAATTGTACTCTGCTCGGTTTTCTCAGAGAATGGGCCACTTAACCAAATAATGCTGTAAGTGAGTAGATGAAAGTGGGCTACTAATTGTACAAATGATCCTCTGCTACTGCCAAGTACTTCAGAAAGCTGGCATGAGCCCACCAGCAGGAAATATCCCTGTGTGCAATAGTTCCTGAAGAATGCCAGCTAGTGTAGAACAAAGAGGAGTCTGAATGTGTCACGAAGCTGTTTTGATCATAGAGGGCCAGATATAAGGCTATGGAGTTTAATACTAGAGATACATTTGGCTCAGAGTTTTTGATCTATGAGTTAGCAATTTTTATTAGGAGAGCTGGGTATGAAAAGCATCTGGTTGTTTTGGAAGCAGGAAATCAAAAGTGCCCCAGAAGACACTGGTGAGAAAAGCTTTTGCTCTTAGCAACTTTGTGTTAGCTGAACAAATTTGTGTTAGGGTTCCAGCTGCAAAAGCTGTACACTGGTAAATGGAAATGGCTGGATTAGAACTTATCTATCCCTCATCTGCTTCTCATACATTTTCTCTCTTTGAAACAACCAACATTGCCAGGACACTCTGCAATGTCTGTTTGGGGTCAAGACAATTTCATTACATATTTAGTAAAGGCAGAGTTTGCAAACAGTAGTCCAAAGGCTAGCTAGGAGAAAACAAGAGTAAATGACCAGAATATCAGAAGGGAGTGCAGCAGAATAGAAACAATAGAAATGGAAAGAAAGATCCAAGACAAAAAACAATAGGAATAAGTGGAGTAATTTGAAGAAGGTCTGTAGAAAAATGTTGATATTCTCTTTTTTCAAACCTTTTAACTGTCTTTACTGTGTCTTGCATTTAAAAACATGCACAGTGCACTGCATTTCTTGCCTAACTCCCTACTTTGACTCACATTTGCTGCTCCTGGGTTATTTTTTTCTAAGAATCTGTTTTTTCTAGATGATATTTTCTGCCTTGTTTGTCCTCTACAGAAAAAATGTGCATCTTCTCTACCTTTTATGTCCTCTTTTTCCAGGAGTAAGGCAGCTATCACAAAGAAAGAGAGGTAACTTTCATTTATTTCAAATTTCTCAGGCCACAGGGGCATCTTTCCTCATCACCTTAGCAGCACAGCTGAAGGGCATGAGGAGTTAGTGCTCTGGCTCTCACTTGATGATATTTTACTTGCTCTTTCTCAGTTGCTCAAATGAATTGATGGTTCTGCCCATAAGTTGTCAATCAGCCCAACACAGGAAAAGAGAAGCATATTTGAATGGCTGTTTACAGATATATTAGTGAGCTAAGGAAGATTCATTTCTGTCTGTCTTCTCACCAGAAGAGTTAGTGTTGAAAGAGAAAATCAATCTTTTTCCTTGCTCCTTAGCAATAGCACCTGCATTTTGAAACAGATACAGGGAATCAATGGAAATAGGACTTCTATAAGTCTTCTCAAGGTTTATCAGGTGTCCTCCATGAAAAGGAGAAGTCCACAGAGAAAAGAACCTGAAAAAAACCAAGATTGGAAGAAAAAAATATATCCAGAGAAGAAAAAAAAAGTTTTTAGTTACGATGTATTCTCAATATTTAATTGGATCTTCACAAAAACCTTTCCATTATTTTTTTCTAGTTGAGAAAGGAAAAGAGAAGGAAGATGCTGTGGGAAGAATCCAAAGTCCTGGAATAAATTCTGATGAGTTTGGAATAACATTTTATCTTTGTAGGACTTGTCCATTGTATTCTGAAGGAAAATCATGAATAATTGAAAGAAAATACATAAATACAGCAAATTTTAGATCAGAGGGCTCTCTGAGTAATAGCCTCGATTTAATCCTCACTCAAGCCCCATTTTTGAGACTCAGGTGAATCATAGGCTCTATTATTGACCCTGTCTGTCAGGCAGAATTTTTTGCCATTTTTAATACCATTCTCATGAGATTTTTTTAATTGATCCTTAGAAATCAGTCAGGAAGAGAACATGAGAGAGAGTTTTTTGATCAGCAGTCTTTGACATGAATCAAGGCAGAGTCAGTGAGGCATCTCTCATTAACAAAGCTCATCTTTCATTGCTTCTGCCCCACCATGAATTCCACTTCATGTTCATTCAAAGAGTATGCAGGAGGTTCGGGTACAAACACGGCTTAGAAATACTGACTGCTACTTATGCATTCAAGAAGTATTTTTTACTGTGATTTCAGCCAGGGAAGTTGATTTTCAGAAAGCATAATAGTTATGTCTGACTGAAGTGATGAAGACATAAAGAGCATTATGCAAAGGAATGCAAAAGCACAAGGATGTCAGAAACAATATACCAAACTCTTCCAACCCTGAATTTAGATCAAACTCTTCAAAGGAAGTAGAATGAAATGAATGCTTTTATACCTCTCAACTGGTCACCAGGAGACAGAAATCCCTGTTCTTCTGCTGATTGGAAGGACAAAAGGGGCTGATAAACAATAATATCTGGAGCTCTCTGTAACCAAAGTATAAAGTTTCAGCACAATATTTCTGTCTAAAATCTGATTACTTGTGTACCCCTAAATATGAACAGAAAAGTTCACTCATATCAAGAAGTGTTTTTTATCTACATTTTCAGGCTTGAGCTTATTAAAAAAGTAAGAGAAAAATTCAGTCACACTCTTGCTATATGGATTTATGTCCTACAGTTCTTAGTTGCATTTCGTGTCTTATTCTTCCTGGTCCAATAAAGCTACAGTGCACTGCCAAAAAAATGTAAATTGGTTGTAAAGTGACAATTTTGGCAACAAAGGATTGATTTTAAAAACCTCTTTGTCTATTTTTTTTTTCCCCAACTTTAGGCATACTTAGTCCAGAATTAAAAGGCAGTTTTAAGCCTCTGCTGGCTTCATACTCCTTAAGGACCAATAACACTGCAAATTAGGACAGCCTTACAGGGACTCATGCTCAAGGCCAGTTTGGCCACTCTGACAACCTCAGGGGCAAGAAAACAAACACTGAGCAATATTTGCCTCCAGCTGCAGTTCTGCCAAGGCTATGAGGCTCACAAATTTTGCATTTCTAAAATGCTGGGATTAATCATGCTTTAAAGAATGACCTAAACATTTGAGACATACCATATTACACTTCTAAATTAATATTTAGAGAGACCAGAGTGCTTTATTTGAGGTACAGAAGGCATTAACCAGCTCAATTAAATTATTTGAAAAAACAAACCATGGAAACTAACAGCAAACAGTACTTTATCAGAATCTATGTGTTTAGAGAACTAGTTAGATACCAAATTAACATCAAACTTATGTTTGCCATTTATTGGCAAAGTTCATCACTGAAATATTAAGGTATGACAGAGATATGTACTTCAGATCCCTCACCAGCTACAGCCTGGATCATGTATTCCATCTACTTTACAGAAATCCATCACATTACAAAATAAAATAGGAAGAAAAGTACTTCCAATGGCCTCAGTAGTGAAGGACTAAAGCAACTGGAAATTACAGATAGAGATGTTACAAATTTCCTAAATGCATTCATGGAGAGTTGCATAGGGGAATATGTGGGACTTTGACATGGTTTCTGGGTTCAGACAATGAAAATTCTGGACATTTTGTTTGACGTTCAGTTGTTTAAACTCACACTAGATAACAGATTCCTTATATGAAGAGGTCATACTCTTTCTCCAAAGAGCTCTCTTCACAGTTGTGCCAATAATTCTCGTGCTCCTAGGACAGGGAGGGGGCTCATCTCTGAAATTCCTGCTCGCAGATGAGTTGCAGGAGCATGGAGACCATCTAGAGCACTGCATAGCTGTGTTTGCCACCTTGGCTGAAGTCTTGTACAGCTGCCTGACATCCCCTGGGAATCTCAGCACCAGGGCTGGAGGCACGGGATTGTGCTGCTTCTAACGGAGCAGCTGCCACTCCGTGGTGTGGCAATCAGTCACTTTTTCCTCAGGAGAACAGGTGTATTGGGCCACAGTCCAGGCTCCAACTGATGGTTCGAAAACATGCTTAAGTAAATTAACAGGATCAGAGAGAGTCTGAGCAAAACTGAGCAACATCTTGAGCTGCAGCTGAAGACACTCCACAGAAAATCCTGAGGCCTATTATTTGTTCCTCTTGCTTAATTGCTTCTTATCAGAGAATTTGTTAGTATATAATATACATACGGAGCCTGGAGCAGACACCAGATAAACTTAATGTTTCCTCCACCCCCAGTACATTCTACATCACATAACATGATGTGAGGATCAATATTCTCAAAAACTGTAAGGAGATCTGATACTGCAGTGACAAAGCACCATAAATACTGTAAATAATCCTCCTTTTCTTGTGAAATTGCTGGATTCTGAATATGTATTAGCTAAATTTAGCTAATATAGTTAATTTGTAATGAATATTTTGGCTAATTGTTAGAATAATAGAATTAACAGAGAATAACATTAACAGCTCTCAATATTGTTATAGATGAGAATAAAACCCTCCTGAACAGAACAATCAGCTCACTGCTGTACGCTTTCTGAGTCCTCCCAGGTGTCCCAGAGTGTTTGATTTAGCTTTTAAATCTCTGGTTGAGCTCCAAGATGTGTGAAAACCCAAGTACCCAGACAGCTTTCTATTAGCTTTACATCTGAGGAGACTCAAGAGTATAAATTAATCCTTTCAAAGTCAATTGTAACTTACCTTCATTAAATCAGCTCAAGATCATTCTGCTTGAGATAATAACATATGACTGACTTAAACTTTTTGCTAAGCACCAACTTTTCCCTTACCTCCTCCATCAGAAGTCTATTTGCTTTAGATGTTGACTATCAGAGCTATGTCAAGAATAGGCACACTTTGGACTTTCTATTTCCGAGAGGGGGGCAGAGCTCTGATGCACCGCAATGTGTGATATACTAATATATAAATACCTGATCCTGAAGAGTCTCTCATCTGACTGGAAGGAGGGGAATCAATGCAAATGAAACAGCAAAGTGGAAACAGCCGTGTGGCCTCTGGTGGTTTTCTAATTTCTACCCATTTAGAAAGTTTTTCCTGGTATTTAGTATGCCTAACTTTCCTAAGACAGTGACAAAATATAATCACTCACATTTTTGTGAGGGGCAAGGCCAGCAGAATGAGTTCTGCCATGGCAGCAGGTGAAAACAGGCAGTGATGCAGATTTCTCTTCATCTTTCCTTCAAACTCTGAGGTTTTCAAGATCTCCTTTACTCAGTGATACCTTTCTCCAAACAAGTTTATTTAGAGGAACATCTCTGAAGTGCAGTGAACTTTGAGGGGCTGTCCTGCAACTACTACTTATTCTGGATGGGTTTCTATATGATAAAGGTTTCATCAAGTTTTGGAAGCTTGAAGAATTGCAGAGGCACACTTGCATTTATTTCTGGTGCTTTTGGATGAATCATCTAATTAATTCAGTGAAACAAACTTTCAGTTTCAGTCAGTCTGGTCTGAGTATATTTTTATTATTAAAAATGCCAGTAATACACAAATTAAATGAGATTGAATTTAGCAGTTTAACTTTCCTAATACTTCAAATGGATAACCTTCCTTGCTATAACCTCTTCTTACCTTATTATTGTCTAGTCTCAAGTCTTTCTGGCTTACTGTAGAATTGGCTTTTGAAGACCAGTTTATTTTTCCTTTATTTCCCCACTTGAAAATATAGCTGTTTTTGATATATAATGTTTTTGATCAACATCCATTAAGCTTCCAGTGTCTATAAGTCAAGATGTTGTTTGTAAGGACTATCTATTCACATTGAAGTGCTTCTTTGTTCCAAGAATTCTAGAAGAGAACTTTCTGGATCACTTTCTTGAAGATGTGATCCTGTTTCCAATTAATCCTACCTGAAAACCCATTCAGTCTCAAAAATGCTCCAATGTAAACAATCACTTCAACTGACATATCTTTCCCATTTTGAGAGCTGATCTCAAAACCAAACAGGTTTCAGAAGAAAAAGCCTCAGTGTTTTAGTGAAATGTTTAAATTAATCATATATAATCATATCAAGCAAAAAGCTTAAGCCAAGTTATTGAATGCAAGATGCAATAAATTTTTAAAATACCTTCATTTATATCTTCCCATATAAGCTGTAACAGAAAGACGTATGGGTATTAAAGTTCTCACACCACCACTTTTCCATACTGGAGAAAAAATTACATTGGATTAGGAGTACAGTGCACAGAAGTCATGGAGAGTGCTCAGCAACCATGCAGCTTTTGACTTGAAAATAGTGTAGCACCAAGTAAAATATTCTGATCATTGGACTGATACCACATAAGTATCTGGGGGAAAAAAAATAGTATCCTTAGAATTTAATGGCAGAATTGGAGTCCTTATTTTTGCCCTTTTTCTTGGTCAGATTTCTGACTGCACTTCCTGCTGCACAGTACTGACTACAATCATGCCTTATCCTGATTTTTTGGACTGTCTCTTCCCAGTATCAGCTTCCCAGCTTGAGTGCATCCTGCCCTGATGCTGGCTTTCTCAGACCAGCCATCTCCTAAGTGTCACTCCATTATCGTGTAACACTGATCATGACTGTGACACTCACATGCTACTCAAAACTTCATACAGAGGAGCACCTCAGAGACATCTAATCCCCCTCTTGTTCTGTTGGTAGAACAGGGAACCAAAAAAAGAAAAAAGACCAGGTCTTTTCTTTTTTTGAGGTGCGCTTTCTGTTCGTTGAGTATTTAAAACACCCGGTTGCAAAACATATATATATATAGTATTTTATAGATAAAGAAGAGCTCTATTTCCAAATGTAAACCTTTAATCAATTTGGTATCTTGGGTGTGTTGGGATCTGCCTTTCTTCTGGCTGTCTTCTATTGCTAAAAGATATACAGAAACTATGGAATCCAAGCTTCTGCAGAAATTCAGAGATATTTTGAAGGGAGTTCTGTATATCGGAGTTCAAGTAATCTTCAATTTTCTTTACACTTTTGAAACAGATAGGAAAAATCATTGATGAAACACTCTGTTAAAAGCTTGCTGAACACAAACATTTCAAGAGAAAAACAAAAACAAAAAAATTTATTTCTCCTCTAATAATTCCAACCCCCTTTTTTTTTTTTTTCCTGGAACTTGTAAAGGATTTACTACTCATTAAAAAAAAAAACCACAAGGATTTTTCCAATTAACTCTCCACAATATGCTTTAATTGGATAAAATAAGATAAGATATTGATGTTGGCATAATCTATATAAGCTTTATAAAATCTCTATATTTCTTCCTCACTCTCTCCAAATTTAAGTATCTTCTCATGTTGCAATAAATATTTTAGATGGAGCAGAAAGACATAAACATAATTAAAAAGTACTGTTGCACCATCTCCTTATAAATATTCTATAAGTTTTTACATTAAAATAATATGAGTCTGAACATAGTGAATTAGTATTAGAAGCATCTGTTGAATACTTGCTAAAAAAAATTCAGTTTCACTGAATGATAATTTTCAAAGCACAATACGAATCTTTGGATTATAAGGCATATTTCAGTATACTAGATTGGTTTTTATGCCTCAAAGAGATAAGGCTGAGTGTTTTATTTCATTCTGTAAATTATTTCGAAGTTCACATTGTAGGAAGTTGTCACTTTAAATTTTACGGGCAAAAATTGTACATCAATAAGAAAGTGTATAATTTAGGATGGTGTGTTTACATACAAAATCCACAAATTATTATGTATTAGGGATCTCAGTGGATAATTCAGTCAGACATACTTTAGTTGTATTATAAGGAGAAAGACAAAATTAGAAAAAAATAGCAAAATTTACAGTGTACTGCACAAAACTCTTGACTGTTGCAAAATCTAAAAGCAGAACAGATGGAAAAACCTATTAGGACTGATTTTCAAATCTGAAACCCTAGTTCCAACAAATTAGTGTCCGCAGAGTTTCAGACCCAACTTGTGCAAACGTAGTGTGTGAGCATCTTAAACATGAAGAGACTCAAATAACCAGTCTGACGTAAATCTAATTATGTGGCTGTATAAACAAATACGTGGTTGAAACCACAGCTAAATAGACACAAAGGAATATGTTATGGTCATGAGATTCTTATACAAATGTTCCTCTGTTCAAGTCAAGAAAAGAACCAATGAAGGCCTATGTACTTTCTAGTGCCAAGTCCACTTGCTCATTTGTTTCAAACAAAGAGTAGGAAGAGTGCTCTCTGTCTCATGAATAGTGTTTATTTCACTTCACTTCCAAACATAGCCAGACAGCATCTGGTGTGCTGGACAACCCATTTCACTTAAGGCATTTGTCTCTGTCGAGGGCCTGGGCCCCGGTTGGTGTTGGAAGTGGGGGCTCCAACCCCTGTCCTCTGCCCTGGGGCTTTTCTTCCTTTGGTTTGTCATGTTGGAAAAAATGCAGCAAGAGTTCTTCTTCTGCTGTTTCAGAGTTATTTATTTGTCTTATAAAAACCTCAGAGGGAGAGACAGCATCCCCCAAGAACACCAGGGCAAAAAGGGCAATGGCTGCAGATCAGCAGCTACTTTTATATCTTACTAACAACCATTCAAGAAACAATATATATCTTATTTTCTTTTCAGCACCAGTAAACTCTCATCTTATTGATATGTCTNTCCCAAAAGTGGAGGGAGCTTCTCCAAAAGCCTAGGTCGCTGGCTAGGCCACTTTTGAGGAGCTCTGGGGCTATAAAGAAACCACGAGAGGAGCAGAAGAAGCTTTCAGGCTTCCCTGGACTTCAACAGTCTCTGGTGTGCAAATGAAGAGGGATCTCTCGGAAGCATGATTGTGGAAAATTTTCTTTCAAGATGAGTTCTTTTTCCAGTATAGTTTAAGTGTGTTTCTGTCTAAGGTTGTATAGGGAATACTTCAGGGTGTTTCACTCAGCTCTTGGCTTTATGAAGGTGTGTTATTATGCAAGAATAACAGTATCCTGTGAGTTATCATTCCATATATGCTGACCACTGTCCCTAGCAAAATATATAACATATATATTAAATTTTCGCAGAGATATAATGGTAATTTATTTTTGGCTGCAATAATAGACTCTCAATCCAAATTTTATGCAAAAGATAAGGATGTTTCATAGACACACTGCATCATGGACTTTACGGTAACTTATTCATATATATTTTGAACTTATTCAAAAATCTCTTGATTAAAGTGGCTTAGTAAAAGTTCAGCATATGAGGAAACAATCAGTTATCTGTCACAATCTGAAAAAAACATATTGTTGTGAAAAGTAACTTTGACATGGGTAAGAATCAAATGGATGAAGTTAGGGAGTTGTAAGAGTCTCCAGACAGGATTTGATTGGCAGCATCATAATCTGAGTATCTGATTTACCAATTCTTCTAGACCATCCTGATAACGAGAGAAATATACTTTTAGTTGTATGGTTTAAAGAGGAAGTCTGATGTGCTTTACAACAAAATTTCACTGTTCTTCTTTCAATGGCAGAGGGTCTAATAACAGTTTTGTGAGTACTGCTAACTCCTCATGGAGATTATAAATGTTGGCTTCTACAGGCTTACTACTGGAGGAAGACATGATCAAATGCTACATAGAAAATTGGAAGGTGGAATTGTGTAATTTTTCCCATAGTATAAGAGGAAATGTTTGGTATTAACTCTAAAGTGTTTTACAGTTCCTTATGAAAAATTACTAGAAGTTGACATGCAGAAACATAATATTTATCTTAGGTTTTCTTAATTTCATTTTTTTTCTTCTTCACTTTTTTAACATACTAACATATATCAGAGAACCTTTGGTGTGCTTCATGGATGTACTTTAATTTGTAGTTGTATCCTTTATATATGTAATTTTATTGAGGCCATGCAATTTACAAAGTTATTAAAATGTTTGGAGCTGAAATAGTTTCCTCAAAATGCTACCAAAATCCTTAAAATGAAAGCATATTAATCTTATAAAGCTCTTATTAAAACTTCCTTATCTTTCAAAACTAAAACCACCTCATGAACTTTTCAGTAAATTCCAGTCCACTCATATAACCTACCTGTATTCTTCATTGATTTTTATACTGTTAACAAAGCAAATGTATTTAATTCTTATTTTTCATATGAAAACTTATAGGAATTTTAACCAACCTGTTTTCTCAAAATGTCTTCCTGCTTAAAATACGATGTTGATAAGGATCTTGGAATGGTCCATGTATTTGTGTGGATATTTATGTGCAGTTTGAATGACACACAGCCACTATTTTTATATTTAAAAGGAAGGCCATAACAAATTTTATGAAGCATGGTAAACTGTATTAAACTACAGGAAGAACAACATTTAGTGTTTTGTGATACAAAACGTGAGATCATCTAATACACCACCACGTCTGATAGCTAAATAAAGGAGAGAAGGATAGAAATAATTTCATTCTTGGTAAGAGATTTGAGCTGAAGGAATACATTACCTCATTCCTTCATCACTTTTGCCACCCCATCACTGCTAATTAGCTGCCATCAGACCTTATTAACTGTTCAGCTGCAGCACTATTTGGGAAGAAAATCTCTTAAGCACAGTCCACGTGTAGCACATTGCTCCCTTGCAAAAAGAAGGATCTAAAGAAAGGAGGAACACAAAACAGAAGCACAACTCTTGCTTTTATCAATAATAAAATGATCAAAATAATTTTAAAGAAGGATATATCTTAAAGTTTGCCATTCAACTAGCTGTTTGGCTTTTTTTCACCGCAGTGTCATAATCTGTCTATGCCTATGTTTTCTCACATTTTTACTATTGCAGGTTCTCTATATTCCACATTGTTTACATTCTTTTTTCACTTCAGAACTATTTGTGAATAAGCAGTGTTTCTATTTAAAAATATAACCAGGCCATTGTGGTAAAAATGATCTGTAGCTTAAAACTTTATGTGCCAAATTTCATTCCTGAGGGAGGTCACTTGATACTGCTGCTTGACACTCTTCAACTGATAAATCTCTCATTAAATTAGACACCTCCACACTTGTGAGAATTGCCTTTTATGAGTCTCCACCGCATTTTTGAGTATAAGTGCAGATAGGAGCAACTATCTGTTAAAAATGATTCTGTAAAACATGACTAAACTCTGGAACCAGGATAATGATTTCAGACACTACAGGGGAAAAGCTAACTGCTTTATCTGAAGGAGATTTTGTTTAGATATTATTTGCTGCATAACAATACCTTGTTAGACATTGGATAAATATTTTATTGAGTGTTCAGTTCCTAGAGTACATGAAGTACAATTACATCAACAGGAATGAAGGTATTTTCCCTAACAGCACATAATATTGGATATTGGATTCTTTTGTTCATGCTAATGTCATCAATATAAAATATAAGGCAAAATAAAGTGAAACAATTCTACTGTCTCTTAGTTCTTGTGTTGGTAGAGCAGACAATGTGTTCTGTCACCTCTCTAAGACAGTCAAATATTCAGCTACCAAAATTTGGAAGCAAATTTTATAGAATTTAAAAAAATCCCCAAAAATTCACATATATAAAAAAAAAAAAAAAGAATCATTAACTCCATATTGGATATAAAGCAGAGAAGGAGCTTGCAATTGATCAAGGGAAATTAACACTCTCTTACTGAATACCAAAGGATAAATATAAATCCATTCTTTATTTTCACGTATGTATCCTTACATAATCTGAATTACAGACATCATTCAGACAGATCTGTAAAATATTACAAAGTCTGATGATAAATATTCATCATTCCATGCCACCTGAGAATCCTGAAAGGGTTGTCTGCCTCCTACAACATCGCTTAACATTTTCAGTAGCCTGCAATCCTTCACAGGGACAGCATTTCTGTCTGCAGAGATGCCCTGCCTTGTTATAGAACAACTGTATCTCAACTGAACTAGTCCTTTAAAAAATCCAGCAAGAATATCTGCAGCACCAAGAAAATATGGAAAATCTGTGGAGAGTGAGGGTTCAGTGAGATCATAATAAAGTTGGAAATT
>VZTN01034255.1:4593-17115 GCA_013400515.1 Erpornis zantholeuca | reverse complement strand
AGAAACAGAGAAGTCCTTGATGCTGTGTGAACACTGCTCAACAAAAGCTAAAAAACTTATGTGTTACCAGTATTGTTTTGGTAAAAAACCTAAAGGATGGCCTCATATGAGCTGCTAAAAACAAAATGAACTCTATTCCAGACTGCTGCACCTTCGAAATGTTTCATGAAAAGTAGATGGCAGAAAGCTTGTTTTTCTCCTCACCCAAGTTTAAAAGTAAGGTCACTGTTAAATCCTTTGAGTAACTGGATATAAACAACAAACACAAACACCTATCCTCTTGATAAAATCCAGTTAGAAAACTTGGGTGGAAAAAAGGCTGTAACATTCCTTTTGTCCTGATTCAGTTGCATAAGAGTATTCCTAATCCATGTTTTTAATTACCTCTCTTTGATAATAATCTGAGCTGTGGTACATTGGCTTACAAGTCAAAATTATATTTTTGGCTAATGAATGTTTGCCTGCACTAGGCCTGTTTTAGGCGTAAGAGTTGGCAGTAGCAGTCCAAAATGCAGTGATAAAGGAGCAGTTTCTTTGACAGTCTGTACCTGAGAATGTTGGGCTTCTATTCCCTTTCTGGGCAAAATCCAGTGAATTAGTCTACAATGTCTTTGCTGGTTTCCATTAATATGGCAGAGTTTGCACTTCAATAGGACAGAAACTAAGCCACAGCCCAATCTCAGATGAGATCTGTGACTGCAGCTGACAGGGGTGAGAGCATGTTTTCTATGCTGCCTCTGGTCTGTCAGCAGCAGAATAGATTCTTCACCTATTTTATTTTCATCCATATGGCAAATGTTTGCCCACATTCCCAGGAAATGTTCTCAACTGTGGTAGACCTTTGAGCTGTCTTAAATCAGTGCATTTATTGTGTAGCTAGTCAGCTTGTAACACAGACATCACTGCACTGAACGACCAGAAATTGCCATGAGAGCTGAGGGGAGGTGGGATTTCAGAGTGTTCTGTAGCATGATCCCCTCCTACATAAACTTCTGGGAAAGCAAATTATTATAGTTTGGGTATTTATTATCAGTTATATTGTTGGGTATATTTTGAAGACAATAGTTTTAAAATACCTTGCTTTCCTCTCATGGAGGAACTTAAGCACCCAACACAGGGTTTTAGGCAAGGCAATGCCTAAAAGGTAAATAATACAAAGTCTGACCTCTAAATGCCTAGATACTCCAGTTTTCTGTTACTTTTGTTGCAGTGATAAGGTTTTGATATTTGAAAGTGAAAAAAACCCAAAAAATTATGTATTGCTGGTAAATCACGACCAAATTCCCTTGCCATGGCCTCACACAAATATCATGCTTGTGATGACCTTAGCATGAAAAGGAAAAGATTATACTTCTTTAGTATGCTTGAGAAAATTCTCTAATATTGTTTGTCTTCCCTTTTCATTGACAAAATCTTGATTACTAAATTCATGGTGAAAATGCAGTAATTTTTTCAGTGTAGAAAGAACAATTTCCTTTCATTCTTTTTAATTATATAGTAGTCATTACTGTTTTGCTTAAAAGCTTTCATAACCAAGATTAATGTGAAAAGGACCATATTTTTACTAAGACTTCATACTCAGTGACTGTTAGAAGAGAACTCACGTAACATCAAGGGCTTTTAACTTCAGTGCTTTTATACAGTTCATGTGCACGTTCATGTATTTGCTTCCTTTTCAAATTAAATAATTCCTTTACTTCTTCTCAATGTATGTCATAAATGACAGTGAGGATTTTTTTTAATTGTGGGGGTTTTATCTATTTTCATTTTAAATCCTTTTTGAAAGGTGAAGGCTTTATATAAAGCACATAGAAGTGCCTACATTATTTAGCAGCCAAGCTTAAAGCAGCTATAGTTTGGTAATACTTGTCATCTATACAATTAGCGAGAGGAATAAGTTTCAAGGACAAGAAGGAAAGTAGAAATTGTAAAGCACTGCCAAATCTGATTGCCCAAAAGAGCTGAGGTTGCTGAAGCTCTGTGTTCCCAGGTCCAGCCAGCGAGTCTGAGTGCCAGCAGGCACAGAGTTACATGTACACACAGTACATACATGCATATGCACACAAAAGGTCACAAGGACCGACAGACAGAAATCAGTTTTCCATTTCTAAATGTTCACATGTATCAGAAGAGTATCTGTATTTATGAAAATTAGTTAAGATAATTCTAGCTATTTTAACATGTGAAAAACCTCTATTCTAGGAATAAATCTGTGTTATATACATTTCACATGATTGAAGGATTTGATACCTATATACTTGATGTCAAATATGGGGCTATATTCTTCCAAAAAGTTCAGAACTGAAGGAAAATTTGCAATTATAATAGAAAATGAGGGTTGAAGAAACATGTCCGCCCGCTAGAATATGCGGGTGGGAAATAAACTATTAGAGAGGCTATTAATGGCAAGTGATGTTTCCATATGTAAGGATTTTAAATACATATATTGATGCCAGAATCATTAGGAGGGCATTAGCAGTTTCTGTAAGACTACCTTTGGTCTTAATTATCCTGGAAATGATTAAGCCAAAACATAGCATCTCACCTTCTACATCTTAAACCAGATCAAGAAGTACTGATTCATCGTGTTCAAAGATGCTTCTAGACAGGCAAAGGTTGCAGTTCCCAGTATGATTTGTCTCTGTCGTTTACAAATGAAAAGCCTTTTCAAACCTTCCTTGCCTCTGTCATGCTGAATAGTCTGGCTGTCACTCTTGGACTGGATTACATTTTTGAAAGCAAATCTGTGTCACTGACCTTACCAGTGAGGCTGAGGATGCCATGGAATGTCATCCCAGGGGACAAGTTTTAGAAGTTCTCCATGAGACTTGTTACTGACACACCAACTATGAGCTAGCAATTATAAATTGTCAGAATTAATGAATGCTGAAATACGTTTCAAGAGACATTTTGTACTGAGGGCTGAAAAGAGGGTTAACACATAAGTAATCCAATTAGTGCTATTGCATGTATATAGTACATGAAATATAGTTTAGAAAGGAGATGGATTTTAGAAAGGTTTAGAAAGGTTTCTGGATTTTCATTTGGAAAACTCATTTCCAGCATCTAGCAACTTCAGTGAAAGGTTATTCAGTGAAAGCCCAGTGCTTATGAAATTGGGCCACTAATGTGCATAGATAAATAAGGTTCTAGGATTCTCCCCTGTTCTCTTATTGTCATAATTATTATTAAATTCACAGAAGAATTTAATATTTTTTAAAGATTTGAATGAGAAAAATTTGCAATTAGGATGCAACAGAATTAGCATTGAAATCTAGGAATTCAATGATCTAGGAATTCAAGTCTTAATGATCTGTAGAGATTACATATCATTAAGACTTTCAACTGCAGCAGAGATAAAGAAGTATCATAAAAATTATGCCTAAATTGTATAAGATCTTGAAGAAGATGAATATCTTATATCTAATGCACTATGGAAGAGGCCATCAATGCCTGGACTTCATTGATGCGTTACAGAAGAAATGAGAGATGAGGAAGATAATTATAGGGGGCTTGATTTTAATACATTAAAGAGATAACACTAGCATCAGACTACCGGAGAAGTTGCAGTAATCAAGGTAAAATTTAACCTGACACTCATGTAACTAGAAAGAGTATATGGAACTAAAAAATTCAGTATATTTTTCAGCATTTCACTTTTCAGTATGAAGCTTTTATTGTATCTTATCTTTAAGGATATTTATTCACTGCCATTTCTTCAATTATTATTCTCAGGGTTATTGGAGAAATGTAATGGAAACACCAGCACCAGTAAAACTAGAATTTCCCAGATATTGCCATAGCAGGCCAAACTTAAAAGATGAGTGTTTCCATATGTCAAAATGACTGTGTGATTACAGTGCACTTTAACCTAAAAGTACCAACTTGGTTTTATTCATGTAAACACCATAACTATCAATGAAGATGTCATCTTAAGTTCCTGCTAACAACCCTCTCAGAAAGTTGCCTGACCATTACAAAGACCTCCCTACTATATTCACATTGTCTCTTTACTTGTCCACTTAAGCTCATATCAGTTTGTTACATATTTTTTTAAATCATGCTAAAGAAACCCTCAGTACATGTAACTGAATGATATTTCTTTCAGTGAAAGAATCACTGGCTGGAGTCACAGCCTCTTTGTATCACTGGCAGTCACAGCCTCTTTGTATCATCTGGCAGATGCAGAAATGGTACTGTGACACCACACTGACCTAAGGTGCTCAAAGACTCTGCTGAAGGGATGGCCCTTCTAGCATGCCTGTGCAGCAACTGAGCTCTATGCCTCTCTCCAGTCTCCCCTTGCTTTGTGGCTGGAAGAGGCTTGAGTGAAAGGTCTTCTTTGTTAAGCCCCTTCAGACCAAGGTAACACTGCTTCCTAGCAGCAATTTTGACACATTTACAAAACCAATGTATTTATAGCTAATGTATTTATAACACACTCAATTCTAACAAAATCTTTTTTTTTTCAGCATGTCACAAATATTTAGGATTTCACAATACATATCACAAACATAGTTTTCTCTTTCTAAGTAGTTTTCTTTAAAAAAGTAAAGGTTAGATTAATCCCTAGTATTGTCTTCCTCTGTTTAAAAGCACACCAAGCTGAAGAGTTGTTACTCACATACTGGATAGTTTAAAGTTTATTAGGAGGCAGGTTTGGCAATACCTGCAGTTTTCTTCCTAACATCCTTAGATTTAAATGAACTAGCTCTAGCAGCTAAGAGAATTTAAATAAAAATGTCTTCTTATCTAATGATTTCACTACAGTTTTCTTTTAGTTAGAACATTTGTTTAGGTACTACATTTAGAACCTGAGATCTGATGCAACATCAAATATTTTACTGGCAGCATGATACTAGCATGGATGAAAAAACACACTTTTTACAATTCTAGAAATTCTTTTTAACATTCAGCTCAAACAGAACTAAAGAAACTGTATAATGGTGTCTGTAAAGCCTCTTCAGTTGTGAACAAAACTATGACAATCAGGAATCACATCTCTTGCCCCTCTTAACTGCCTAAAGCCATAAAGAGATGCCTCTGCAGGTGCTGATACAGCAACATCAATCTGTCCCTTTTTCACTGGCTGGAGCTTACCCCTTTTCACAGCTCAGCTGGTAAACTGTTTCTGGCAAATTCCTTCTAATGCACATTCAGAGCAAAGCCAGTGAAGTTTCCAAATGATACAGAAAAACACACCAGGCTGTGTATAACAGAGATTAACACAGGATCTGTTACCAACAGGTTAACAAGTGGGCTTAACTGTGCGTACATAGATCTCAGTTCGCCTGTCTTAGAAGTAGTCCTGAGATATCTACTACTTGGTTGGACATTCTGAGTGGCATAGACTCCAGCATAGAGAGGACTAGCAACAATAGCTATCAGCACAGTTAGATGTGAAAGAGGATATCTGTTCTGAGCCTCAAGCCAACCATCTAAATTGCTTGTGTTTACCTGGCTGCTTTTTCCTTGAAGAGGGATCAATCACAGGAACCACTCTGCTAGAGGTTACTGCCCTCTCAGTTACGCTGGCAAAAGGGTAATCATGAGCAGCTGGAGGGCATAACTTCAACAAGGGTCTTCCACCTGCATGCCAACTAGTGAGATGGTTGTCTGCAATGTGTTTGACTGATCTAACTCTGCTAGCTTTAGTGTGTAATATAGACCGAGGTTAATTAAAGTTGCTTTCCAAATTGCTCTGCACATAAATCCTTAAATTTCTGTGATTTAATCTCTATTTTTATTTACCTATATTTTCTGGGTCACTGTTCCTTTGTATTAATTCATATTATTAATAAATAATATAGTATATTTTCTCTTTTTGAAGCACAAAACCTTTAGAAACAAGTATAGTATTGTGACTTTTTTCCTAAGCTTAATGCTTCTCCCTTACTTCTGGTCTAAAGTGAGGGATTGATGCTTACAGGGGTGTGAGACTTCTGACTGGATGCAGGAGAAGAACTTTTGGGAATTCTGCAAGATAATGAGATGTTCAGAGGAGAATGAAAGGAGAGGAAAGGGTTCCTGAGGTGTTTTAGGGAGTAGCTCAGGAAATCATTTAGGCTGGAATAACATAACACTTCCAACTCTCTCACCATGCCATGTCCCTAACCATAACATCTACATGCTTTTTAAAACACCTCCAGGATGTCAACTCAACCGCTTCCCTGGGAAGTTTGTTCCAATATTGGATAACCCTTCCAGTGCAGGACTTTTTCCTTATGTCCAAGCTAAACCTTCTTTGGCACAACTTTAGGCTGTTTCCTCTTGTCTTGTCATTTTTCACTTGGGAGAAGAGGCTGATCCCCACCTCACTACAACCTTCTTTCCAGTAGCTGTAGAGAGCAATCAAGTGTCCCCTGAGGCTTCTTTTCTCCAGATTAAACAACTGCAGCTCTCTCAGCTGCTCCTCATAAAGCTTATTCTGTAGCAGTGTAGGGAATAGGAGAGGATAGTTACTTGCACAATGCTGGTCAATGCACTTGCCTGACCATGCCCTATACTCCATCACCACAGTCTGTCTTGTTTTCTCATTAAATTCTAACTATTTTCTTGGGGGGAGGGCCCTTTTCATGTGCACATGTATGTGTGTGGGAAGTCGAAGGGCTGGTGACTGGAGTGCCAGAGAGCCTATGTGTCTGGGTCACCAGCAAGAATGATGAGTGTTTGTACACAAATGATGTATGATCACAAAGGACATCAAGTCAGCCTCGTTGGTGAGTAGGGGGGACCGGATACACACACGTGTGGGCTCTGGAGATTGACAGAGTGACAACCTTGTGTAGATGAGTATCTCAGTGAAAGGCAATGGGGGAGCGGGAGGGTCCAGGACTAGTGCATCTAATACCTTCTTTGTATTAAATCCTAATACATTAATATCTAACACTCTTCTTTGTAGGAATACATACATGTGTGTGGGAGCGCAGGTCTGAAGACCTGCAGCTAGAGTGGTGTTGTGGCCTTCAAGGTGGCATGGCCAGGTGCCACCAAGTGGGAAGCCTAGCATCCAGGGGCAGCAAATGGGCAGACCAAGGCTCTCATCCCAGACACTGCAGGAGTGAGCACTGTATATACTTTTATGTGTTCCCACTATTGGATCCTTCCCCTGATCGGTCAGAGAAGGGAATGGATTGAGGCTGTTGGTGGTGTCTGTGCCTGTAAAAGTGTTGCATGTGCCAGCAAGTGTTGGTCAGTGTGTCTGGCTCTGTATACAAGGTAGCATCTCTTGTATACCATATTTTTGTGTGTGCCCACTGAGAATACATGTTACTGGTGGTACCAGTGGCAGCCTTAGTCTCTTGAGGTTAGATTTGGCAACTATCACTATATGTACAAAATGGCATATAAAGTCCTTGAGCTTCAGATATGCTAAAACCAACTTATCTACACAAGTTCTATGCATGCAATATTGAATGTATTAATTTTTGAGAGAATATGTAAATTCTTTTTGCATAAAATTATTTTATTCTGTATTTTTTATAAAAAAATTTCTTATACAGGGTATTCCTAAGTACATGGTTAAGCTACATAAGTTCTTAAAGCAATATGTATCACTATTCCAAAGACATAGACCCAGACATGAGATATTTTACTGGTAGTGATAAGATGCTCCCAGCAAATGTCATGAAGATGGATAATGTAGAAGGATTGACAGCCAGGATGGGGACTGTATCACCTGAAGCACTACCTGTCTCACTGCCACTCGAAGACTACCCTGATACTAAGTAGCAACCAGCCCCTGTAAGAATTCCTGTCTTCAGAATTATCATCACTACAAATTACAATGCTGAAGGAAATTAAGGTACACTGGAAATTATGCAAGGAATTGAAAAAACTGTCCTAGATTCTAGACCCAAGTCCCTTTGGCCCGTAACCAATCAAGATAAAATCTAATTAAGTGTTCTGCATACATGTCTGAGAGATCATAGTAATATTCCTATGAACAAGAAATACTAAATTATAAATTGATTAAAGACTGTAGTTTCCTCTTGAATAGGTGGAAAAATATATTTACTTCAATGAGCATTGCAATTCTTCTATCGCAAAGTAATAAAACAGCTGGCTAAGTCTTCTTAATTGTGAGCAATAATTATATTATTTTAAGGTCAATTTTAATGTTTAAATATTTTAACTTTGCTTAGAAATAGGTATGTAACTATGAGTTTACACTTTAAGGTAATTTTTGCTTCTTTGAGAACCAGTTTTGTACAGAATCATGAAATATTTAAATGTGATTAAATTGATTTAATATATGATAATCCCAAATGTATGTCATTCCTGATGTTCAGCTGCCACCCACAAAATTTAAAGACAAGTAATATTATTACAATCAGATTAGTGCATCTACACAAGTAAATGAGACTGCAAATCTGTATGAGTGAAAACTGCACTTCCTCGCAAGACCACTTTACATATCATTAGCTTAAAATTAATTTTCAACACTTATATAAGATACTGACTGGCAAATCCAACCTTTTTAATAACACTGCAGAAGTCCGGAAAACCTTTTCTCTGCTGGGACTCAGACCACTATTTCCTGCTGGAACTTTTCACCTGATATTTAGTTTAAAATGGAATCATTCATGTAGTTTGATCACTGTCAGAATTGGAAGAAGCAAGCTTTTATGGCACAGGGAATTTTTGTTTTCATTGCACTGGGAATAAACAGAAGTATCATCATTATACTGAAGAAGTACCACATATAAAGTCAAATAAAATTACACATTTTCAAAACAGTATCCAGCTGCATGGGGAGGGGGGAGGGTAGTAAAATAAGGGATAGTAAAGTGTGTGCAGGTATATATATATATATTTATGTAGACATAAAATTATGCTTCTCCATTAAAAAACTCCATAAGCCAAAGGAGTGCATTAAGTTTGCAGTCCTTGAGAGGAGACTCCTTTAAACCTTAGAGTACTTGCTTTTCAAGTATGGACTTCCTATTGGCTTCAGTATTAATTCCAAAACTTTCATGAATCTGTATGTGTAACAGGTTTAGACATCCCAGTTAGGTTTAGATTTTATGCTGCATAAAATGGCTCTAGTAGTCCTCCAGTGAAAAATAACTTTGACACTAGCAGGAAAAGTACATGACTAGACAGAGATTGAAACTCTCACAAAAAAATGCATGGGCGTTTCAAACTGGAGTGAAGAAGAATTGTATTCGAAATTCTGGTAAGGAGCACAAAAAGGGAATGTTTAAATTTGGTATCTAACATCCACTCTTTCGATATCAATGAAATCTCCTGAAATTTGACTTGATAAAAATTATTGCAGACTAAGTTCATTTAAATAGGCTTTATTATTATTGTAATGAAAAATTGTTAAAAACTATGGCATTTAAACAATGGATTCTTCATCACTCAGAATCTTTGTATCAATATTGACTTCTTTGGAATGATATGCTCGAGGTCATCAAATTTTGCAGGTGTGACAGAGAAATGATAATGAATGGAATTTCTCCTGAATATCTTAATGAAATCATCCTACTTTATGTTGTGAATTCTAGAAAACACATTTAATTTACTTGGAGTGATCAGAATGTTTGATCTACCTAATATAAGTATCCTTTTTTTTCTTTTTTTTCTAGTACTTATCCGATGAGGACATGATATATTCACTACATTTTATGATAGTTTTACAAACTCCACATAGCATGAGTATTTAAAAGCCATTAAACCCATAAGTGGACTAGAAGTAAACCCCATTATGAGCTTTAATGGATTAATGTATTATGTTTTTTCTTTGTTTCTTTCTTAATGCAAAAGAATCATTATTTTAGGCTTGAATGAGTATCACATTATTAGCAAGCATTTTATTATTACTTTCATATTATATTTTCTTTCTAAACATTCAAATTTATTCAAAAATGTGGACAACAGTACCATAAATCTATTTCAAAATCAAATTCTTTCACACAAAATACAGTTTTTAAATTTGTCTTTATGTAGGGTAAGTATAGACAGTAGTTCTGCCTTTTATGTATTTCCATACAACTAGACAATCAGGAGAAATATGAATCAAAATATGTTTTGTTACTTTTAGAAATATCATTGTAAGGATATCTGTATCACGAAGGTTACTGATCAGAACACAGTTTGAATATTTTATAAGAAATGTCAATTTATGAAAGTGGCATAAAAGAGAAGGCCTACAAAGAACATAGTCCCTGCCAAAATCAAGAAAGACAGATTACAAAATTGCACAGCTATTAAAATTAAAGGTAGGCTAAATACCTTCTATATCTTCAACTTTGTTTGGGGTTTTTTGTTTTTTGTTTTTTTTTTCTTTTTGTGAATATTATAAAGATAGAACAGTTTAGATAGGTATATACCTTTATTTATTTGAATTTTTTAAGTAAAATCTGTAGCTACTCAAGTATTACATTAGTTTTTTGGCAGAGAAAGCAAAGAAACATATCAATGTCTCTAAAATCAATAACACAAAATATCCCAAGATATCTTAGGAGTGAGGCTTTCTAAAGGGTTCTCCTAACAGGGGAAGAAATGTTTACATGTCATATCTAATTCAGCAACATTGTCTCTCAAATGCTTTACCAGCAGGTTTTCACACTTGGAAATGTTCATCAGCACACTCAGAGTAATTTATTTTACTATGTCCCAAGGTCAGAACCTTCATACCATTTTATTCCATTTCACAAAGGCAAGAGAATAACAATTTGAATAAATACATTAAATACAATGTAAAACCATCCAACCTCTATATTAGCAGAAAGCTCAGGATAGTACTATCACTTCAGGGTCATAAAAACATGCTTTGCAGTGAATATTTGATATTTAAGGAGCATCATAAATGTGATTCAAGCTAAGTTAAGAATCACTTGATATTTGCTTCTGATAGATGAAGACCAACAAGGTTCTGCTTGTCACCAACAGAGGAATATAATACAAAGAATCTCATTTTGTGAATCAGTGGCACTTTTTAATAGGAGATCAGGAAATGTTTAAAGTAAAATCAGAAAGTGGGATAATAGTGGAAAAAGTCTGATACGATTTTTCAGATGAAGGAGCTTCGTCTTCAGATGTGAAAATCACAAGGACAAAAGATAAAAAATATTACAAGTCTGTCTGATAATGAAAAAACAAAGGAAGGAATGATAGGTATGCTGAGAAAAGCTACTGTAATTTCAAAAGCTCAAGTGCATTATTGTTTTAAAGGAGATCTCTACTACCTTCCTACTTTGTGTATGCCAATCACAAACTCCTTTTTTAGTTTGTCTCATAGCATTTTATTCAGAATTTCTTAGCTGCTATGGCATAGGAGTCAAGGGCAAGTCTTTTAGATGTCCTGTCATGTCCAATAATTCTGCATCATAACTTATAGGGTATAAGGATTTATAAAAAATTCCAGACTGTATTATTAGAAAATTAATGATGATGTGATAAAAACCACTCACTAAAATTAAAGTGAATTATAGTAAATTATATTCACTAGGATATGGGTCAAGGTTAAATAAGAAAATGTCACTTGTACAGGTGTGACAGCTTACAGCAGCTCCAATAGGGAAAACCCTTAGGCAAGTAGAATTTAAATTGGACACAGACACCTGCCTGAAAAAAAAAATCATTGAAGTTACTGGGCTGCAGCATGATGTACAAATACTGGAATACAGGGTGTCAAGCAGGGTTCATCGCTTGATGATAAACTGCCTGGAGCATCTTAGAAAGACAGTAAAGGAAGTAAAGTTTAAACGAAGTTTTCCAGAGTTTGTAGGAAAGAACAGTAGGATATTGTAAAGTGTTAAGATTTGATGGCTTTAAAGGATAAAAAATGAGGCACAAAGTGTAGCATGACTTTCAGAGGTTGCAGAAAACATTGGAAGATAATAGTACTGTGGGAATAGCAGCAAGAAAGGATAGTTTCACAGACATGGTAAAGTTCTTCAGTCCATCAGCAAGCATCTTAGTTCTTTCCCTATCCACGTTGTTTCACATACTCTGACCTGAGTTTCAATTGACAGCTATCTGTACATATTGAACATGTGGAATCACATTAGTCTGTTTTGGTTTGAGAAATTTATTCTAAATAGTTTCCCTCTAAGTATAAGAGCTTGGGTCTATTCAAAACCAGAGTTGGCATGAAAAGATATCTACATCTTTTCTGTGACTCACTGAATAAAGAGCAGTATCATGGATGAGAGAAGCATGAGTCACTAAAAAAAGAGAAGTTTCCTCACATCTAAAAAGTGAAACCCAGATCACAAAAGATAATTTTGACATGAACNTTTTTTTTTCTTTTTTCCCCCAGATTTGTTGAAAATATGTCTTAAAACTCTCTTCCTCTGGGGCTTCTTTCAATCCCTGTATAAGATGGATGAAAGGCCAGGAGGTTTCTTATTTTATTTGGTTTAATTTTCAGTCTATTCCTTTGTTCCCAGGGAACACTGTCTTGACAGATCCTTGTGAATCTGTAGTTTGCCTCTTACAAACCCAACTGCAGTACACACTCTGGTTTTGGTAAAGGTTCTTAAGAAGTATTATATGCTTACAGATCACTTC
>VZTN01034244.1:704-14495 GCA_013400515.1 Erpornis zantholeuca | reverse complement strand
AATTTCCAAATAGCAAGAATGCCTTACTTCTCACTTGGTTGTTTTAATCCACTAGCAAGTCAGTTATTTTATCTGGCTTTTATTTTTTCTGGCTTTGGAGAAGCACTGCTGTTACACTTATTTCCTTACCTGTGAAGTTGCCAACCACTCCATTTTAAAGTATGCCAAACTATTTATTCCAGAACTAAAGAAAAATTTAGCTAAATGGCTTGTACTTTTCTCTCATACAATTTTTCCTTTACTTCTATTACTTAATAAGTGGGTATAAAATGTAATTTACGTACAATAAATATAAACAGAATCATGGTTCATGTATCTAAGACCTTTATTAAGCATTCATCTTCACTGATTTAAAATGTTAGGGGCTTTTTTATGTTATATGGCATTATATTGGGGAAATAAAACATTTATAACCCAAAGTGCAACATGATCACATTACTGTAGGTGAATTATTCAGGTTATCTCCCAGAAGTACTGTGCATCATGTATTATGTATACAAAACATATGGGATAAAAATAAAGTGTTTCAGAGAATATATCTTCCCAAATGGTCAGATAAAAGCAAAAATAATTTGAACTAGGAAACACATTTGTCTTCATTCTGGCTCTACAAGAGATAGAGAGTAATTAAAAAAAAAAAATCTAAAAGTTAAATGAAATAGCTCTTCTGGACAAAGTGCATTACGGGGTTAAAAATACTTTGAAGTTCTCTTCACCAGTTTTTTGTAGGTTTAAAAGTAAATGACCAAATTAAGATTCTTTCTTTTCAAATGTTTATATCTCCATTCCAGCAAAAGAAAGCAGTAAGGAAGAACTATGTGGGCACTGAAACCAACAGATTGTTTCTTCTCGATTCTACAGCACCAGCATACCACCCTGTACTTTTTATAACTGCACAGTTTATTGAAAACATTACTTTATCAGTAGCATTTCTTCTGTGCTCACTAGACACAGTACAGTCAGCAGACAAAACACTGATCCACATTTGAAAGAAAACCTAGTTTGGTGTTTTTATTTTGCTGTGTGATAATACAAACATTGCATTAAAAATTATTGGGTAATTACAGTTAAGGATAGCAAGAATGCCTCAGAAGGAATATACATGTGAAATAATACAGCAATAGCAGATATTTTCCCAAGTGCCCTCTTTGTTCAAAGACTCTTTTGCAAGCCTCTCAAATGTCATCCACAAAAATGCCTTTGAACAAGGAACGGTGGTGGAGGTAGAAGACAGAAGAAGATCTGCAGCTAACAGACATGAAAAGGTGAGACACAGAAAGTAACACATTTTCTGTAAGAGTTTTATTAAAACTAGTAGACTAAGCTTAAGAAAATAATAAGCTATAAAGATGTAAAATATCAAAGATAAACAAAACTTATTACAGTTTTGCATTTAATCAACTGAAAAAAAAATCCCATCCATATGTATGAACGCATCAGTAAAATATTTCATGCATTTGGGGTGTATTACCTGAAATATTAAGACACTCAGTTAACATTTTACATCAGATTAGGATCCATTTCATATTAAGTATTTCAATACCACTATATAATTTATTCTTCCATTTTGATATATTTCTGTGACACTCATCACTATTACAAGTGACAGCATTATAATTTTTTAAGTTAAGAATCCGAGAATATTAATTGTTTCATTTGAAAAGATTCAGTTTCACCAGCAAAGCTGACAAATGAGAAGGAATAACAGGGTAAGATAATGTATTCTCTGTTAACAGGAAGAAAAACCAAACCACCCTAGCCCCACCTTCAAAGAAAACATCCAAAAAAACCCCACATCCCCTAGGCTTCTCAAAAAACAAGAATCCAGAAAAATCAAAAAAACTGTGATGTGTTTACAAGCATGCTCCTCTACAATGCATGCCAGCCAGTCACCAGATAACAGATTAGTTGGTTTTTTCTGCATTATTGAATGGAAAAGCCATGTTTCTACATGGTGGTCTGTTATGTTATGTCCATGTAGGTATTAAAAGCACTATACAACTCATGCTAAAATACTTCAAGGTCTAATAACTAGTACTGAATCATAAAGCTTATGCACATAAGGTGTTTGTTAACCTGACTATAAAGCTAAAGTGATGTTCTGCTGACTATAAAGGTAACAGCAATTCTACTGTTAGTCTTCATATACCTGTGATCCCTTTGCCTGACTGCCCACATGTATAATTCCAATACAGGGATGTAAAATTGCTGGAATGGAAATTGCTGCCAGTTTTTCAAATGTGAAGCACTGAAACTCTATATACATGAGTTTATCTGAGTGTTAAATCAAATTCTTCGGTTTACAGAAAGAGTGATGCTAGTTGCAGCTTTTCCTTTGCCGCTTATACAACAACACAAATACAAGTCATTCTATATATCCTAGAATTTGGCACAGACAGCTGTCCTCAACTCCAAAAAAATTCTGATCTCAGCAGCCTGACAAGTAAATCGCTTCTCACTGCTAGAAATGATAGCTTCATTAGGTCAAGGCTGAAGCTGCTGTTCCAGCACATGGGTTAAGTACTGCATTTGTCTGGATTGAGTTTGGCTTGAGTATACCCAAAGGACTTAAATTCCTGTCTTGCTGGCTACCCAGCCATCACAAGCAAAATTCTGTCTCCAGTCCCCAAAAGGGAGGATTTCTTGCTGCAAATAAAGAAAATCCTCACATAATCACCATTTCAAAATGCACATCTTCCCACACTCATATTTGTGAGCATAGTAATAGTTTACACTTTCCAAAATTCTTTAAATCAATAGGATCTGGAAACACTTTTGCAACCTTAAAAAACAGTATGGGCAAACTATACACATCAATCACATCATACACTGCTACAGTGCATCCACTTTGTCTGTCAATGCTGCAGCTGTAGTGAAAACAGTAAATGATTTGGAATAGATGTCAGAGATGTCTCATTCTGAGCTGTAAACATGAGAGCAAGTGTGACAATAATTTAAATCTTTTTTATGGTGCCTTTTTCCTGACTTAAAATAGATCTCCCATTGCTATCTTTCAAACATGAGACCTTCCAACTCTAAAAGTCTGCTGAAGCAGCTCTACAGACAAGTTTCCAACCATTAAACAGTTCCACGGCGTAAGCAGGAGGACTGGCTCTGCCCGATGGAAATGGCACACATAAAACAGCTGTGCAACAGCATAAAAAAATCATTGGTCTCAAAGGAGCAACAGAAAGAATTTTATTGCCATGAGTGGGTGTCTGTTCTGGTTTTTCTAACACTCAGTAATGTATGCATGAAATCACATCCAGCATGGTACTTATGGGCTGTGAAAACAATGTTGTCTGCTTCTTTTCGCTTGACAATCCATCCAGTGTATGCTGGCAACTGCCTCCATGATGAAGATAAAAACCTTTAGCAGAGGAAGAAGGGTCAGATGGTTTGGGCTCATTGTGTTGATCTTCTTGTCTCTGGAAATGGCACAGTACCTACCTACAGACCAGTGAGATAATATATGATATAGAAATGCCTGAGTCCTAGGGTTAACTAGGAAGTCTCTGTTACTGAGAGCTCGTTCTCATCACAAATCATAAAAAGCTAGGAAAAGAATAACCTAAGAACTCTGAACCAAATGCAACAAATTGAAAATTGTGTTACTAGCACCAAGCAGCTTCTGCTCAGTTAGGTTAGGCTATCCAGTGCCTGCTTATTGGAAGAAAAACACAGGTAATTTTCATCCAAGGAGACTAATTTATGGATTGTAGGAACAGTTCTCTCCTGCTTTCAGAAGAAAGGAAACAGCTTGGAGAGAGCTAGTCTAAACATGAAGAGAAGGATATTTGTAACTTTATGGATCAAAAATGTTCTTTCAGGTATTCAGCTACATTTATTTATTGCTGTTATTGCAAATTGTTGCCACTCAATTAAACATAAAAAGGAAAGCACACAAAATTTAAAAACCCTGAAAAGAGAAGTGGAAATCTGTCAAAAAAGCAGAAAATTTTGATCTATTTTAGCTGACAGTATCAATGTAAAAGTCCATGTGCACAGTCCCACTTATATGAAAGAATCCACTTTCTAGGTGCAGTATTCACTTAATTTTCCAGCCACTCCACCACTCCACCACAGACAGACATAGTCCAACCTGCGTTTCTTGCAATTTTGGAATCTCATTTTGGCAAAACAAAGCATCACTTTATTCCCTCTGGAGGGCCATGTCAGACAAACACATGCAAACCCTCCATTTCCTTAATAAAAAAATAAATAAACAGCATTAAAAAAAGAGCTCTGACTAAGCTTTGAATATTTCAAAAATTCTCAGCTGTGTCACTTTATTCACTATTTGCAAATTAATGCCATAGATGAACACATGAGGCAGTGCAGAACAGCCAATAAACCTGCACCTCAAATGGTTACAGTAAAAGAGCATCAAAAGCTGCACTAGATCAGATCTCAAAACACAACTAGATGAAGAACAGCAAGTTGAAATCCTTGATTAAATACTCTAGTTTTCCTGGTTTTGTCTTTTTCATGTCTGGGAAATTAAATTACTTTGGAAAATAAGGAGCTTTATTTAGTGATAGAGAAGTTAATGGAAATCACCTCAGAAAACTTAACATCATTTTGAATTAAAAAAACCCCTTATTTTGCTGTGTCTACTTAGAGATCATGTTTTTTGCATTTTCAAAAACACAAAATAGTATAAAACAGTATTGTGGTAATCAGACAAAAATTCTCTCTCCAAGTAATTACAGCACATTTTTGAATGTTCCCCCTAAGAGCTTAAAATATTTAGTGACAGAGACTTTGTGGTGCCATACTTCTCCCTAGATTCAGATTAAATATCATATTTGTCCTCCTTTAAAGAAAAAAAACAAACCCAAATAATTTGCTATTCATTATAACTTATGAGCAACTGGTAAAAGTTCAGTATCTTGTGTGAGAAACTGTCCTAGGAATTACTGTCATGTTTCCTGATCAAAGAGTTTATTTTTGAAGAAACTTTCTTCTAAGTCTGACCAAGATAATAATCTTTTCTTGGTCTTGGCACAACAGGGTGAAGTGAAACACTGATGTGAATTTCTGTCCATGCTTCACACAAACATAGCACAGGCAGGCAGCAAAATTCCAAAGGTGATGTGCCAAAATCCACTTTTCTTTTCCAAACTGGAGGTTAAATGTGCCTGTAGGAGCTCAGCAGGGGCCAGTAGACGCTGGCACTCAAAAAACTAGGCACAGCTGATCAGCAGTTTCTTGCCTCTCTACCAGGCAGGGGCTGCCACTTCCCACTGAGCTCCAAAGTTGTAATTAACTGTTAGTGTGACACTAAAACTGTACCCACTCTGACTGCCTACCTGGGCACATGGAGGCTAAAACATACCAATCAAAGCATCCCAGTATCGTTCCCAGCAGTCAGCACCTAGCAGCATCTTCATGGGAGTCACCTAGAGTGACTACACATTTCATCTGGCAAATACAACATCTTTATAACAACCACTGACAGCTCCACAGCCCCTGGAACGGCCAAATGAGCTGCCAGACTAGGCTGATTTGGGCTGTGAAGCTGATAGCTAACTGAACTCCCTGCTGCTTATCTGTCAATTCACAATCCTCTGCCAAGGACTGGAGTTCAGATTTTAAAATAGTTATTTTGAGAGTTATAGAAGCCTTTTGAAGAATGCCGACTACATACTTTCTGCCATTATCAAAATTTTGGTTTATCAGGTAAGAGCGTGCAGAGGTACTACTGACTCCCACTGCCCTTGTCAAAAAGTCCTAAAAGTGCTCTCCACCTTCACTAGATAGCCATGAGCAGTTCTCAAGGAGAGCAAGTGCTTCAGGGGTAGCTGCAGAGACCACAAGAGGACTCTGGTATTCACGTAATGATTTCAAAACCACAAGTTCCTGAAACACAAATTACTGCCAGCTGGGAGACTATTCTGAAGAAATACCCCTATGTGCTTATCCTGCTCTTATACTGTTATCCAGAAACCCACCTCTGGCTGGGGTCAGATTCTGGGCTGAAGAGACCTTCAGGATGACTGGATATTCTTTTATTCATTAGCAAGGATGGTATTTTGAGCATGGCTAGAAAACTCAGTAGGGGAACAAATGTTTTTGAAATGTTTTGAAATCCTGCCTAAAACCATCAAGCCAAAATCTCAGCACTACCATGATATACCTTGTAACTGCAGTAACAGTGGTTTCAAGCAGAATAATTGGAAAATATTCACAAACTCAGTAAAACAACTGTCAATGATCTCAATTTAAAAGAAAGTTGGTGCCAGATTCAGCAACAAATTCCTGTAGCTGCTGAAGTGCTGTTCAAAAAGTAGAGAGAAAGGTACTGCTGTTGAAGAGTCCTCACAGTAAGCTCAAAACAGCTAGAAGGAACTGTATTATTTTATGTGACTTAAATGGTATGCTACTTAAGTGTAATAAATTATTGAAATAATATTTCTTTTATACATGAAAAGGTCTGTGGTCACAGAAGTAATGGGACAGCTATGCCAGCCAACCTGCCTACCACAAATATGGTTAGAGCACGAAAAAAATTATTAAGGCTAACGTATACTTATTCAGTAAGTGATTAAACCTTCCACACCAGCAAAAGTACTTGCATGCCTCTATAAATGCACCTCCAAAAAGATTTTTTTCTAGGACTGACTATGGCCAAACAGCAAGTCAAAAGCCAGCACAGGAAACCAAAGACAGCAACTGCCTGCACTGCAAGAGAATTCTGCAGAAAGAGGAGGAAATACATTCTTCAAAGGATGCAAAGTTATATCAGCATAAAGACTCTGACACTACTAAACTAACAACAAGTCTTTCTATTAGAAACTGCTCCTATTAGTAGAGTGCTGGATCTCATTCTTTGGCACTAAATTCATGTAGCATGGTCTGGCTATGCCCACATTATCGACTGCCTTTAAGAGAGGGTGACCACATCCAGATCATCTGTCTAATGGGAATAGTTTCTGGCCTGTGCTAACTCCTGTACTACGCCTACAAGTCATCTGGGAAAATTTTTTCTTCATGTTGGTCAAAAGCCCACCAGTGAGAATGCCAGGAATTTCACAGGATGGAACAGTTTCTATCTCCTCCATCCCCTAAGTAACCATTTACTGGTACAGAAATAATTTTCAGTTATTTTTATTACCCAAACAGTTGCAAAACCAGAACTACCAACAAAAATTCCTACAATACTTTGTGGATCATCAGACATGCCTTTCTAATGAGCAGAAAAAAAGGGCTGCTTTGCATTTATGCCATTTTTTACTCTTAAGCACTTACAACTAGTGTTAGCAAGGGGAAAGGTTATGTTAAGAGAGTCCAAAGTTCCATCAAAACAATGCTGCTACAATTGTTTAGATACAGGCAACAAAATATTCCAGTAGCCTGCTAAACATATGACGATAACCTACTTTTCATAACTAAAAAGAAAAACAGATAAACCTCTCAGATTAACACACTGAAACACAAGTTCCTTCATATATCATGGTCAGGGTCATGTAGTTTGATACCAATCACATGGAAAATGTTTCAAATTAGTTTTATTCATGGACATCCTTATTGATAAAAGTATAATGACACTTCAACTTTTAATTTGCTTGCTGACTTCAAACAAATCTCACACCATTTCTAAAGTCAGCAGCAAAACTACTCAAGAACCCACGTGCTGTGCCACAAAAGCAGGCAGATGAGGGCACACTCCAGGAGCAGAACACAGAGGGAAAGCTCACCTTTGGAGGAACGGAAGTGCTTGCTGGGCGCTGTGAAGCCCCTGGTGCCGTGCACGTTGACAGCGGCCACGCGGAACTGGTACCACCTGCTCGCTCGGATGTCCGGCAGCCGAACCCGCTCCTCCGTAGTCTGGTGGGGAGAATGGCACACTTACACTGCTTGTTCTGGTTATCTATCATCTGCTGTGCAACACCAGCCAGCCTGGCTGAGGACACACCGGCATCACAGGCTGTATGCAACCGCCTCACCTGTCTCCAGCCATCACTCTGCACTGCAAAGCGTTTACAGCTGTGAATGAAATGATAGCACCATCCAATTTTACACTGCATTGCAGGTCTCTTCTGCAAAAAGCAGCCTTTAGAAAACTGGTGAAGTGTTAAATTCACAAAATTAGTTTTGCAGTTATCACAACCTTCACCAGTGTTTAGGGCCTAACTGTTCAGGTGTTTCAGGGAACTCATTGCCCCAGGTCACAGGACTGATTTCTCCAATTCTCAATTCTCAGAGAATTAGGGGTCCAAAATATCTTAATGAAATCCAGTGCTGTGAGAACCCATTTCTTCTAGTTCATAGGGAACTCAAAATTCTCAGGTAATGAATATAATCCTTCATCACATCTTTGGCCCTTATGTCAAAAAGACACTTACAGCCTTAACTCTTCCCTGAAGACTTTTCTCAGGTCATAGGAGCTGACCTTTTCTCCTACAACACCTACTAAGATTGCCAGTGTCATGAGTTCAATTTCCAGTTTCTGTGGTGAGAACCACGAAATATGGCATAAGCATAGATACACTCTGAACCCTTTCAGTAGGAAGTTCTTTACACATTCTTATTCTGAGCCCTGCTCTCCTCCATTTTTTTACCCCATTAAACTTTTGAAGAGCTATCTTGCATTCTTTTTTTTTTTCCCTAAGGTACAAACACCAAAACTAAACACAGTCTCCTGGTAACCACTGAATCACTTGCAAGTACAGAAGATGTAGCATTTTTGTAGAACTCATCAAAAAAACATCCACATGGAAATTTTACTTTTACTATTACCTCTCAATTACTCAATTTTTAATTTACTTTAGGATGTCATGTTTACTACATTTTGATTTAATTCTTCAATCAGAGTAATGCATGAACATGAACCAGATGTCATGTGTATGTGTAAATACATTCTACAATCATTACTGATTACCATTACTGACCAAATATGCAAGCTCGTTAAAAATGTAGTCACACTGATTTATTTTTACAAGCTCTGTTTTATACAAATTCAAGAAGCCACCTTCCCTGTATAGGATTCAGCATTACTTGTAATGATGCCAAGTAGTTCCCTAAAAAAAGGCACAACATAGTTTCTGGATTTTGCTCCCTTTCAAACCTATGTAAGAAACTAGCAGCTGCTGACATAACTCGGATAGCCACAAACTGAGGAATTTGCTTCAGGTCTCCAGCAATGGCATTTTTAGAGCCCTGACAAATAAAATTTGTAGGTGTTATACTGCATTTAGTCTCTTCATTTGGTGACAAACAAAATTTAGGGAAACAGAGTTGTGCATGCATGTAAGGGAAAGAGAATCTTTCTAAACCATATTATTGACTGCTCTCAGCCTGCTAAGTGTTGTAGGCTCTGAGCCCATCACATATTGCTGTTACTCAGAGTCCTTCTCCATTCAGACCACTGTATTTGTCTTCTCAGCTTAAGCAGGGGTAACAGTCCTGACACTGTCTGCCTCATCTTTCCTTTTTTAACTTTTATGTTACCTGTAGAAGGAATTATCCAACCAAGGTTTCCCCCAGGGAAGAAAGAGCCTACCTGAATCAACTTTTGCTATTATTTTCATTTTATGGAGCACTCAAATGTCTTATTTTTTTACAATAGCCAGGTCCACATACTCAAGAACTTACAAATAAATCAGAACTGTGAACTGAATATAAACTATCACTATTAAGAGAAAAAACCCCAAGGATATATTCAAGCTACTGCTGCAACTGAAAACAGGGCCTGGACCAATATCTAATCGCAAATAACTAGTTACAGTCTTGCAGGCTTTTAAAAAAGCTGAAAATTTTGCTGAAATTTGTTACAAGGCAATCATAATCTGAATAGACTTGATCCTAAATTCCTCAGCTAAGGAATCTTGTTTGTCACTGGCATCAGTTCAGCTATTCTGTTGATTAAAAGAAAGTATTTCAGTTGTGTCAGTTTCCTGTGGCAACCATTAAATACTGTAAAATCAAATAAACTGTCAATCCATAATACCAAAATTATTTTAATTTATGAACACGCTTTGGGCCTATTACTTCCATCATTCATTTTGTTGGCCAAACTCCTGATAAGCTCAATGGCATGCAAGAGAGGTCTACCTCCAACTCCCATGATATAAACTACTTCGGCAATTTTAAGTATCCTTTACGTAGAACTAATAAATTTCAAGAAAGAACTAAGTACTACTGAGATATCTTACACTACCTGAATATAATATCTATTTTTTTTTGTTTTGTTTAATTGCTTTAGTTTATTTAGTTCTCACTACTTACGAATGTTTGGGGCTGCGATCATAATATTCAGAGTCCTTTCAACATCTTTCACATTAATTTAAACCCATTAAAAGTCATGCTGAGTAGTACTAAATAACTAAAGGTTGCATTTCATCAAACACCTCAAATTCTGTCTGAATATGAAAGAAAAAACCCAGCAATTTTATTGAATTTTTAGCAGGCTAGCTTTTTTTTTTTAAGAATCATAAATAAAAGACAAAAAAAAGATCACCATTCAAAACATTACAGGATCATAACTACCCTTTATTATGGCTATGCATTACATGTTTACTTAAAAGATGAATGTCTGGAAAATAGCTTCAAATCCTAATAGGCATTTTATTTGCACTAAAAAAATAAATGAGTCCTTGGACAAAATAACTGGACAACATGTCCACCTTCAGTATCACATAAAGTTTAATTAAAACAATGGAAAATCCCTATTAATTACATTAGGATACAACTTCATATAAGAGCAGCTTGCAATCTTACTGTCAAAACCTGGGCAAAGCACATAATAGCTTGACATTCCTTCTCAAGAGTTCACTTGAGGTCCAAGGGCTAACAGGCTACCCACCTCCAGTGGTCAGAAAGAAGAGATTGGAAAGAGGCTGGTGTGAAAATTTGGCTGAGACTTGCCCAGGGCTGCTCCATTTAGGAAGCACTGACAATTCTACTCCTCTTCCAGCAGCTCTTAACTGTTTAAATCCTGAGCCCTTTCCTGTAAGTAGTTCCCTCATCCTTGTCCTTCAAAGGGGGATTATCAGTTACTGTCTTCAACATACCGGCAGGAATCTCCCTCTGCTGCTGCTACAACTAACTAATGATTAAAGTACTTGCCCAGAGCAGGGATGACCTATCTTCAATCCCATCCTCTGTATGAGAGGTATGGGAAGATACTCCCTAGCATCTTGGATGTTGCATGCTATTTAGAACTGCAACATGTTACATATTTACAAGCAAAACTCTTCCTTGGAGAAAGAAAGGTTGAAAGTTAAAACTTCTTCTAAAGAAAGGAAAGGTGGGATTAGCTAGGACTGGGAGGGAGAAGAAAGAGAATACATGATCCAGCACCATAGCAGTTTGACCATTCAGGTGGGATTCTTGTGTCAATACTCCAAAGGGGTTTATATATCTGTAAAAAATTGGTGTAAGCAAGTCTTCACAGCAGACTTGTACAGAGGACCCTCCTCTATTCCAAGGACTACAATAATCAATGGACTGTTTCACTGAGCTCATTCCTAGGTTTTCCCCACTATGAATCCTGGACTCCTTTCTGTAGTGCAAAGGTTTAACAGAAATAGGAGAGTATGGCCTTACCCTGCTGAGTTCACAGCCCTTTGGAAACGGTGATTACAAAAATTTGCATTTCAGAGAGTGAAGGGATACCATCCAGGGTATCACAAAAGCTGAGTTTATGCTTCCTCTGATACAAAATAAACCTGACAGTGCTGTATCCACTACTCTATCAAAGGACAGCAGACCTGCCCTACTTCATATGAATGCAATCCCACAAAAGGTGGGCACTCTCTAAGACTGCTTACCAAAGCAAGCCCCTCCTGGGAGAAAAGAAAGAAACCTTTAGTGTACAGGACTGGAGGTTAGCTCCAGCAGGTATTTCTCACTGGTACAGGCTGATAACTTCCTTGTGAACCTCAGAACTCTCCCTTATTTGTTTTAGTAATGGACTAGACTAATAAATGTACCTCCTTACTGTCTGCCCATATGTGTGTATATATATATATATATGTTTGATTGTGTGCATGTGTGTATACATGACATTCATTCATTCAACAGATTGTTCTGTCTGAAAATAACTGATCTGGCATATTTTAATTAATTATATTAATGTGACTAAACCTCTGAATTTCCAGTGTGAGCAGTAATACTACTATTTTTAGAGAGAATTAGTACCAAACAGAATGATAAGTTTGTTCACAAGACATACAGTATTCCCATAGGATAATGCTGCAGTTTCTGCTCAGCTGACTAAATCTTAAGTTACAGTAGTCTAGGAAACTTTGTGTAACACTTAGGACACCCTACACCATAGCTAACTTGGCCAACTAGCATCTTAATTACCATAGTTTTTTTTATTAACCAATGGAAATTAGTCAAATTTATTAATTATATCAAGTTTTCCCCAAAGTGTGCAGTTAAAAAACTAAATTTAAAATATCCCTTCTTCCTGAGGTAAAAATAACCAAAATTGTTTTCAATGTGTTTGCTTTCCTTATATAATTGGACAGCAAAATAGTGTACTAATAGATTGAGCCTTCTTCCTTAAAAAGAAAACACAAATGTCACAATAAACATGACATAACACAATATAAAGGAAATAGACTTTTTCAAAATTATTGTTTCAATACAAAGTAATAATTTGTGTGAAACATGAGAAATTATTTGCAATTTAGCTCCTCTAAGCGCAGTGGACCTTTTTTTTTTTAAATTTAAACACCTTAAAGTTCTTGAGAATTATAATCCCATTTCTTCTTGGACAGACAACAAAAATAAAATATGGGATGAGGAACTCTGATAAAATATTTTGAAAGTTCTTATAGAAAGATGCAAACAATAACTTTGCATAATTATGCTACATATGGGGATAGGCATAGAGAAATTCAGATCCTCACCCACAGCCTTTTGATCTTTGATTTCTTTTTACACAGTCTCCACCTTAAATTGCAGAGTAAAGGAAGAGCCAGAATCATCTCCCCTGGACTGAGATGCTCTAGGAGTTCTCAGCTGAATGGCTGATCTCTTCTCCCTTTGCCTATAATTAAGGTCTCATACCACAATGTTTTAGAATAATACAAGAAAAAAATCTCAGTTATACAAAGAAGAAAAGCCTGGAGGCTGTGCACACAGTCACTTTAGTCAAACTGGATATCCATCCTTTTTTGGATATTTTTGCTGATATTGCAAAATAAATTCTATTGCATTCAGCCAAACAAATTTGATTGCCTGGTGGGATGTCTAAAACTACAAGCACCATGGAGGTACACTACACTATAGAGACAGAAATTCTGATTACTATCACCCCTCAAGGGTGCCCAGCCTGCATGTCCCATAAGGTATAGAGAGTTCACAAAGCCACTCGGGCATCCTGAAGCATGCTTTGAACTGACATCCCCAGTGGGGTCCATCACACAATCAAATTTGTGTCTCTTGTGATGCAGAAGGAACAGTGAAGTTGTCAGAAAGATGTCAGTCGGAGGAGGCTTCTCCTGCCACAGTGATTAACTCAGGCCCTTCTGCCTGCATTCACCAGACCCCAGGAAAGGCAGCTGTCAGGGTTCCTACTGCTCTTGAACAGGAACACACTCCTCAAACACTCTGTCCTGTAGATCCACTGCAAGGGAGGGGTTCATGTACGTTCAGTTACTGTGGAGCATATATAGTGCATGTTTCTAGAAATGTGCATGGGGTCTGTTCCTGGGATGAGAAATAGCAGAGCACTGTGCTGCCTTTGCAGCCTGGATTCACCAGGCACAACAGCTGAGCTTCTACAGTCTGGCACCCACATATGAACAGTGAGGAATAATTCAGGTCTGGCACATT
>VZTN01034243.1:2027-18154 GCA_013400515.1 Erpornis zantholeuca | reverse complement strand
CTTAGCAAAGCAGTGCAGGTACAGTCTCATTGCTTTCTCTTCTATCTTATTTTCTCTAAATGAATGCTGAATTTTATAAAAGCATTAAAATACTGAAAATATTCACTGACTTTTGAGTTAGTTAATTATTGTTGAATTTGGAAGACAAATTTTTTTGTAATGGTGATGTTTCTTATTGGAACTGTAATATTATACAATGCTTTTTCTCCAGAAGTGTTACTCAATTTAAAAATAAGTATGGTTTAATCTCAAGTATGGTTGGACTTGCTCACTTCCCATTGCAAACATATTCTTCCATCAAGTTTTGTTTGTGCTAATGTTCACAAAAAGAAATTGCATGTCATATTTCACGGAAATATTTGCAGAACACATTAAACTCGTTAACAATAAAGAGCCACAAATAAAAATTCCCATTCCCTTGTGAATAGAACTGACCCATAACAGAAAAGTCAGAATTGAGAAATTCATGGTTGTTTTCATTCTGGAGAACATTCTTGTTGTGATGCAACGAATAAATGTTTTTACTTTCTCTCTCTCTCTTCTCCTCCATTGTCTGTAAGAACAAAACAATTCTACTAGTAGAGCATGTAACAGTATTCAGCTTTAATGACTGAACACTACTGAAATTTTTAATGTCTTAATTACAAATGAAAACAAATGAATGTGGTACTAGGAAAAGGCAGTAAACAGGAAATTGCCATTGCGGGCAGGAAAGGGATCTATAAAAAGAAAACCCAGATAAGTCAAATTATACAAAGAACACCCAACTACACTTTGCTTGTCAAAACGATTGCAGTTTTCATCTATAAAAAGACGCTTCTGGGTGGTGACTCAAAGCCCTTACATTTGCTATTTCAGATGTAATTTCCCTCATTCCAGTCTCCTCTGGTGTCAAGTATAAAAAGAGACACACAGATTGCATGCTCTCTCGGCAGACATCCTGTGAGCCAACACAACCTTTTCAGAACGAAATTCTTTACTTTAGTTATACTCCATTTGGGTCTTCCTGTGTGTGTAGGTATAAATGTGCTACAAAAGTGAAGAAGGACTTTGAATTTGGCCATTTTTATAGTAAGTTTTGCCATCCAAAGATACCTGGACTTTGTGGTTAGTTGGGTGTGGGGGCAGGACTACTGTCTCTGTTAAGTGGCTAGGGACAAGCCTCATCCCCTTGATTTTTCTTTATTTTCCTCTTGTCCTTGGCAGGGGAGGCATTGTTTTGTTTATTTTTGGGGGCAGAAGGGGGAGAGAAGGGCCTAGTAGTTTAGCTGGAGATTTTCCCTCTGGGTCCAGAGTTTCCCCAAGGGAAACTGAAATTCTGGTGTTTCAAATTTGTGACCTAGACATATGCTCAGCAACATGTCTGTTCCACAGCCTGCCCAGGGCTGAGTTCACCTTCTGGGGAGATTCTTTATTCAGCTCCCTCTCTTTAAGCCTTTCTAGCAGCTGGTGCCCTTGTAAATTCAAGGGCTGCCCTAGGCCAAGAAAAGCCAGAGGCTAAAGGAAAAGCTCTTGTCATCTGCTTTCACCGTTATTAAATGTCTTGTAAGGCAGTTTGACCAAATCTTGTGGGAAGACAGCAGGTCCTTCCTGCCCAATGGCCCTATCTAGACAGGGTCACCTTGCTATGTCCCTTCCAGGCAGGACTGGTGTAGGAAGTGCTTCAGGATCAGTCCAGCATGTGGACAAATGCATTGCTCAGAACAGAGACATAAACTGATAAGCAGAAACAGACATGAGTGTCATGAAGGAGAATCTCTTCCTTTTCATTCCCATAAGATGCTATTATTTATTCTTCAATATGCATTTTGCATAATCTGACATTCAATAGAATAGAATTTTCCTATGAAAGCTGACCCACATTTAAACTGTTGGAAGATGAAATTGTTCCCTGCATGGCTTGCGGCTGGCATGTCAGATTTTGCATCTAAGTTGCAAGCAGTCTGAAGTATCCATTGTAAAAATGTATGAATTTTACAAAACAAACCAGGAAGTTTCTATGTACATTCTTCTTTGCTTCATTTGAACCAATAAGCAGCATTTTGTTTTGTATCTGGCTGCAACAGTAGAAAGACATGGGCATTTTGAGAGGAATCACATTTGTACTGAATTTCTTTAAAGCCTTTGGTCAAACTCTTGTTGAAAAACACTCATGACAAATGTAGCTGGTTCATGGCTCTGAATAGAGGCATGTGTTGAATCCATGAGATACTTCTGGTCACAGATACAGCTTGATAAACTAAGCAATACAACCATTTTCTTTGTATGGATAAGAAAATTCATCTGAGAAATTATGTCTACATATTATTTTATCTGTGATCCTCAACACTTACAGCTAAGCTCTCTTAGCTGTATAGCCTCAGAAGAGTAAGTAATCATAACCAGGACCCAGAAAGGACATTAGCTTTTCCAAATAAATTCCTTTTCAAAATCTGTTACAAAAATATTATAGATGAAGAGCTTGGGAGTCAAAAGTTAAGAAAATGTCATATTAGCATATACAGCCTTGACACAGCTGCACAGACATCGTTAATATGTACACTTACCTTCTTAGTCACAGTCACTGGCAATGTATCATAAGTGAGCAGGATACAAGGCCTTGAGTATGTTGCTATTGTTTCTGATAAAGCCTGGCCCATCCCTCTGGTTTTATTAAATATGAGAACGGTGCATTAGTGACACAGCACCTGTGGTTTTCACAGGTTTTTGGAGGAATGACAGGCTGTCATGAACCACTGAAGCTGTCAGATAATTTTAGAAAGAGAGTGAATACTCGATATTTCTCCTTTTCAGAATAAGTTTAATTTTCTGTGAATGGAAAGAGTGTCTGAATTTAGAACTGATATCCATTCATTTACAGCCCATGTATAATGTAGTCTTTGACAACTAAAGAATTTTACCACAGTTCTCTGTTGATATTCTGATCTACAGAGACTATTCTCTGTTGGTTGAGAGAATAATTTGCCTTTCATACATAATCAGCCCTGAGCTTCATCTGAGAAAAAAAAAACCCAGGATGCTATATACGTATATAAAATCTTTATTCAAACAATTCCCTCTTCTCTTGTATTACAGTAAAAAAGTAGATTAAGGAAATAGTCTTAAAAACTCAACTCCTTTTGCCTATTGTTTGATCTGTTTTCCTACCACAGTTCAAAAAGTTCAGCAAGTACAGTAAATAATGCACTATGTGTCCCAGAGCCATGTATTCCTGGCAATGTTAATGTGCCATGTTCATATGTACTTTGTATTCCTAAAAATATTCAGCATAGACATGGATCTTTGGAGTTAAATTTCACAGTTCATTGTATCACTAAGTATTAAAATCCTTGGGAGCAGTTTAAAACCAGATACAAACTTTTCTCAATTTCTCTTGCTTTTGCTGAGAGTCTTATAAAAGCCTATACTTCATTGTGCTGTAAGAAATTTTCAGTGTCTGATTTTCTGGTTGCAGTCATTGTAACTCAAAACTTCTGTGTTTTATATATTTCAAATAAATGTGTACACGGTTAGGACACTGGTATTTTGCACTTTGGGAGGAAAGGGAAAGAGACAGAAAAATGTGAAAGGAGAGGCCTTTCAAATGAAAATACAGATTCTGGTTCTCTATCATTGCATAGGCAATCATAGGATATGGTCCTGATGATTGAATAGAAGAAATAATCACATTCATAAGTGAAGTTGCCAGCATTTTTTGTGTTTACTAAAGGCTTTTGCTGGTTAGGGAACATAGGAGTAAAATTAACTGTGGAACAGAGGTTGCGTGTGGCAAAGTTATATAGGTTCAGAATTGCTTGATGACAATGAAGAATTTACAGGTTTTCTAATCTCGGGCATTGGGATATTTCTATCCAAAAGGTACTGAGTTCTTCTTAGTGCTAGGAAGTGCTTCTGAATTTTTTAAAGCTTCTGTTATGTTTAACAGAACTACTGAGATGAGTAGCAGCTGGGGGAGTCTGAAATTGGGTGGTGTGGGTGGTGTGCTCCTCAGGAACATCCTAAAGCTTTGAAATGCAGAAATAATTTCATTTAGGGGAGAAAAAAAAACCACCCTAGCTATCTGAAAGTGAGGAGATTTGCTTAAAGGTATACAAACTGTATTAGAGACATTTCCTTTGCATGCAGCCTGCATATACCCTTCTTTCTCTTACAGCTTTTTTGTTTAACATGTTTTTTCTGGGTCAAGGGCTTTTTGTAGGGTTTTATGGAATGCATGCTTGGTAATATAAATTTTGAAAAACTGCTTGTACACCTCATAGGTAAGATGAAAATATGTCCAAGGCCCTGAATTAGAGCTTCTGTCATGTTTCCAGTGACAGTGGCTTGCAGTTTTGGAAGGCAGTGAAGCCAGTGATTTCTGCTACATGGAGAACACCTCCTGCTCTCGCTGAGCAGCCATGGGAGCTCCTAGCTCTTAGATAGCCCCTTTTAAAGCTCATTAGTGAGAAACCCTGGGTTCTTTGGTAGCTTAAAGGGCAATTTCCAGATGTTGATGTCAGTGCTGATGTGCAGCAGTTGTGCTCAGTTGCTCTGTGGTTATTTTGCAGCAGTTTCCTTGGTTACAGCTGGCTCCATTTTGTTGTTAGTGACAGGTTTCTTGTAAAAGCTGGTAAGTGATCACCCCCTCCGTGTCACCTCAACCAGGAGGTGCCTCAGGCAGCCCCAGTGCAGCCGAGCTGTGCCATGCAGAGGGAGGTTCTGCTCTTTCTGCTCTCAGCAGAGTGCAGATGCTCACATGTGCTTCCCAAAATCTGCAGTGCCCAACTCCATCGCTCAAGCATGAGGAAGTGCTTCAGTACATTGGTCCTTCACCATAATTTTCAAATTTTTATAGGCAGAGTGGTAGGAATTCCTGGAAAAGGGAGAGTGAGAGCCAGTGCCATGGGTAGGAGCTAAAGGGATCTGTCCTCTGACCCACCACATGAGGGATTTCAGTTTGCACATTTCAGATGTTTCTGAAGTACTTCCCAGAGTAATTAAAAAATGCAAGGGATAAGATTCAGGAGTTGTGACTTGCTGGAGGTAGCAGTTAGAAACAGAACCAGAATCAGAAGTCAATATTCCTGCAGTTTCCACTTCTTACATAGCAATGATATGGGTGTTTCAGGCTACTGTTAGCTACCCTGGAGATTATTATGAAAGTAGGAGTTGAACAACTGATGTTAGAGCACTATTATTTCAACAGAATTAATAATAGTAATAATAATAAACAATAACAATGTTAATTCCATGGATATTTTACTTGCAGAAGGAAACATACAGCTCCAAAAATAGATGTAGCAGTCATAACAGCTTCCACACATAAAAGAATCCCTGCTAGTAAACCAAATTTAGTTGCAAATCTGTATATGTTGTCTGTTTCAGCATCTTGTCAAAAACTCTTCTACTGTCTTTGGAAAAATATTCTGGATTTTTCTATGTTCCTAGTAAAAGGAGACAAAAGCATTGCATTTGTTTTCTTGTCATCATCTGAAAAGTAATCATGTTGTAAATTATTCAGTAGCAACTTGCATTTTTACTTAGCTATCTGAGTAGTTAACACATTCAGCTGAAGTACATTTACCTATATTTATAGTTAATGATTTATACAAGTGTTAGCCAGCTTGGGAAATAGGCTTTTTATAATTCTATCCACTGTGACAAAGTTTCTACAAAACCCTTAAAAAGATGATGGCGTACATACATAACTAGCCTGGTTTCCTCCTGCAGAGAAGTATCTAGACAGAAAATACTAATATAAAGTATAACTTAATTTTCAAAGAAAATTACCAGATTAAATTTGCTCAGATTATAAATGTAAAATCAATCTGTGAAGTAATTTAAAATCAATATACATTTTCCCTTGTGCTATTGTTCTTTTAAAATATCCGTTGATCAATGAACAATCTGTTTGCTTTAACTTCCACATTAGTCCTTACAGCACTGAATGAAAAGTTCAGTGTTAGTATAAAAGATCTTGAATTAAATTTTGGTTTGAAACTTACTGGATAGGAGAGCAGATGTGGATTGCCTCATTCAATTACCCTGGCTGTTTCTAAAAGTAAACGGCAAGATGTAAAAGCAATGTCAGTTTTTTAAAGTAAAGAGGGGTATGTTTTTTTAATAGGTTATGAAATATAGGAACCTTTTAACCTAGTCCGTTCACATTAAAAAACTCTCAGGATTGCAAAAACCAATGTAAAAAGAAATTACAAAAATAACTGTGATCTGAAGAAATTCAAGGGTAAAAAATGTCCCAAGTTATATAGCATTCTCTCTTGCCTTTTGTTCATGGTATAACTAAGAGAGAATTTAATCTTCTTGTTTCAAATATCCATTAAAATACTTTTGATTCTACTTTTCAGCAGAAAAGCAAGATGGGGTCAACTTCTGCTACTCAAATTTATAAAGATACATAGGAACATTATTGATCTGAAGGAACTGGAAGAGCCCCAGTAATGAAAAAAGAGGTTAGCTGCTGTCAAGAACTGCTGTTTCTTTAAGCTTATACTGAAGGCTGTATAATTTATAACAGACTGGAGAGAAGAATTGGTTTTGAAGCCCTGCATTTTAAATTTGATTTTAAATTCTCATTCCATATATAGTTTTTCATTGCTTAATGTAATGCCAGATCTATTTCTATGTAGTCAGCATCTTGTATATGAGGAATGGGTTTCTGAGCTGCTCCTCCAGTAGGGGCATCACAGAAAATGCAGTTTAGTGCAAATGAAGTTGTAAAGGAGTGAGTCATGCTTTCCATTTTGAATTACTCCTGGCTTTGACGTGACCCTCAACACAATAAGCTGCAGGGTGGATCAGCTCACTGTAGCTCCTGCAATCACCTGGTGTAGCTGTCATGGTGCACTAAGACCTCATTTTTGGCTCTATTGCCCAGCAAGTTCCTACTGCCAGAGCTTGTTGGCAGCAGTGGTGGGTGGTACCAGTGCCAGCACTTCTGCCCTGGTACCAGTACCACAATAACACCCAATTCTAAATCTCTGTGACAGTGAATTTCAGCCACTGTGCTCCTGCCTGTGCCACCCTGGGCAGTTCATCCAGCCTCACTGAGTCCCACCTGGCCCTGCAGCACCCCTGTTCCAGGCCAAGCACACACCTGGACTCTACACGTGGGCAGAGGCAGAATGGCCATGCTGCGCCAGCTCTGGTGTCACCAGCAGTAGTCATATGCAGGTCCCTAGGAAAGAGTAGGATAAGAAGAAGCAAGTGTGATACTTTTACATCTTCTCAGACTCCGGTTAACTAAAGATACTTCCCAAGATGGATGTATCTGTAATTATTTCCTTTGGATTTGTCTGCTGTGTACTTGACCATTCTCTCTTGAAAGGGTGTAGATTTTCAGCTTGCATAACATCCTTTGGCACTAAGGTCCACAAACATATTGTACATGGCATGAGGAACTGCTTCCTTCCAATTAGCTGCTTTGAACTTCACTCCTACTGTCTTTGTTTTTTACCTCCTAAATCTGGTACTGAATCAGAGTACGTAGCCACAAAAACATACAATGAATTTATCCTGCCGCTTTATCATCCAATCTTATAAGGTTCTTCTACAAGTCTTTACAAACAGCCTTTGTCTCTGCCTCTCTAAACAATGCACCTCCTTTGCAAACTTTTTTCACCTTGCTGCAGACTCACGGCAGGGTGTGACAAACAGCAGCTCCTGGCAAGCATCACCAGGGAGCTCCACTCACACCACAGCTGCCCTGCAAAAACTGGCTGTTTGTTGCGGGTTTTTTCTCTGCATTGTGTCTGCCTCCAAAATACCATCTATTTGTTTCTGTGTAGGCCTCTCTGTGCTGCTCTTAAACACCTAAATCAGATTTAGGTGTACCTGTGCAAGTGTCTGTATTTCATTCTAGGACATTGCATACTGCAGTATTTAACTTCTGTGCACCCACATCCTTTATCGGATCTAGCCTGAAGTACACACCAACACTGTTCCTTTTTATAGAAAAAGCAGACTAGAAAAGCATTTGAAGGTACTACCTTTTTCAGTCCTTTACTGGGAACCCAGCTACACTTCTGAAAAACTGATAAATGCTGGGCTGAGGATGTCTGCACAGTCAGGAGGCTGAAGCCTTTCTTTTGCCCAGACTTGCTCTCATACTTCTCTCTCATCAGTAAGTCTTTGGATCTCTGAAGACATGTATCACTAAAATGGGGAAGCTTGTGTGGGAGACAGAGCTAGATGTGCTTTGGAGTCTGGGTGAGACCTGCTGCAGGGCATCTCACTCTCAGTTTTTTGCAGGTGGATCTCCCCTGTGTCTGCTGTACTTTAAGCCACAGGATTCTCTTCACAAACCCCTTTCCAAATACACATCAAAAGGGATTGCATAATCCTACAGGTTAAGTCAGTTTTAATAAATGGCTTTGTGTTGTTCAGAAGATATGAAAACCTCTCCCCTGTGATTAGATTTCATTTCAATATAATGCATTTATTTACTTAAACATTATTCACATAAAGAGACTGAAAGACAAACACAGTGAAGATTAATCATTATAAAATAGTAATTACATGAAGGAGTCCTAATTTACTTACCTTTTGAACCCAAAAGGTATTTACCTTAACTGGACAGTAATGAATTCTTACTGTATGTTAGAGCTGAACCTCCAACTATGCAGAAGCTGAAAAAATTTTCCAGTTTTGGAGAGATTTTTCTAAAAATGTACCAGGTACTGCATATACTCTTTTTATATTTATGTATACACACATGTACAACTCAGAACCATATATGTGTATATACTGAATTAGAATGGTACAATAATTTTAAACACTACAAAAGTCAGGGGCCAAGACATTAAATGAATATATCTGGAAAAAGATAAATCTTCCAGCATGTCATTACAAGTGTGTCATTACTTCCATTTTCCTTGCCAGTCCATCAAGTTTTAGTGGCTTTTTAGGCTGCAACAAACTTCCAGAGAGCCCTCCAGATCTTTAAGAACTCATCAGCTATCTCTGAGGACTTAGCTGTGGATTTGCTCCCTTCTTCATACAAGTTCCCACTGCCTCCTGGGAGATTCCCACCCTATATTCATGTCCTAGCTTCCAGGTCTCACTCCCTGTTCCACTCCATACTCCCAGAGTTTGCCCCCATCCATGTGCACTGGGGGAGCGAGTTCCTGCTCCCCTGGGAGCACAGCACAGAACCCAGAGGGGGCAACCATGACAAGGCGAAATGTAGCTTTCCTCTGCTCCATTCTGAACTTTCTTAACAATTACAGAGCCAATTACAAACAAAGTACCCTCTGTTCTGCACGTAATACAGAAATCATTCTAAAGCTCTGTCCTTAGATATTTATGTACTATGCATTTTATGTGTGTGGTAAATGGGTTATGTTTGATGTGTCAGTCTGTTTGCCCTTGCATCATGTGTACTTGCCAATACCCTCTGCTGCAGTGACTATAGTAGTGAATCAGCTCAAAGCCTCATTAATCAAGAAACCATAAAGCAAATACCTTTTAAATGTTTTTGTTTTGTCATCTCTGGGGGAGGCTCAACTTAAGTTATGTACTGTCATAGTATTAAATAGACATAGATGATTCATGAATTCCCACTTGCTGATAATAGCATGAGAACGAGCCTATACTTAGCTTTCTTCTGTCTTTTTCTTGATAGGTTCTGCCCATGAGCTCACATTTTTTTATGACATCAAAACTATCTCTCTTGGAAATAGCAGTAGTGTTGCAAGCACTGTGTTGGGGTCTTATCATGAATGAATTGGTAGGAAGGTTGAAAGGAAACAACTTCTACTCAGCTACCTTGTTAATCAGCACTCACAGAAAAAAAATCCTTCCCAGAACAGAATGGGGATTATTTGATATGAGAGAGATTTGGGAGTTGTTTATAGAAAAGTCCCTAAAGCCTTTGGACTAAAACACAGCTGCAGTGCTGAAAGCAAATCAGATGCTGGATTGTATTACCGGGGTAAACAAAGTGAAGCAAAGCCTGGGAGGGGATGGTCTTGTTACATAAGACACCACTTACATTGCATCAAAAATGCTATAACTCCTTTTGTGTCCTGTGCCTCCGGGTGTAATTGCTCCTGAAACAAAGGAACAAAGCAGAACAACCAAAATGATGACAAGTTTCAAATAGTTAAGCACTAAAATGTTGAAAAATATGAAGTTTTCTTTCCATGGGGAAAAAAATAAAAGAAAAGAACACCTTTAGAGTAATCTGTTGAAAGTGTTTGGGTTTAGCATACAAAAAGGTAACTTGGATATAGGTGCATTTCTTTTTTCACAGTCAGAGAGAGCAAAAAATGAAGCTAAGTAATGTGAAAATCAGATGATGGAAACATAATGAAGGCTAATGATCACATAAAATAGGTTACCAAAAAGCTATTGAGGGCCTTTAAAAGATATCTCTCTTCCTTTCAGAACACACAGCAGAAAAAAGGATAGAGACTTACAGGAGCACGAAAGAAAATGATATATAGAGCACAAAGAGGAACAGATTTAACAATGGGCCATGTCACTCTGTTCTCTACTCTGTAAGTCCTTACCCTGTTTTCATCACTATGTACCTGCTCCATGTTCCTGTTCCCTCTTTATCAGAAGACTTTGCCTGTCAGAGTGTGAGATGAACTCACTTTTTTAATCCTGTTTTTGTATGGAAATAAGTCTCATGGAACAGCACTGCTTCTGTGTCTTTGCTGATCTTTCACACCCCCTTAGGACCTTGGTAACCTATGAGGCCAATTTTAACTGTATGTTATCAGACATATTTCCACAAATTTCCTTAATATGTAGTGGAATAGAAGAGAAAAAGAGAACTTTCAAATGTCCTGAGCTGCATTATAAACTCAAGCCTGGTTAAACATCAGAAAATCTGTATCATCTCTCCAACTTATACAAATGTCTACAAAACTATCTTCTTGATTGCTAATGCTCATAGAAAAGCTTCCCTAATTTATTTTATTCTAGGGAACTCTTAAAATGGAGAAGTTTTTGGGTTTGGATCAAACTGAAGAAGCCAGTATATATCCAACAGCCCTGCTCAATTCTCTATCTGTACCAACTGGTCCTGCAAAAGATATGTTTCCAGAGGCATTAACTGTCTCCAGAGATCTTGCCCTTGAACAGGATACTACATCTCAGTATATGTCATATTTATTTATGTCATGTTTATGACATAAGTAATATCATGTGAAATAAATGGAGTTATTTTATACTGAATACAGTATAAAATAATAACTGAAATTGAATGTATCTTTACAGATAAAATAAGACATTCTTACAACATACAGTCTTGATGTTATGCTGCTTGAATGTGGAGGTATTCATTCATTCATCTGCTTTTGTATCAAAGCTGTATTTTAGTCCTGTATATGGATTTTGTATGACCATTACTCACAGGAAGAAAAAAAAACCACAAGAGAAACTCACTCTTGAATGTGTAGTGATACACTTGAATGTGTATCACTAGTGTGGGATCCACTGCTTCAAGAGGACACTAAGAAAAGTCATCTGCTGAGATATTTTTAAAAGTTGATTTGCCATCAGCATTTGGACTATTATGCCAGACAAAACCAATGTGTACTCACAGGACAAAGAGGACAAGTATTGGTTATTCACTGCAGTAGTCTGGACAAGTTTCCCATCTGTCTTATCTGAAATTGATTGTCCAACAAGATTAGGAAGCACTTTCTGTTTTCAAAGAGTATGATCCAGAAACTTTGTTAATGGCATTACTGACAGGTTTCTGTAAGAGGGAACTGGAATTTGCTGGTTTAATATCTCTTAGTATTTAATCCCATATAGCTGAACTGGCTTATTTTTTTTATTTTGTTTTTCCTTAAGTGCGAAAGACAAAACTCTGTAAACCCAGAGTAGTCCCTGATTCTTGCAAAAACATCAGGTAGGGTTGCAAGATTTCCAAGCAAATTGATAAATTATTTACTGCTGTTTGATAAATGAATAGTGACAATTACCAGTTTGTAAGAATCCTTTAGATAGGACTCAGTGTTTTCTAGAAAACTTAAACCCACTAAATTTTGTTTAATTGGAAACATTGAATTATTCTATTTACAGATATATGTATATATATGAATTAAATTGCAGGTTGCAAAATTTGTGCCTATACATAAATGGCTGTGGTATGATCCAGTAGAGTAACTATGGCATTTCAAATGCCAATCAGAATCATAAATAGCAGTGTGTCTTGAGAAATATTGAGGTGCATGAAAGAAAGAAAAAAAGAAAAAATCTTTCCAAACTATCTCTTCCATTATTTCATTCTTGTTTTAATGAAGGACCTTTTGGGGAAATTGCTATGCTTGAATAGCATGAAGAATGTAGATGACATTTTATTTCATTCACCTGTGTCCCTCTCTATTGTTCTCTTCAGCCGTCCAGAAATGAAACATTTCATTAGCTATTTGCTACTTGCTCTTTACTGGCCATTTAATTATTACCCACCTCATTTATTTTGTTTAGTTGTTAAATTTTAAAAAAATGATAATTTTCTGTGAGTTTGGGGCTACTTTATAATTTCATAGGATATTCCAAGGTGTGTATGGTGCTGCAAGATAACACTGGCAGGTCACTAAAAGCATTCGCCTCTGCCTCAATGCCCACAAGGCATGTGTTATCTCAGAGTACCACACATCCTGTTAAGCCTTACAGTTTCTGTGGCTGATGGACAAGGATACTGTCAGGGTCTTAACAGAAGTGCTACTTCTCTATGCTTATAGCTCTCCCATTGTCTACAGTTCAGTGCTGAGATGCGCATCCATCGTATATCAGATGTGTATAACAGGGAGGCACTCAGACCAGTCAAGAAAGGGAGAGGCATAGCACCAGTTTCCTTTGGAAACCTGCTCTCATCTTGAGTGCAGAGCTGATACTGGGCTGAGATGGCCCCAATCACCGACACAACAGGAACACCAAGAACACTGCCAATATGTCAGATTAATTTCTTGTTTAAGAAAGAAATTCAGTAGAGAAGGTGTTAAGAAAACAAGATCTACAAAGACTTGCTGTAGGTTGACCTGTCAATTGTCAGGTGAAAAAAAATTATCTATGGGAAAGGCTTCATATAGGTAATCATGTGTTTTACTTGCTTGGCATTATATATTTCTAATACAAGCTCTTAGAAACTCTGAATGAAATAAATTTGCTGTGCATTAGGAGTAAAGTCCTAATGAAAAAATTTGTTTAAACATCCACTTATAATTGAGATTGATTTGAGTGAGACTATTCAAATGCTTTAAATTAAGCCTATTCTTAATGGGGACCTAATGTCTAGCCTGCTACTCTCAGGCATTAGACATCACTCTCATTAAGAATTACACATCCTAAGTCCTTGTGTAATGCCATGTGTATGCACCCCTAGCAGCCATTATGCAATTATACATCTTAATTCCTTGTGTAATGCTATGTGTATATATCTTTAGCAGTCATTATGCAAGACAAAACATCTAATTGGATCCCACAGCAGCAGTGGCATCTGTCAAAAATCAGAGAATTTTTTTTTGTTTTCAGAGGAAGGCTTTTCAAAACAAAGCAAATGTGTGCACTATTCCTTGACTGCAAGGGAAATTCCTTTTTTTAATCTATTGTCATTAATCATTTTGGTGGTATATACATACTATAAATGCAGAAAATCATGGGTCTGCATCTTGTAAAGTTGTTTTCCTCTGAAAATGTGTATGTGTCTCATCAAGATCAGGTGCTGTCATGTAATTCTGCTGGGGTGTGCATGTGTGTGTGTGTACTGAGCATCCAGGATGGTGGACAAGCTAGAGCAAATAGTTGTTAATTCTGACTTTTGAATCTTATCTTAACAAGTGATGAGCATTTAACAAATACCTGAAAGTGGACACTGACTCCTCAAGAGCTACAGTCTACAAGCAGAGGCAGTATAAAATGACCTGAACCTAAATGGGGGATTAATTTCCAACTTGTTCCTCAAACATAAGACTGAGCAAAATGTTGATACAAACCTTGAATTTTGAAGCTTTGGACCATTTTTGATTTAAAAACATAGTACTCTCTGTTAATGGAAAATAGAAATAACTTGAACTGTAAGTCAAATTGCATCCTTTTCCTGTTAATACCTACTACCAGGTTTTCCTGAACTACAATTTTCTCATAAAGTAGCTGAGAAAAATGATGCACACTTGATTCTCCAGCGGGAAAATAACAGATATCACAATTTACAGAAGCAAATTAAAGTCCATCTCTATTTGACAAATGCGATTTTGCCACTTCAGTACAAGCAGGCATGCTTTGCCTCTTTTTGGTTTGCTGCTTATAGAAAAATTCCAACCTCTTATGTATCCAAAAATGAGATTGAAATCAGAAAGAGACTATGGCACACAGTCGAAGTAAACATACTATATAAAGGTAAGACATCAGAAGACTCCAAGCAAGGTTTTTTTATTGATCCTTGTTTATCAAGAAGCTACAGCAATAGCCCCCAAATACTGCAGTAAAACAACTGAGAGCTGTAGTGATTTGGGTCATTATTGTTGAGTGCTTTTAAGACAGTTTGCAAAAGTAACCTTTCTTGGTTTTCTTTGTGAGCTGGTAGGTTACCTTTGAAGCCAAAGAATAAAAATACAGCAGGGTCATACACTAACTGTGGCTATTTTCTCTTTTCTTTGCATTAAATTCCCAATAGCAAAGGAATTTGAATTTTGAGTGCAAAAGATAAAAAATTGAAACATTTTCCTACCAGATTAAATTATTTCAAGGATAACAATACATTTCTATTTATGAGTGACCTATGGGCATGTTTCTTTCTCTTTTGATTTGTGCAAAAAAAAACCCTCCCAAAAAAAAGAACAGAATACCACAATTAGCAACAGAATAGAACCACATATATGCTTAAGTAGTGGGGATTAGACACACATTAATAATTTCCTCAGGATCAGTTATATCTGAATAATATATTTTTAAAAAAGCAAAGTGTCTTCTTTTTTTTTCCCCCTTGATTAATTATCTGCTTTCTATGTGGGTCCTGAATACAAAATTTGGCTCATACTACCCTAATTAACATTGGCTCATTTGCATAGAATGCCTGAAGCGTATACCTCAGGAGGCAGAAAGGATGAGTGTCTCCAAACACATACCTTTTTGTTCCTATCACAAGAATACACCAAAGTCATGTGCCTTTATGGCTGGAAGGCTTCCAGGTGTGGCCACTTCCAAATCTTTTGAGAGTAGGGAAGGGGATGAGAGGAAGGGATGACACACCTTGTGTTTGACAGTAGTATTGTTCTTTGTTGTTGGGATAGTGGTATTGTTAGCATTGTTTTAGATGTATTATTGCTTTTATAAAGTTCTAACAGCAATTATGAGGTTCTTTCTATCTTCAGGAACAATGTGAGAAGAGTAATGCTTCCAGCTATTAACAAAAGGAAAATGAATGTACTGGGAGAGAGGGAGAAAAAAAAAGAGGAAAGGAATTTCAATAGCTTTAAGACAAAAGGTTTTCAAAGGCATGAAAAAAAAAGAAAGATAGTGAATAGCTTGAATTTTGTTTAAGGAATGCAATCAAGAGAGTCAAGATGTAAATGTAGCTAGAGAAATGGAAGGAAAAACGGAATTTAGGTGAAATATATAAGAAGACTAGTGAAGGCGGGGAAGCCCAGGAGGAGGTGCATTACTGCAGCAGAATATCTCAAATGAGAAATATTTAGGTATGTGCAATACTTGACTGGCAAATCTTGATGCCATACAGCCATATGAATTCATATCTTAGATGTCAGAAACAGGTAGGCTCTAATCCTGAGCAGCTGTGAATTAATGTAGGTCCACTGGAGAAAATGGAGTCATGCTCATTTGCACAAGCCCAGGAACTGGCTGTGATAGCAAGAAATTTCATATAATCAGATCATCAGACCACAATCTAATTACCACATGAGATGAATTCGTGAATTGCCTTTCTTATTAAAAATAAACAATAAGCCCTATCACATTGGTTTCTTAGAGCAGTACATGAATGAGGAATTCTTCAGCCATTCATGCTTATTCTAAAAACTTAGATAATTTGCATTCCAGTCATTAATTCCAGAAACAAAATAAAATGTACCAGTTCAGAGTTCTGAGAACGAGACCTGTTGGTATGGATAGGGATGTCCTAGAAGTACTTGGAGGGACTGGATCATGTTTTCCTA
>VZTN01034225.1:1766-17696 GCA_013400515.1 Erpornis zantholeuca | reverse complement strand
AATTAATGTCTACAGCTAGTAATCCTAAAGTTATTTTAAAATAGATTCCCTTAAAATTTAATAAGGCTTGCATCTCTGCTTCTAATCAATATTTGGCAATATTTGAAACCCTACTAAAATGTGAGACACTTTTGAGCAAAATTCATAAAATGCGAAATCAAATCACTTAGTTGGCAGATGAAGTTAAATCTTTTCTTTCTTCAGTGTTGATTTTGGTTTTTTTCACCCACCCTCCTCGGTGCATTTTGGTAGGAAAACAAATCTGGATTCTGTTTGAAAAGTAAAATCCCATATCTGCATGAGTAAACCAATGAGATAAAACTGATGGAATGAGGAACACTGAAAGACTTCTGAAGACAACTTCTTCAGTTGTTGTTTTTGTTAGTTCTGATGATAAAATAATAGCTAAAAACAGTGCTGGACATCAGGGCTTGCCAGTGTCTTGGTGCTGTAACTGGTGTCATAATTACTTTTAAAAAAGTCTGCATACTTTTATTTCAAGTGATTGGAGCGTTTTCTTATCCAGCAAATTGAAATTAAGTCATTTGAAGGGGAAAAAAAGTATTACAATTGCTCATAATAGAATCCTGAAAACAAAACACACATGGTACAGCTTTTGCTTTGTTCCATTTTGTCTTTAAAATACTTGTAATAATACCAGCATATCAAGGTATAGCAGTTTTTAGTCTTGCATGCTCCTCAGCTCTCTTTCAGTATGTACTAATGGAAGAGAGAGGGAGCGAGTGAGGGGAGCTTGGTGCTTTCCTTTCTGGCGAGTTTAATGGGAAAAGGCAGAATGGCAGCTTTTGCCATGTGCCACCAAGGAGCATGCCTGCTTACTGCTGGTGTTCAGCTCTTCCTGATGGCCTCACAGGTTTTATATGGCATGGAGGGCCTGTAGCCTTCTAGAGAGATCTGCACTGGCAGTTCATGGTTGGTATCGATGGCAGCACCGAGGTTCACAGTCCTCTTACTGTAAGAGTCTGAAAGTAGCTCAGGCCACTGTACTCCAGTTTATCATCACTGCACTATGACAAGTCTTCCTTCTTTGGACTCCATGGTGTCCTAAATTCTTTCAAGTTCACAGGATTTCACAGTGTGTTCCTCCTTTGCTCCTTTGCTTGGCTTTTGCCTTCATGTCAAGAGTGTTCAGACATCTCTAGTCTGGTGCAGCCTCTGAAGCCTGTATTCCTTAAAGTGCTTCAGTAATCTGGCTCTTTTCAGTGTCTGAAACTGGGCATCTCAAAACTTCTGGTTAGATCAGAAATCAAGAAAACATTCTCAGTTGCCTCATTTAAGCATTTCTAATATAAGAAATATTATAAGTGGAGTTATGAAATATATTAGAATTATTTCCCCTGTTATCTGGGAAAGAAAAGGAGAATGGTTCAGTTAAAAAAATGTTACAATATTTATGGGAATACTGATAATCATGAAGGATGTTTTAATGGGTCTTGTACAGAATCCAATTTGTGTTCTTTAGAAAAACTATGCATAAAGTAGTAAATACTGAATTAAAAAATTGCATTTATAGCATTTTTTCTTTATAACTGTTAATTAAAATAATTCTGCAAAGTCTTCTCTTTAAAATTTGTAATCTGGCTGTCTGCTAGTAACCATGACCTGAGTAAGGGATCGTAACTGACAAAAGTTTGTGCTGTTAAAATTAGCAGTACTTCTGTGTTTTATTCTGAGAGAAACACGAAAGAATAAACAGTACAGGTAGAAGAAAATAGTTTTAACTTCAAAATATCTGATAGTAGGAGTGTTTTTCTATAATTAAGGTACTATCACTCTAATACTAATCTGTGAATTTAGCAATTATCTTGCACATATATATATGTATGAGTAATGTAGCAGGGCATATTGAAAGGTTGGATTCTTACTCAAGTATTTTGCTCACCAGGGAAATGCTGACAGTATATTTCACACTCCTGTTTGATCTCTCAGTTAGTAACACTACTGTTTTAACGTGATGTAAGTTCTTTTAAATCGAAGTCATTTGTATTATAACATTTTTCTACAACTAGCAGTGGCATTGGTTAAAGGAGGTTATATTTTGTGATGTGGAAGATATTCCACAATTCTGAATTTAATTTAAAAAGCCCAAACTTTTTTGCCTGTTTTGATTGTAGTATCTTTATTTCTACAGGTACCTCAACACACAGTTTATTAAGAAGAACAAACTGACTGAAGCTGATCTTCAGTATGGTTATGGAGGGGTGGATATGAATGAACCTTTGATGGAAATTGGAGAGGTAGGTATCTCTGGAAGTGGGATTGGATATAAACTGTATTCAGAAGTGCTACAAATTCAGCTTTGCCCTTTGAAATTTTCACCTTTTTTATGCCACAGAAATATTGTAGAATATGTAAGCACTGTCCCCTTTGTAAAATGAGGTCACAGTTTTGGTGTAGAAAAATAGAGTGACCTGGCAGGGAAAAAAAGCAAATACGAAAACTGTTGGAGAACTGAGTTTAAAATGTGATAAAGAACCCAAAAAAATTCGATTCTTAAGTGAAGCTGCTGTCTAGAAAACACGTTGAAGAAGCAGTATACTTTTGTTTTTGGAAGCCTTTGAAACTTTACTTTTTAGGCTTCTATTTCTTGATGTGACAAAGTGTAAAAGCTTTTTTTGAGTATCTCAAGGCAATAAAGTTAATATCTGTTCATGACTGTTGTACTATTAGGTTTATGGCAGTCACTCCTTTGTTCTGAAAAGCAATGGAGACTTGAGTCCTACACTCATGTATTAAATTGCAGCACTGTGTTTGGTGAATTCATTGCTCCATTTCTTGACCTGCAAGGCCCTCGGCAAGTTTATCAAGTCTTTGTTTTGAAAGCATTTTCTCTTTCATTATGGTTCCTGTCGGATTCTGTCTTTTATTTTTTGGTTTGTACAAGGGGCTTTGGCAGAAGTCAAAATATTTCGGGTTATTCATCACTTTAGAATGGAAGGAATTACTGTTTATGCTTTTTTAGATGACTGAGATGATCTGGCCTTTATCTACCCAAGAGCAAACATGTTTTTTATATATATAGTTCTCTTCAGTCTCAGCATGAACTTACAAAAATAATGCCTAGTATTTTTAGAAGCATAACTGCACTCTTTGCACTGAAGTTTCTGTCTCAACATCACTCTTCTGTGGTAATGAAACTTTGGGAGCTTTTCAGTAATCTTGAACAAGTACACTCTTGCTTAGTTCTTCCGAGGTGTGTAACAGGGAGTGGAGGAGCGTATGTGAGATGTGCGGGCACAGCTTCAAACAGTTCTTCATCCCCACAAGTGTTCCAGACATTCAGTAATTGTTGCCCTAGGAAACATACAAGATGAGATCAGTTAATAAAAATAGTCTGCCAGTGCTTGTAAGAGATTACTTTTTTCCCCTCTCTATGTTATGAATTCACGATGAAGGAGACTGCTTTTCTGAGTTGAGCTCCTATCACTGATTTCAAACTCCTGAGTTTTCAATGGCTCTATGGGAGCCATGAGCTAGGAGGTATTTAAGATGTGCCTTCTGGGTTTTTTTTTTTCCCCAGAAATAGATTCTAAAAAATTGGGAAAACTGCCACATTCAATATTGCCAGTCTAGTTGGAGAAGTAAGATCAGTCCTTATCCTCAAGAGGGAGAAACTAATACATGAAGTTGAACTAATACATCAAGTTGCTGGATTGATCTGTCTATAGCTTATTTGACAAGAAAATTCCAGTAGGTGACTTGAATCTGCTTCCCGCTGATAGCTCATATATGAGAAGGACCATGCTAGAGACCACACTGCAGAATAGATCTACCTGAGCTTGTTTTTCTTTGTCTCACAGTCACAAAATGTGTCAGTTCTTTTCTTCCCCGCCGCTTTCTTCTCTCTCTCCAGACCTGGCTTCTTTGAGCTGGCTTCTTTCATTCTCTACTGGATGTGTTCCTGTTGTCTTATCTGTTTTCCAACTACTCTCCACAAGGCGAGACAGTAAAAATCACTCCTAAGACAACTTTGATTTCAAAATGTGATCTGTCTTTGGATTTACAAGCAAACTTTTACCTCTCCTTTAACCTGCTTGTGATGCAGTTGTGTCAGGTTTCCCTTCCAAACCCTGTATTGCAGCATGGGTGCTGAATAGCTGGGACAGACAGAGCAAGTTCATTTGTGTGCTCTTTAAAAGGAAGATTTATTTCCCAGAGTGGGTCAGCTATGTGCCTGCTTTCAATTAAGACATACCTGATCGATAGTTTAATTTTTAAAGCTAATGATCTGTTAGTTGTGTCAAAGCTTTCTTAGAAGCAATATTCCCTCTGTCTGTACTGAACTTGCATTTTTTCCCGGTCTACTACTTCCTGGCAGGTGTTTTTGGGGGTTTCATATGTGTGGTTACTCCCTGTATATGAGGGATCACATTATCCCTTTTGGGCTTTAAATCTGACTTTGACTGAAGTGTAAAAGCTCATTTGAACTATTGCAATTGTGTTTTTAAAAATGTTATATGTTGGGAGCAACTACCTCTCCCATAAGAATTTGAGATATTTGAGTCCACTTGACTGATTCTTCTAATGAAATAGTAAGAATAAGGTGGCCTATCCCTAATGTGAATTGATTTGAATTCCTTTTGAAGCCAAATCTTAGCTTGCCAATCACCTTGCTTAAGCTGTAAAAATCTTAGTTTGGAGATGTTCTTTATGTGTTGGATGAAAGGATTCTGTATCTTTGACTCCAACCTCTAAGAAATGGGCCAAAAGAAATTCTCTTTAGTCAGCTGAGACTTATTTTGCAATCATTGTTAGAAATACTGGTGTTTGTGCACATTCAGACACTTTGGGAAAGTGTGTTACTTACCTATTACTGTGCAGACGTTTCGGTTATGTGTACTCTCAAAATCTGCCCTTGTAACAAACTTGCTGGGGATCCTTATATGCATTTGAGACTACCTGATGGAGTGGAACCAAGGACTGAATCAGTTCTATTAGATGTGTAGGAAGAATGCAGGCTGGAAACCCTGCATTCAGGTACTGCTTGACTAGAGAAAGAAGAGGTTATGTAACAACTGAATTTTTTATAATCTTGAATGGGGAATTGTGTCATCTTTGGTATTGTTCTGGGTTTGGTGTGGTGGTTTTCAGGGCTTTTTAAATGTACTTTTTATTGATATAAACTTGTGTTGTGTCCTGACAGCTAGCTCTTGATATGTGGAGAAAATTAATGATTGAGCCATTGCAGGCCATCCTTATTCGAATGCTCCTCCGAGAAATAAAAAAGTGAGTGTTTGATTGTTTCTTGCTTTAACATAATGGGGGTGTATTGCAGTTTTCTTTTCTTTGAAAATCTGTGGACTTTGGCAGACTTCTTTTATGTTTGTTTTTTTTAAACTGATGGTGATGGTCTATCATCTTTTCTCATTGTAGCTATGTATTTGAGGCTCTCATGTGTAGAAAAAGACAATTCTCTGTAACAGAGTAGTGATCTTTTTGGTTTCAGCAACCCTTCTAATCAATGGGATAGGGGAGGAGTTAGAATAATTGTCCAGGTCCTTTTGCCATTTTCACCCCCTCATGCTGACTGCCTTTAGCTTCTGTGCTTAAGAAGCAGGCCTTGGGCAAAGATTTGCCAAAGCCAGAGAAGCTATCTTGTTTTGCATGGAACCCACAACAATTTTTGCTTATCTGCCAGGAAGACTAAGGCCCGGGGTTTCTGTTTTTAAGATCAGTACCTTCACTCAATATTTTTGGTATTTGACTTGAATGAAATGAAGATAATTATTTTTTGCAGTTTGAAGGAAAGTTATTTTTTTCCTGAATACTAGTTTTTACTTCTAAACAAAGCCAAAGGGTTTGGGACTTCTAAAGTTTCGATTTAATTTTTTTATTTAAATTCTAAAGGATCTTCTTATTTGTGAATAAACAGAAATTTTGAGATCCACTACAGATCTTGTGTGTAGTTGTAAGTTCCATCAGTTTCCACACTTCTACCACTATTTGGGATAACTCTGGAGTTGCCTAATGACTGGGGGTTTTCTTAAGTGATTACTCAGGTGACCAGACTAGTGTAGGTAAACTGAGGGGGTGAAGTAATTTGGCAGACTGAGGTTGAACATGCATTTGGTCAGAAAAAAATTTATAAGGCACTGAAAACCTAATTTTAATATTTTATTTGTATTTTTCATTCCTGAATTAAATATTTGACAGCAAAGTAACTGATATGATGTCTCTTTTGGATGGCATTTCTGAAGCTAGGAAGTATTTATTTGCTTCCAGATGTTCCTTTGTAATCAGGACTGATACTGCTTTATCCATTTTTACTCTAATAATTTTTTTTTACCACATGGGGATTCTCTAATTTCGTGGTGAAGAAAATTTTCCTTTGTTACATCAAGCATAGTGATGCTGAAGACTTGTATTAGTTATTGTATGTATTTCACTGGTGGGTGGGAATGGAGATGTGTGTGAAAACCTTTTTCAACAGACATTTGATGCCTCTTAAAAGTAATGGTCTGTATTTAGCTTGAGGCTGACTGTAGACCTCCCAAGGGTGTTTAGATCAGGGCTGTCACTGGCTTTGGAGGCATTGGCTTTTGAGACTGGAACAAGCTGACATTATTTGTTACTAACTATTTGGAAACTTTGAAATAGAACTTCAGTCATTGTCTCTAATGGTTGGATCCGGATTTTTTCCCCATTTGTTATTAAGGAGTCTTTTGTGTGATCTCAGAGATGGTAATTCAGTTCTGCTTCTCAAAATATACATCTAACAATTCATATTAAGTTTCTTCTAGCCACTTTGTGATATGCATATCACTTAATGAATTACATAAGAGAGAACTACTTCTTGTTGCTGTTTTTTTCTTGCTATCATGAAATGTAAGGCTTCCTGTGGGGATTCTGAGGATGGCCTTTGCATGTAACAGTAGGCTTGTTGCTGTTTGCTGTCACTTCAGTGGTCAATACAGCTTTTAGGAGGTAGTTTTAAAGACTCTGCTGCAAGCGACTATTAAATGTCTTTCAGCATTGAGTTCAGTAATTCAGGAATTAAACAAGATCTCTGAAAAATGGATATCCATAAGTTATATCTGTCAGACGTGCAAGAATATGCATGGGAATAATGTAACCTAAAAATGTTAATAAAATTACTAATACATTTATATGCTTAAAAACTCCTCTGTTCTATACCTTCCTCATAGTACTTGTGCATGGTTCAGTTTATTGCAAAGCTTTAAAAAAATTATGTAGATGGGACAGTTGAACTACTTCTAGGCAGGAGGTTTGTGTATCATACAACAAAACATGGAGTTGATAACCACCACTGTAGTCAACTGGTTGCATATAAAAGTAGTTTTCTTACTGTACTGGAAAAGGTAGGGAAGCAGAGCCACAAATTCTTCTTTCAGATGTTACTTTAACAGTGTATTTAACTGGATTTTTAAAAAGGCTTCTGACTAAAGTCTTGAGCACACCTTTTTAGAAGCTATAAGCTTGTGCTATACATTAAAACTGACAATAAACTTTTTTTGGTACATAAAAATAAAGAAATACAAGTAGTGGCATGTGGCTCGGCTGAACAAGATGGCTAAACTGATCTAAGTGTTTACTGACACCAAAAAGGAGCAGGCTGGGCTCTACTACCTTTCATGGGCTGAATTTGGTCCTCACCTAGTCCCTTAGTGACCCAGCTCAACTGCTCATGTGACAGAAAACCATCTTGGCTACTGTTTCTCCAGATTGGCACAATGAGTCAATTCAGCAAAGCATTAGACAATTGCCAAAGCAGTGCAAGAGAGATGGAGGCCTGTGATTGAGCAAAAGGGCATTAGCCCCCTTGAACAGCCGAAAAATCTTAAATCACTTAAGCCTGTCTTGTCTGACTGCACTCCTAATATAGAGTTCTGAGTATAACACTGTCTTCCCCCTCCCTCTAGCCCAAGCACTCCTCCTACAAGGCAAGCTGAATATCAACCTAAGCATTTTTGTTTCAACACAACAGGAAGCCGACAAGATCTTGAATTGTGAGAAAATTCATCTATGAAATTCTTAAACAGAAATAATTTGGAAGTTACCCAGGTGCTATCTCAAATGACAGTGTGATTAGTATGGACTAACCAAGAGAGGCTCCTCTACTAAAGATAACTAACACTTTCTAACTAACTGAACCTATTCCTGTCTAAACTTCTACATTAGCTATACCATTTGTTTGAAATTAAAGCTATTGGAAAACATTGGAACATTGCAAAAAATGTTCAGAACAGGCTCATCTAGTTCACAGTGAATTCTGTAGGTAATTGGCCTTGAAAGACTCTTGGTCTGACACAGCAGAGCACTTTTTTTGAATGATGAAATATTCTTTTAATGAATCTGGTATTTATTATTGTACCTGAATTTTTAAAAATGTTCTTCTTTTGGGCTGTAGTAATACACTGTTCAATACATGTTGAACGTTCACTGCTAGCTTGAGCCTTAAGATAGGAACAAGATGGAGTTAATATAAACCTGCACAACTTTCTTGTGTGTGTGTTTTGTAGCTTTCTTCATTTCTTTTGAAAAAAGAAACTTGTCACCGCCTGAATTGGTGAAACTTTTGTTTCTGGCATTTTATCTTTCTATCCAGATTCCTTTCCAAATATCTTTGGACCCTTTTACCCAAGTTATCCTGTGACATCCCTGCTTCAATCTCTGTTGCTGTTGCTCTGACTTTATGCATCTGTATTGCTTGCTGACTGCTGCCAGGAAGAAAAATAAACATTTCATAGACTTCTGCCGTGGCAGGATCACCAATTCTATTTTAGTGTAGCAGTTGCTCTTACTACTACAACTTTTGTGAAAGCTGTCCTTAAAACTTCTTCCAAATATTGTTTAAGATAGTAATTTTCACTACAAATTCCTGGGAGCAGTGTGCCATTGGTGTAAATAAAAACCTGAAGTAGCTGCCAGAGTAGGCAAGGCCTGTTCTGTGCTGGGTTTGTTTTAATTTATCACCTTTGTGGCATCTGACCTCTGCTTCAAAAGCTTGTCTCCTTCCTGCCAGCTCTTCTGTGGTACAGGTCTCCCATACTTAGACAGCTTTTTCCTGATGTACATTGTCCTCTGAGTCCCCTGGGCCTGGCCATTCCTGCCCCCTCCCCTCCCACATGTGTATGGGCTAGGGTCTGAAGTGGCCTGTGAACTGAGCAGAGGGAAGCTGAGGACTTGAGCTGTTCCCTCAGTAATGTGTTTGTGTACCTGGTCCGGGGTCCTTTCCAGGTCCAGAGCTCTGCACGTGAGAGCTGGGCTGGGCTGTCTCTTGCCAGAGCCCTGCTTTGTAATATGCTCATGTGCTTTTAGTTCTGTGGCCTCCTACCCTCCATGGCATAGCCCTGTGTTCTCAAGCTGCATGCATCCTGCAGCTCTCCGTGCTCCAGGGCCCCCATGGAGTGGAGTTGCAGGCCCGGGGCAGATGTTTCACCTTTCCCTTCTATGAGTCTGTGCTGCTGCCTCTGCCATCATAAAGCAGACTCTGCAGAGGGATGCTGGCAAGGATGCAGATGTGATTACATGCACCCAAACACAATTTGTTCTGTTGGTTCAGCTCCCATCACCAGAAGAAATCTTCCTGTTCCCTGTGAAAAAATCAGACAATCTCTGATGGAACCCATCAGTTCAGTTCATTTGTAATGGGTAATAAAGCTGCATAAACCATGCAGTGACTGCTCATAATCTGTTAAGAGAGCTAATTATTTACACCCATCATGAGCTTAAGTTTTCAGGTCTGAGAAAACAGTTGTGTTTGAAAGCAATATCCATAATTAACAGTGTTATGAATAAATGAAGATAGTCTGGCCTGCATAACACAATGACTGCTGGTGTGGCTGTCCTGGTAAACCTCCACAGCTCATGGGCATCCTCTGGAGGTTTTCCTGATTACAAACCAAAATAAATGATGTTAGCAAGATTACTTCTCTCCCATTTCACCCCAACGTAGATGGGTATATGGTAATGTTTGTGTTTGATGCTTAATCATAAATATACATTTGTAAATCATATTTTAGTCCTGCTTAACGCCTTAGGAGTTAGGGATTTTTTTTTTTACTTTGTTGTAAAGTGCATAGGAAAAGTGGTGAGTTTTTAGAACTTATTGTGTCTTAAGAGGAAGTCTCTGCTGTTTTGAGTGTCGGTCTGTGATTTCCAGCCTTTGCAAAGGACTGAACACTAATGTTTTTAGCATAAAAATACTTGATTTAATTACTTCTATTTTCAACTGAATGGAATTAAAGATAACATTTTCTTCAACTCCTTCATTTGAAGCTAAGAACTTGACTGGAAGATGCAAGATTTTTTCATTTTCCAATGTATGATTAAATATTGTGACAATGGGCCAGGTGTGTTATTTGTTCCACTTGAAATCTACATGTTGAATAGTAGATATTCAGAAAAGAAAATAGCATGCTTCTTGTTGTGATGCTGGTAAAAACAGTGGAATTTTTGGAAGGGGCAAGAGTGTGAAGGTAGTCTATATCATAAAGACTACAGATGGAACTTACAGTAGCTTTTAAATTACTTGCTTAGAATATGTAATTTGGAATACTTGTATCCTTAGCAAACACTTGGAAATTTCATGACCTTTAAATGCTTTTGAGCAGTTTATGAATTATTATCTCAACAATTTAAATGTATATGAGAGAAGTGCATTTTTTATTTTAAGATTAATTATGTTCATTTTTGCCAATTTAAGCAGAGAAATTTACTGGAAAATGTTTTCATCCAATTTTATTTCATTTGGCTATAGATGAGTCACACCAGATACCTGCATTCTCATAAATGTTTGCTTTGCCTATTTCAGTGATCGCTGTGGAGAAGACCCAAACCAGAAAGTAATCCATGGGGTTATTAACTCCTTTGTTCATGTTGAACAGTATAAGAAAAAATTCCCCCTAAAGGTAGATACACATTTCTGGTTATGTATTTTAAATTTTCAATGTCAATCTAGTATATGCATTATTTGTCCTCTAAAAAAAAATCTCTCTTACAGTTTTATCAGGAAATTTTTGAGTGTCCTTTTCTGAATGAAACAGGGGAGTATTATAAACAAGAAGCTTCAAACTTATTGCAAGAGTCAAATTGCTCACAGTACATGGAGAAGGTAAGAGATTCTTCAATACACATGCAATAATTAAAATACTTTTACTGATTATACGTATTGTCCTCCATAGTTCTCATAGTTGTTCTTTGTGTTATGCTTTCATGCAGTTGAAATGATATTGTTTAGTGATATGGTTAATCTGAACATAAACTACAAACCTTTCTATGGATGGACAGTCAGTATGAAAATATTTCACAATAAATGATGAATCAATGCCATGTAAAGTAAAGAAAAAAAAGCAAAAATTAAAACACATATTAGATTGAGCAGTATTATTTCCTCACTTCCTTGTTTTCTTTCAGTTTGGAGTAGGGTAACAGTTTTAACATTATGTGATTAGAGAAGACTCTAAGTTGTTACAAAGCATTATTAAAAGTTACATACTCTGAGGTGGACTTTCTTTCATTTTACTTTCTGGTGTATGAAGTTATGTTGTGGTTAAATTACTTGTAATTCTTACACCTTGTTTGAGAAAACAAAGATTTGTACAACACTAGGAATCAGTTCTTGGTCCTATACTGTTCACACTAGCAAGCTAGAAGAGTTGAGAAGAGAGCTGTGAAATGGCTTGTAAGCTAATGGTTACACACCTGTGGTGAAATTCAGGGACAGGCTAAGACTTAAACTAAACCAAAAGCAATTTTGCCAATCATTAGTGCAAAGCACATGGAAGTGCTTTTATGGCAGTATTCATATGGCTTACTTTATGATAAAGCCTATTTCCTTCACTGACTTATAAAAAGAATTTTTATTAATAGCTCTGATGTACTCCTGTACCTATTGAGCAGATGCTTATGTACAAGCAGATGGGTTTGGAACAGTAAAGTGATTCTTAAGAGTCCTCTTTTTATTAGGTATTGTGGTAAACCTTTCTCAGAAGGAAAAAGAAGTACAGTAAGAGAAATTGGGGAGATTGGTCACAAAGTTAAAGGGAACAAGAAATTTTAAGATGAGAACTATGGAATGCTGTTAGACATCTAGTAATGACTGAGCTTAGTCAGTACTTGGACTAGATTATATTCATTCAGTAATATCCTGATTTAGGAGAACAAATTAATTTTTCAGCATCCTGCACAAGTTCTTTTGTGACTTTATTACTTACTCTTGTGTCTCATTTTTGTACATACACTGTTGTATATTCTGGTTCTATGTTGGTTGCCAGTGTTTCTTCAGCTCACAGTTTAAACTCTTGTCTGCAGGTTTTAGGTAGATTAAAAGATGAAGAAATGCGATGTCGGAAGTACTTGCACCCCAGCTCATATGTCAAAGTGAGTCACGAATGCCAACAGAGGATGGTAGCTGATCACTTGCAGTTTCTACATGCAGAATGTCACAATATTATCAGACAAGAGAAAAGAAGTGGTAAGTCTCACCGGTCACAAAAAGAGTGAAATGGGTTTTGTTTTATTCATTTAGCATTGCAATTTCCTATCTTTTTTCAATGACCTGTGCACTTTCAATGACCTAAGCATTTTCAGCTAATGTTACTTATCTAAAAATCCCCATTAAACCTTATATGACATTTTTCTTTTTCATGTAATTCATTTTTATTCTTCCTAGTATATAGTCCAAACCTTCTTTTTACTGTTAACAACCCTTTTTCCAGCTAATGCTCCTTTCCTTTCCTTGTTTTAGTCAGCCTAAAAACACACTGAAGTCCTGTGTCCTGTAGAATTGATCTTAATTTATGCTTGTTTTCATTTGTAAACCAATGGCTCTGTCTTTACAGATTTCTTTATCATCACTTAACAGGTCAGGCTTATAAAATATTTTGGCTTCTTTTCATAGTCACTTTTTATTGTCCTGAATCTTTTGTGACCTCTCATCCCAAATCCTTTTTAGAGAAGGAGATGCTCTTACAGTTATGTTCCCTACCTGACTTAAAAAAAAACATGCTTCCTGATGACTACATGCCTCTTATCCTTGAAAGGATGCTTATTCTTGCTTGGAAGATGGTATCTCCTATGTGAAATGAAATATTTTTCACAGTCAAATTCAAATTGTATCTAGTAATAGTGTGTTCTGTTTCCAGGGAATTTTTCAAGTTTGATCAGAGCTTGGATCTGTTCTGTTTGATTTCTTTTTTGGGGGTGCAGGGAGGCAAAATATAGTAAAAATAGCAATTGCTTGTATAGAGCTTTTCTAACCTTAGAGATATTTCAAGGTACCACTGGAGGCAAACAAAAAGTGAAGAAGATATCTAAACTGATTTTAGTCAGCTACTGCTAAGGAAGATTGAAGGAAGCCATAAACTGGCACACTATTTCTCCACACTAGTCCACCTCTCTTCTCGGAGTCTCTCCTGAAGAAGCAGTATTGGAAGAGTGAGATAATCACAATGGAAGACTCAGTAAATACTGATAATAGCCCTACTCTTTCCTTTTTTATTTTGTCTGTGATCCAGTATATGTTATTTTTTTCTTTCAAAACATACAGTCTCGTTTCAGTCTTTAAAAAGTTTTATGTGAAATTATGATACTATATTAAGTGTTAATTTTTAGTGTTTCTAAGCATACTCTATGAACATGTATCTCTGTTACAGATATGGCAAATATGTATACTCTACTTCGTGCTGTGTCAAGTGGTTTACCTCATATGATTCAGGAACTACAAAACCATATCCATGATGAGGGCCTTAGAGCAACCAGCAATCTTTCTCAGGAAAACGTGAGTGTCCTCAGACAGCTGAAATGACTATTTCATTAACATTCTTGATTGTTTGCCCTTTTCCTGTTAGTCTATCCTGATTTTGTCTTTAATTTTGCCTATATAAAATTGGTTTGGAACATGATAGATAAATTATAACCTCTCATCAGCATGGTTAGCTGTGCCACACTTATCTGTCCTGAGAGTTGATTGTTGTAATCTAACCAGAAACAACATGTTTCTCATTGTTTGTTAATGCTGTCAGGGCAAGTAGGTCCTTTTGTTTCATGTATGTATTTTTTCCTGATTTTCTCTTAAGTCAGTGGCATTTGCTGTTCTGGTATATTAGGAACCAGTGATTCCATTTTGTAAAGAATTGACATCCTCTCATGATTTCAATGTGGTGGTTTTCATAATAGCTTTGTGGTCTCATATTGTCATGTAATTTCTGAAAATATTATATCTTATTTATTTGACTAAAGAGTGTTGAAGTTTTTTTCAGTTCATGTCTATCTAAATTACTCAATTCCATTTTTGTTTCTCCAGCATTGCTGTTCAGAGACAAACTACAAGCTTTCATTTGACATTGTATTTGTGCATGTGCACATCTTGCTGTGTAGACCTGTGCCCTCTTTAGGATGGTGACTTTAGCCATCCAGTGTTTCTGTCTATAATAATACATAAACACAAGCTGTTACACATTCACTCTATTACTGACTGCACAGGAATGCTTACTATCCTGTGACCCCTCTGTGCTTACCGAAAAGGGACTGAAGTCTTTAGTAGTATAGTTTGCTTTCAAATTATTTTTAGGTTTATTGAACTTATTCTTTCAAAGTAATAGTTTCTACACAGGGAAATAAATACAGACCCATGAGGGTGATGACAGTTCACAACCTTATGTAGAAAGTGTGAAATACCTGTTCCATTGTATAAATGATGTGCTTTGAAACATTTTCAATGTGTGACCTGAGAATGCACTCAGAAAGTCATGCCACAGAGGCAATGCCCTGCATGCTGTTGCACTTGTGCCTTTCAGCTTGTCTGAAGTGTAGGGGCTTCTCCAGCTCATGTCAGTCATTTCTATACAGAATGTGATGCTGGAAGGTAGTGCATGAAATTCCTTTGGCAACTGTCCCATGTAGGAAAATGCAAAGGGTTCATCCAGATTTTCTGTCTCTGAAGTCACTGTGTAGAAGCAGCAGTTTATTATATCAGATTGCTGTATTTTTGTTAGCATTAATGATTTTTGAAAAGACTATTAAAGGATTTTAGGGTATGTTGGGAAAAATTAGATGGCATGAGAGCAGTTTTAACTCAAATCTAGGTTGGATAGCAGGATTGTAAATGTAGCCTACACTTTTTATTTCCAAAACGTGCTCTAGCACCATAGTGTGAGAGTACAGTAATGCAGAATCCATCCTCTCAAAAGTCACGGTAGTATTAACTTTTATAAAAAAGAATAATTAGGAAAAAATGTACAACTAATGTAGATATGTTTGTTTTAGATACTACTGCTTTTTTCACTAACTTGCTTTCTGTTTTATCTACCTTCTTTAGATGCCAACTCAGTTTGTGGAGTCAGTTTTGGAAGTACATAGCAAATTTGTTCAACTCATCAACACTGTTTTGAACGGTGATCAACACTTTATGAGTGCCCTTGACAAGGTAACTTTTATTTAAGTAAGCAAAGCAGTGGAAAACAAAATCCAGGACCCTCTTTCAGGCTCACCAAAATTCTTTGAGGCATCACATGTTCAAAGATAGTTCATATCCAGTTTTTCTGGTTTAGAAATGCAAAGGAAGAAAAGACAATCCAGTGCTAGGTGAAAAGATATATCGAAAAAAAACCCCTACTTTAATGCTTAAACATTTTCTGAAAGAAAGACCTTTCTTTTCATCATATTTTGAAACACAAAAATGGTGCTGATGCATGTAGTGTAAATATAAGTGAAGATAATAAATAGACAACTGGTGGGGTTTGAGAGGTTTGGTAATTTTTACATGCATTTGACCTTGAATTTGCTTGCTGAGATAATGTTTATCTCTGAATGCTCTTAGAGTTACTTCCATAGAATCTTTGCTTAGATTTTTCAAGTTGACTACAAAGAATATCTGGAAACTTACATTACTTAAATCACTGCCACAATAGGTAACTTTTTCCAGGAGAGAGCTGCACTTGTGTTTAA
>VZTN01034220.1:0-11983 GCA_013400515.1 Erpornis zantholeuca | reverse complement strand
GACAAGATTTTTTTAAGTGACTTCAGAATACACTCTATTTCATGGCATCCTGAGACATATTCTACATAAATTTACTAAGCAGAAACCAGAAGTTAACTAAACAACAAGGTAAAACTCACCTTTTTTGGAACTGGCTATTTTTACAATTGTAGCTACTAACTCTCACATGTTAATAAAATGTTCTAATGATACAGGTTTTCTGGCAAAAGATATCAGCACCTCTTAGTTCAAGACAAAAGGGTAAACCAGGAACACTGTCTTCTACAGTCCACTTTAATTTTGAATATAAAACAAATAGAAACTGTTTTCAGTGCAAACACTGTTTAATCTACAGCATCTAGCAAAAGGTGATTATACACCTTCACCTGATTCTCAGTTCTGACTAAAATGCACATTTTTCAATGGTTTTCTCCAAATCCTCAATGTGATTATATCAAAAGACTACATAAAACTTGAATTTAGAAACACAAGAGACAGTTTACCCTACTGAGTAGAGGGAAACACATAACACAACCAACCCTGAGAGATTTAATTTTTCATCTTAAATAGGTGGGTTTTTTTCTCCTCACTTTCCATATTGGAAGACAGATCCTCCTCATTCCTTTAATGATGAGGTATTTCCTACTAACGATCCATGGTCAGCTACTTCTAGCAATGAGGAACATGAGCTACCAACAGTTTGTGGGATGGTAAGCAAGCAGAGGGTCCTTCATCATCTTCAAACACCAGTTCTCTTTGGCTGAGAAGCTGGGAGACCTTATCCAAGCCTTCAAACACCAGTGAACTGAAAGGAAAAAGATATTCACAACCAAGACTGAGACCTCTGTCAATAAAAAAGCTCAATTTCCTGTTGTGACTATTCAAAATTCCAAATGGAAAAGTGGGAAAAACTGGAACGGGAGAGTTTTGTCTGTTATCAACTTTCCTAACCCTACATCACAGAACTTAAGATATACGCATGTATAGAAGGCAAAAAGAATACAAAAATGAAGCAAAATTCAGAGTCACGTGCTAAATAAGGAACAAGGGTGAAACCTGAAGAACCCTACTCCCTGTTTAGCTGCGCATGTATACTGCACGTTGAAATGTCTGAGAACATTTGTGCTTCCATGGTGCTGGTTTCTTCCAGGTTTTAATACTACTGACATCTACATAAACTGGTAAACAAATTCATTGAAAAACAAACACCCCTCCTTCCTACTCATTACATACACGCTGTTATTTGGCCTCTCTTATTCATGGGGTAGACAGTTCATTATGAAAAGCTTACTAGCCCAATATAAATTATTTAGGCTTAAAACAAACTAACAAAAAAGAAAAGCAACTGTAAGGATACGAAAGGAGAGCTAGAACATGATATATATCCTGCTGCTCTCTGATTTCAATAGATATTTTCAGATGCATAAAAGCACATTTGTCACTGAATAACTTTAGCAAACAAATTACAAATTCTGCAGTTAAAAAAAAGTGGAGAGAATCTTAAAATAAGAGCTGAAGTTTTGTTTTTCATTCCAGACATCAAGTGTAACTGTATACTTACTACACATGCTTTTTATTTCTCTGATCTGCAAACCATTTTGGTCAAATACTCAAAGCAGGTATTCAGACCCAGGGTCACTACAAACATACTTCTCTGTCTGTAAATCAGTTTTGCTATATTTGTGGAGGATTTTCAGTTTTCTTAAAACCACAATAAGGCTTTTCAGCATGTCAAATTGTTATTTCAAATCTTTTACTGGCCTTTATTCCAGCCTTGTATTCCAGCCTTGTTGGCCTTTGTTATTGCAGTCTAACTGCTATCTTCCAAAACTACTATTTGAAAAAGCTTATTCACAGCCACTTAGAAAAACGAAGCAGGAAAAAGTGCTACTATTGTGTTTTGAATGGCACAAAGCATGAGAACATGCCTCTAACCAGACTCTGCAAGATATGGGCAGCTAATTATGCTCTGACAACTCTGATGCGACCTCTGACTCACAGGAGAAAAAACAAAGCATACAGACAAATCGCTACAGAAATCCATGTCCTCACTCCCCCTTTCCCATGCACCAGATTTCACATGACAAGCCATTTGGCCTTTGATTTAGCTATTTACAAGCCTCTTGCACCATCTCTCCTCCTAATCCAAAATCAGCCTTGTCAGGATGCTTTACAGGGGTTATAGTTCCCTTTTTTGATTTCATATTACCTCTGCTTCTCAGTGAATCTTATATATACTCCTGTGTTTATTACTTCCTTCTCCTATTTAATAAAGATTTTACTCTCTAGTAACTCAAGGTGCTTCCCCAGTGTTTCTTTCCATAGCACTTTCATGGTACCTGTCACAAAACTCATGTTGCCCACACAAAGAGAAAGAAAACAGAAGCTACTTCTAATGTGTAAATTCAAAAAATTACAAGAAATACCTCTGGCAAGGAAAAAATTCTCTATCCTGTTGCTGTTAAAACCAATTAGTAAACACACTTCTTATATAAATGCAGAGAAAAGAAAGACTGTAGGAATATCTTACCTCCAAGTGAAATTGTGAATTCTCTTCTTTTTATCAATAGTGCTATTGAATTTTCAACTCATACACTCTCTGTTCTTGTTTACTTTCCTGGAATGATCTAACAAAGAAATCTTGGGATTCATTTTTCCCAAGTATCTCCTCTCCCTGGAATGCACCTTGCTTTCTAAGCATTTTAATTTAATTTCACTTTATTGGGGTTTAACCAATTTGACTTATGCATGCATTACTCTCTACTTACACATTTTTCTGTTTCTAGAAGATAATATTTATCACTCATAACATTTCTGACCCATTAGAGAGACCTCTAGAGCTCATAAAGCTCAGTAAAATAGCCAATTGGCTCTTATGTTTCAGTTACTATGTTTTAGGCAGACACATCCTGGCAGTTTTTGTTTAACATTCTCAATCCATTAATTTATATTTATTATACAACTATCTGATAACAGGCTGATTGAATCAAGCAGAAGACAGAGCTGGAAAGAAGAACCTTCCAAACTCTGTATATATAAGTTAGCCACAAGCAAAAAAAGAGCTTAGCACTTAAATGTTTTGCATCTCCATACTAATGAAGATCTGTAGTGCTACTGTAACTGATCCTCTTTTCAGATTAAACTGTACATAACCGTCTTCCATCACTAATAAACATATTCATTTTACAACCATGAAATTCTAAAAAACAAAGGACCAGAGAAGCTTAATTAGTGTATCACTTTCCTAACTAACTAACTAATTAACTAACTCTGTAATGTGTAACAATTATAAAGGTAAACTTATTAGAATTAATCCAAACTTTAAAAAAACCCCCATGATTTTGATAATTCATACTGTGAAGTCTTAAAACAATTTCTCCTATTTCTGCGTGATTTTAATGTGTGAGAAACTCCCATATGATAATGTCTGTTGAGAATTATCTGCTCCCCAAGAGGGAAAGACTTTACAATAGTTTTTATTAGAATATCTTTTTTATTACTATTTTACGGCCAGAAAATTCAAGTTAACAGGATTGAATAGCAGAAATACAACGCATTCGAACACCATACTCTGCTTTCCCCATCACATGTTTGTGAGCACACCTATGCTTCCAGTTCTATCCTGCTGACTCTCAAAAAGAGTTCTTTCACTCCTCAGTGAGGGAGAGCACTTACATATCTGCTGAGGTCTACGTGTGCATTGCATGGACTTGCTACTCAGCCCACAAGCTTCATCCATCTCTGCAGTACAGTATGTAGCTGAAAGATAGCTAGCAATAGCAGGAAAGATCATCCACAAGAATTCCAACAGAAAAAAAAGGCAGGATCTAGGGGAAAGAGAAAAGTGTCTGTAAGGATGTTTTGTGATCCTTAAAGTGTGTATTTGGAAGCTGAACTAACAAGAATTAGACATAGCATGGATTTTTTTTTTCAGATCCAAACACAGCTTCTGAAGGAGATGTAGCACCCAGAAGTGTCCAGAATGTAGCTTATACAAATAAAGAATTATTATAGTAAGTGTGCTTGTTCCATATTTGATGCCATATCTGCTTAATATAGCTTATGTACTGTCTGGTACAAAGTCCAGCCTAGCACCTTCTCTGAGGTGAGGACAAAAAACATCTACCTCTGAGCAAGACCTCTACAGCAAGAACTCTACAAGTAGCAAAGTTCAAACCTTACTTCATGACTATGACCTAGCTGTGAAATGATTTTGCTATTTTTCAATATTTGAAAACATATTCCAAGCATAAAACTAAACAAGAAAGAGACCACAAGAAAAAACTGTCTACTGCTTAACACACCCTAATGCCAATTTCTCATTTTAAATGGAATAACTATGAGAGGTATTAGCATTTCTTGTTCAGATTCCACAAGTACAGTATAGACCTAATAATTAATGGCATTGATGCCACGATCTTTGGTCTCCTTGTGGGCCTGACATCCCTCTGCTTTAGTTAAATTAGTATCTTCTAGTTAAATTAGTATGTACCAAACTCAGTTTGAAGGAAAAAGGCTAGCAGAAGATGAACACTAGAATGCCACAGACATTTAGGCCACCAGCACATTCTAGCAAACCTCTTAAAGGGCTACAGGCAACACATTTAAGAGAAGCAGCATCCATTTACAAGGCTCAGGGTTTCCACATGAAGTGAGGGTTACTAACACAATACACTTTCTTTTTCCTCCTCTTAGACATCAGTTTGTCTCTCCAAGCACATGCAAAGGTTATAGCACTGAGCACACAAGTCTCTCACAAAAGGAGACTACATACACCTTGTAGACAATCTATCATTTTTTAAAGTTTTTTATATAGAAACATGATTTGAACTTTTCAAGCATGAGAAAGCATTAGTTTGAAAGTTTAGAAACCAGGTCTAGAGAGTATTTTGATGTCTTTAAGTGACATTTCTGCTCCCACCCCTCTACACCCTTAAGACTTAGTCAGTCTACTCCTCTCCTTTCAATTGTGCTGTCTTTCAGAGACTAAGGCCTGAAATAGAAGGGTTTTCATTTTTCTCAAAAAAAAAAAATTAAAATCAGTCATTCCGATGCACTAAGGAACAAAGACAGGAAAAAATAAAAATACAAACCTTAAAATTTATTCTGAAAACCACCTAACATAGACTTCATATTTAATTATACTTCATGCTTTCACAAGTCTAAAGATGGAAAAAGAAATTCACAAATAAAACCCTTTTTAAAAAGGTTTCTTTTAAAAAACAGAAAAGTTTCTCAAAGTTTCATCCAACTGTTAATTTCATAGTACCTTTAGCCTCTCTACCAAAGACTTTTGTGTAACGGAAGAGCATCTACCTCACCCAACCTTCCATGGACCAAAAGAGGTAAGCAAAACCAGAAACAGCCCTTCCCCAAAACACACCTGCACACAAATTTCTCAGGTAGAAAGGGTGCTTTAATCTATAGTACAAGTTCATCTCCAAGTAAATCACCAGGATGTGATACACACATACTCTAATTTTAGTAAGCAGATTCTAGAAGCAAATCAGCAGTTTAGGAACAAAACCCACCTTCTTATAAACAAGCTCCAAATTGAGAATCAATTTCTTCAAGAAATAAAAGGCCTGAGAAAGAGACACTCTTACCACTTCATTCCTCTTTTCATTAAGTGGCAAGTCCAGCTGTGATCCCCCTTTCCAGCCCTGCACACAGGGGCAGAGCAGACTGGTGTGGGAGAGGAGACGGGTCCTGCCAGGCAGCAGTGAGACACTGCATTCCTTCACAAATACTCCTGCTGGAAGGGAACCCAGAGGTTTGTTTGATGCTGAAGGCTGCTCCTTAAATGCACCACACACATCACAAATACCAAATTCCACCCTCTTTATCAGGAATGGTACAGTGGGGGCAACCAAAATAAAACCAACTACGCTAATTGAAAGAGCAGTATTTCATTACACTCTTGACAGCATTTCTCCCTAGTAACTCCACTATTACACTCCTATTAACTCCCTAGTAACTCCACTGCAACACTCCTATTACATTCCAATATGAAAAAGCCTCACACTATCAGCAAGGTACATTCAGAAATGTGAACTAGGTAAAAAAAAAAGCTACATTTTTGTTCAGAATGTTAACAGGTCTTATTTGCATGCCATTATTTTAAGTCTAAATCAAAAGTGAGAAGAGGGAGCTTAACTAGGAATTTCAATTGGTTTGTAAACAGTTTAAGGTCACACAAGGATTACTTTAAGTTGTCTTTATTAATCTAAGAATTTAATGCTTATAGAGGTTTGTTTTGAGAACTAAACACTGTAAGGATTTAAAATGTTTCGTTCAAAAACTTAGGCATGAGAAGTGTTGAGGGGGAGTGAAAATCAGTACTATTTGCTTTCTGAAATTATGGTGCTTGAACTATGTCCACCAGAATAATTTTATTTTTACCATCACAGTGATTTAACAATCACTAGAGTTTGCGGACACGTGAGCAAGTACTAAAGGAAATAAAGCAAAACAAAGAAATTCAGACACACACCCCCCTGCAATCTGAAATTTAGTATGTATAATAGTCCTTATTTTGCTCTCTCATTTTGGAATTAAAGAAAGACACTGGTAATACATTACAGAAAGAAGTACTTCCTAATTCCAAAGCAACAGCAGAGAGGCATACAGTAATTCCAGGGGACAGTGAAACTGAGTGGCCAGACAATTATCTGGCCCAACAATGTTTGTCATTAGAACCCAGTGAAACAGTCAAATTATTTGATAAACACTAGATTCTCCAGGTTTGCATTAAAGGCAACTTTATTCAACTCATTTATACCAAGGAGTACTCCAGCCACTCCCCATTCTCTCAGATGATTAATTAATTGCTGCCTCATATGAAACCTCCCATCCCCTCTGCTTAAGTCCAACTGCTAGCTGCTTGAAATGTCACATTCACATTATTTAACTGGCACCACACCAGGGTTATCACAGCTGCTGAGTAACAATCCTTACAGGCCCCTCATTATAGGGGCATTAGGATCAACAGTCAGCCCAACACCACTTCCCTGCTCAGTATCCTGTACAGTACAGTTTTCAGCCCACCTCAGAAAGCCTCTGCCTTGTGTAACAACAGAGAACTTCTCATGGCTGGTGCACAGCCAGCCTGCCAGCTCTGTCACTCACCATCTCCATGATGATCTCTGCTGAAACAGAGCTGCAGAAATGCTCAAGGCAGCTGTGTTTGTTCAAATTTGCACTGATCATCCCAGCACTGAACTAAGAACTTTGAAGGGAAACACAGAAGAAACTAAAACTAAAGCACCTCAAACAAAATCCCTACTTTGCAAGGGCTGCCATCAATACACTGAAAGCCAAAATCTGATAGAAAAACCCTGTTGGTTCCGACCAGCTAAACTTTTGCCAGAGCTGGAATACAAAAAACAAACCTAAACAGTAAACTCCAAATACAGAGATACATAACCTACAGAAAACACTAATTTTTGGCACTGCTCATGAACAAGATAGCCAATCCTGGCATATGAGTCACATACGAAAAGAAATAAATTAGAGAATCAAAGTTTTTCACATCCAGTGTATTAAAGGAACATGATTCTACCTTTAATCTTCCTTGGTTTACCTNTGTCTGAAAAGGTATTCCATCTTAAGAAGTTGTCACAGCTCCCAGGAATATCTTCGTTAATATTTAAGAGAAAATTTTTGTGATTTCAATAAACAAAGGAGCAAGTGTGAGAATAAGTGTTATTTGGTTCAATTAGGTTGCATTTGGCTTTTCTGGGGTTTCTTGAGCATGACTGCAAAATAATTCTAACAACAGGCACCTTTTTAATGATGTAGGATTGCTTGAGTCAAGCTCCCACCTTTCCCTACTGTAAGGAAAGCATGCCATCACAGTGATTTCACTTTTGTGATGCTGTACATTAACATCACCTCTGAAAAAATCTCATGGATTAGGCAGCCAGTGAGCAGCTAACCATCTGTACACTGCTAAGGAAAGCACCAGGTCTAGTGTAGTCAAAGTTGACAAGCAGTCACCGTTCAAAGAACAAGAGCCCTTGAAAAATCTCCCTGCCTATTTCTCCTTGCTTTGTGTGAAAAGTGATCCCAACTGGTCACCACCAGGTGATCAGTGATCATCACCAAAGTGGTGAGAAAATGCAGCCAGTCCCTGTTGCTCTTTACAGACTTGACTGCATGTAAAAAGCAGACTATTAGCATATCTTTAGTAACCTCAGATCCCAAAGTGACCTCAGTACCTCCTGTCTCTTTGGGTCTGAAAAAAAGGTGCTGTAGACCAAGCAGAGATTGCTTTATATATAAATTCTCATGATGGTCAGTCAGTAGAAAAGGCTTTTATGGAACTGGTAGCTCAAAGAAAAATACTGTAGACACTGAAACTGACCTACAATGAGACTTCCATGTCCTAATAAAACAGTGTAAATTTTGCTGAGGTCCAACTGTGATGAGCATGTTGGAAATGAGAGAAACAAAAAAGAAGAGGAATGAATGTCACCTGAGGGACTAGAAACATGACTGGGGTATCATATAAATCAGCTAAAGCTCAAATAAGGACTGTGTGCATGCTTTTAAGCTTTGGTATGTGAGGCAGAACATGCCAGTCTCACTGCACAAGCACACCACATGCTGACCTCAGCTAACAAAGCAGTCCACTCAGCCTGCTGGTGTTCCAAGAGAAATACATTTTCACCTGCTGGGCTGTTGAAAAGATAAGTTAAATAATTTTCTATTGAAAGAAGAGGAATCAAAATACAGACAAGGGACAATAACAGTGGGAGAAAAATTTCTGAGAGGATATGATGGGAGAGAAATCTGTCACATGCCAGTTCCATACTCCCTCTTTCATTTGGGTGTGCAAACACAAACACTCTTAAGCAGAATGCATAATACAATACTTAGGAGAAGTGGGGGTACACAGAAAGCAAAGCTTTTTAAAATATAAGTCATTAATTGTGCAAAGAGGCCAAGCTAAAAAGTGCCAAAAAGGAATCTAAGGGATTACCTCTGGACAGTCCATGAAGGTGCCTGGGCTTCATTTCATGCATAAAGGGAACAATTCTCTCCAGGAAATGTGTAAGTTTAGTAACTCCTGTGGTCAAAAATTCTCGTGTTTGCTCTTCAACCCTTTCCCTTGAACAATTTCAAAGTATAACAATGTATTATTGTTGCTGGAGAGTAATACTCTCCAGTAACTGAAATAGGGAATGAGCTAAAGACCTTATAACCAATCTGGTCTCACAGTGGGAACTCTGGACTCTCTTCTTGGTTCTGCCACCAGCCCTTCAGGACAATTTGGCACCTCTCCAGATCTGTAAAGAGAGATACGTATCTTGCTTCTGGGAAACTGATTTCCACAATTAAAATTAACGAGTCAAATAATATCATGGCTGAATGCCACCAAATCTTAGCTGAAAACTGAAATAGCTACCAATGCTTTTACCCCATATGGTGCTCAGATAAACAAATGAGTCAAAAAAATCCACCTTGTTTCTAAAACTTGCAAGCAAATCTCACTGAGACCTTCTCTCCAGAATACCGTCATCAGAAACATTCATAATCACAAAGATCAGGAATGAGAAAAGAAAAGTATATGCCAAGACCCCACTACTCCTCCCCTCCCCTTCTTTCCTTCCCAAGGGCCAGAAAAGCCAGCAGTAATCATCTGCCAGCAGAGGAGCTGGATTCCCTGTGCTAAACATACGGAATGCAAAAGGCTAGAAGAGAGCTGCCTGGTAAAGCTTCAAGTGTGCCAAAGGAGCCCTCTTCGTTTTGGTTTAGAAAAGAGCTGTGCAAGCAACGCCACATAAATCTGGGGAGCACCATTCTAGTGTCTGGTTAACCACACAGCACAAGCACACGAGCCCCTCCCTGCTACGAGTGAAAGGTTGTGCAGGCAGAGTAAACTTGAACCCAAAGCAGCACACATGCAGCTGACTCCAGACACCTGACTGGAGAAAGGGAACACAACAAACAGAAAGAGACTGCTTTTTTAGGTACTGGGAAGGAATTGGCATAAGTAGTCTTTTGTGAATGAGTTTGTGGACATGGACACTTTTCTAAAATGCCAGGTATTTGTCTGACATGCTAACAAACTTCTGTATATATAAGGACATACAACGGTTATGCACAGCAGAGCTTATTTATGCATCAGATTTAGTGCTATAGCCTATGGATTCCTGCATGTGTGCACTCATGGACAGGTCAAACCTAAGATAAATTTACAGTACTACAACAGGTGATGGACTACTCTACCACAGAAACTACATGACAGGCAAAGCTGCTGGATGAAATTAATCAGGAAGTTACAGTAATTGTTTTGTAATTTGTAAGAATAGCCATACAGTCTACTCAGAAAATATGAGAGCAAATCAATTCAAAACTGAAAGTGATAACTTCTCTCTAGTGTTGGAAAGCAATGCCTCAATAGATAAAACTATTCTGAGACATAAGTAACAGAACTGGCACTCAACGTGTATAAAAAAAAAAGGCATGCCTTTGTTTAAAACAGTAAGAAGCATCAAATTAAGTTTCCATTTCTAGCCCTCCTTCTAGGCTATTGGTGGTTTGGGGGGAGCATTTCTAGTGGCTTTTTTTTGTGGGATGTGCAGAGGTGAGAGAGCCTGCTCTATACCCACTGCCTATACTGAGACTGGTAACTTACTGCCAAAAACAACATGAAAGGTACTTGAGAGTTTAATTTTTAAATTTACCTGTGTAAAGGTTGTTTGCAACAGTGGTGGCCACTGACATTGCAATTCAACCTGAAGAGAGTATAAACTCTCTTTTTTTATCCTCTAAGGTTATTCATCACCCCATTTTCACCCAAAACTTGAAACGAAGTGTTTCAGATCACGAAAGAAAAATGTTACAAACCAAAGTTTTTAGATAGACAAAAGATCACAGACTAGTTTAGGCTGAAAGAAATCTTTAAAAGGTGACCTAGTTAACACCCCTGCAACGAGGAGGGACATCTTCAACTAGAGCAGGTTACTCAGAGCCCTATTCAATCTGACCTTGAATGTTTCCAGGGCATCCGCCACCTCTCTGGGCAACCTGTTCCAGTATTTCACCATCCTCATTATAAAAAACTTCTTCCTTATATCTAGTCTGAGTCTACTCTTTTTAGTTTAAAACCATTATCCCTTTTCCTATCACAAACATCCTTCTTATGTTGAGGGCCCCAGAGCTGGATGCAGCACTCTGGGTGTGATCTCAGCAGCGTGGAGTAGAGGGGCAGAAACCCCTTCCTTGCTGGCCACATGGCTTCAGATGCAGCCCAAGACACGTTTGGCTTTCAGGGCTGCCAGTGCACATTGCTGNTAATTAATGGAGTCTAGGAAAGCAACATTAACATACTGCTACTACATTTTCTACACTTCTCAAAGCTCCAAGAAGGATCTGTACAGACCACAAAGCATGCTTGCACGCAGCAGTTTCGTTAACGTCGGAACGCAGGTTTCCTCTGGATTGATTCCCTAAGCCTGTATTTCCCTGTCTTGAACACTTCCTGATGTCTCCAAGCTCCTGCCAGAGCAAAAAGCCTGCTGGTGATTTTACCTCCACTCCATACAGGGCCTTGTTTACACCTACAATCTGCAGAGATAAGAAATTGTTACCAGCCAGGATCACAGACTTTCTGTACTTATTATTACATACTGAAGATGGCATCTGTAACGTCAGAACCAAGCAGTACATGCTCTTCCCAGAAGATACGATACCCCTTTGTAGACAATGTGTCCCCAGCTTCTGATGGTTTACTCTTCTAGCCTTCCAGACAAAACTTTCTGCATTCCAAATTCCTCCCATTTGGCTCAACCTCAGCAATAGTATCCAAAAGTTAACGCAAAAATCTGGTACCCACAANAATAGGAGCAAAATGGACTACTGCCATTTTCTTCCTTTAACACATATAATACGGAAGTGTGTGTGTGTTTTGTGTGTGTACATGTATTCTGAACACTAAGACAAATCTGAAACAACCAAATCACTCTAGTACACATACTGGCAGCAGACCTGAGCCTAC
>VZTN01034206.1:329-22334 GCA_013400515.1 Erpornis zantholeuca | reverse complement strand
ACCATTTGTAACTTGTAGTAATTTTTCTTCTAAAAGTATGGGCAAAACCACTTTAATATAGTTCTTTTTTTAGAGTTAGGACCTTAGATTAGATTTGAGTAGTTACTGACTTAAAAGTGTTCTAGCAAGTGTTCTAGTGTGATAGCATGATGTGGAGTCTGAAATATCAGGTGGACAGACTGCAAGTAGCTTTGAAGATGGACATAGGGTGTAAGTGAAATTGCTTTCAGAAATTGGTCTAGCTCCATCCACTCATTTATTTAATTTTCTTCTCATTTCTCTCCAATATTTCTATATTAATTAATGTGACCAGAGTTCTGATGGTAAAGAATATTCTTTTCACTTCCAAAATAGCTGTATTTATGGCCAGTGTTGATTTGTTTTCTCTTATCCTGAATAGTTTTTGTCTCACTCGATCATGTTTTAGACAATAATCTGTTTCCCTTGCAGCTTTGGCTAAAATTGCCACAGATTTATTTATATTAAATTGGACAGTTTATAACAGATTTAAAACTAGCTTGCTTTGTTCTAACTTGTTTTCAAGCACATCAAGTAGTTTTTCCTACTATAAATTACATCTGACTTTAGGGAGCTGTAAGATGAGTTTATAGTTGAAGATGATCTGCAATGCTCAGAGAAGCTTTGTAGATTTTTCTTTGATGTTTCAGCATGTGGAGCCCTTATGGAGCACAAATAAACAGTTTAACAAAAAGGTCAGCAGACCCAAGAAGTACATGGTGGGGGTGGAGGAATAAGAGCTCTGATGGATTCAAGGCATCAGTATTTAGCACTGGTGGGTTGCTGCAGTACGTTGCAGACACTCCTGAAAAAATCTGGTATCTTCCTCAGGCTAAAGACAATTAAGCTTGCAGTAGGTACAAAGTGCTCATCAGTCATTAGACAGGAACAGAAGAAATGCTACCATGAACATGCCAGGTAGTTTCCTGTACTGCAAAAGAGATCCCTCCCTGAAAGCAGCTGATAAAACAGCTTGGGCAACCACACCTATTTTTCCGTTTCCATCATCTCTTGCAGATGCCACAAGCCTGCTCAGGAACAGGTTTATGGAGAAGTACTGTCAGAACAATGAAAAGAGCAGCTGCTCAGGGTGCTGGTCACCTGCTGCAGCTCTAACAGGGATTGATGCTGATGATGTACAGGGATAAATGCAGGCACAGACCCTTAGAGAAAATCACTAGGAAGAGCCAGCAGGAGCGTGGCTGCTGCCCAGAGCAGATGAGCTCTAGTAGCTCTAGACAGAGCTCTAAAAAGACCTGGATTGATCCAAGCATGCTAAGTGCCTACCCCAGTCTTCATTTTTGCCAGGTCAAATTTATGTGCTGTATTTAGTGTATGTCCAACTTCAAGCTTCTCTTTGGCTGCTGTTTTCATTTTTCTTTGGTTTAACAGAAATAAAAATTAAATCTCAAAGTGGTAGTACACAGAAAGTGCAGACTGACCCAGCCAAGCTCTTTATAGCACTAACTCATGCACTTGAGTGGGGTCAGGAATAAAATTTGGGGCAGTATTTAGTTGTCTAAATATAGGTCTCTGGTGCTGTTAGAGATGTCCCAGGGTAAGCTGCCTGCTGCCTGTCAGACATCAGTGGTCTCCTGTGGACCTGCACCCATCAACCTGATGTGGATGTCTCCACCTGAGTGGATAGTGGAGGTGGAAAAGGCCAGTTTTCCCACCCCTTTTCTTATTCTCCACATATTTAATTATGTTCACAAAATGCATTTGAGAAAAATGAGGTTTTAAAAGGAATTACATAAACTAGTTAACTAGTTCCAGGTGCATCAATCTGAGCTTTCCTATTCATCAAGCAGGTGAGCACCAGCAACCTCTCTGCCTGGTTTCCCAGAAATTTACAGCTCCTGTCAGCCTGATTTTGGTTTATTTACTGCCTACTGCAGCTGAAACAATTCCTGTGATGGGCACAAGCACAATGGCCCAACACTGTGTGGATTCTCTGGTGTCTTATAAGGGTTGAGTTCATGCCTCAATCTTTTGTTCACGGGATTTCTAATACAGGCTCTCTCTTCTCAAGATTCCCAAGAAACGTAACAGGCACTAATAATTTTGAGATTAGCACCCTACTGGTAAATCAATCTCAAATCAGTGTTCGGTGGGTTCAAACATTTTTAGCTAGGATAACAGATATATACATATTGCAGCATCTTGCATCTTCTTGGCATCCTGTTTCTTTGGGAAGCCAAGTCCCAAACAATCCATAATGTCGCAAAGGTGAGAACAGGAATACCAGAAAAACAAACAAGCAAGTCAAAACCATTGAAAACCCATCCCAGATAGGAATCCATACAACTGGTTGAGATTTCTCAGTTCTCACCGTGCACGGTCATTGAGCCACCAGTTCAAAGACCTTTGGGGAGCCCAGTCTCCAGCTAATGAACCATTTCTCCAGCTCAGCACTGAGAGAGCTGTCAGGACTGGTTTGGGCAGAGCTTCTCATTCTTCACATATATTTAATTATTACTGTAGGCAATGGATAAGTGAGTTGTCATCTCAAGGTGACTTCCAGTTCTATGATTCCTGTCTTTATCTTTTGTGTGGAGAAGAAAATTTATTTTCTCTGTCTACCAGGAGATATTCCAAACCATCTAGTCACCTTGTTAGCATAACAAACAACAGGACTGGGGTGTGCATCTCATTGGTTAAACTGTATCTAATACACTTGGATCACAGAAGACAGCTTTTGGCAAATCAGCGCCCACATGATTAATCTTTTATAAACACATATATACTCAAGATTAATTATTTATCTTGGCAGAAGTCTTTAATGAGCTATAATGCAACTGGAATCCAAGGTTAACTAGACTAACAGTAATGACTAGGAAAAAAAAAGGACATGTGTTCTTAGATCTTGTGGTTGAAACCTTCTAGTACATCACATGTTGTCGGGATAACATCCTGTTATCAGAAGAAACTCTGAGCTTCCAACCAAAGTAGTCTTAATGACAGCCCAAACCTCATCACTCATCTCAAGCATTTTCATCTGTTGAGAATAAAACACAAGAACAAACATAGGAGTAGGCTGCTGCATTTTGATCCTGATCTACTTCTAAAGACAGACTGAAAACATGATGTTACATTTGTACTTCATCCGTAGTCTGATTTACTAAAACAGACATTGCCAGTCATAATGATTTTTTCACCTTGTTGCAATGCTACCTTAGGCCCCTCTGGATTGGGTCAACTTTTTGAATAGCAGCAGAAGACATGAGCATAACCGACTGAAACGATTCTACCATCCTATAACAATAATAGCCAGAGCCTCCTACCACTAGGTAGGGCTTATTATTCTTATATAAAAATAGTATCACTTTAGTTTAAAACTATGCATTTCTACTAGAAAGTGTATCCTACCACTCGTGTCAGTTAATGACACAGCTGAGACTGGAATGAACACCAACAGAGATGAGGACAAACCATTTCACTGGTAACATCCAACCTGCCCAATGAACAACACATCTCCCTCACCAATGGCACAGAGCCTGGAACCACATATCACACATCTCAGAGCTGTGTGTGAGAGAGCTCTCAGAGCCAGCAGGCAGATCACCCCTCCACCAGGAGCCTCCAGCTTTGCCATGGGATGGATGGATGGATGGATGGATGGATGGATGGATGGATGGATGGATGGATGGAGGCAAGCTGGCATTGGTACCTGGTGACCTGTGACTGCTTTCTGTGGCAGCAAGGCCCTGGGACACCATCACAGCCCTATTCTTGTCCAGCTTGACACAGGTCTGCAAATATTCCTGGGGGATAAAATGTTGACCTGATGAGAAAGCTCAAGACCATCAATCAGAAAGGGCAAGAAAGCAGATAAAGCCAATTTCATTGCAGTGTGTAGGTACTCCCATGAGAAAAACTTCCAAATATTACAGCTCTTTGATATAATGGATAAGCAAAAGAAACAAGGAGCAATTACTTGTAGGCAAGGTCAGGTCTCATCTAACTGGGAAAGGCCACTCAGGGCAAGGATATCTTGTCATTAGCAGATGATGTATTCATCCCTCCACCAAAGTAAGGGATTCTTCTGCAAGCTCTTCTCAGTAAAGGGGGCTTTACTGAGAAGCCCCCAAATAATGGGGCTCAATTATTCAGGTAGGAATTTATGAGAAAGGTAAATGCTTTTACACACAGGTGAGAGAAGATGGACACTAACATCTCAAAACAAACAGAAGCAAACAGCTGTGGTGTGTTGGGAGCAGGGCTGTATCAGCAAGCACCGGGGTTTTTGCTGTGGTAATAAAAAGGTGGGGTTGACAAACACCTTTTTGACAAATCAATTGGGAAGTGCAACCTTAAGACAACGTCCTTTTGTCCACAAGGTTCCTTCTTCTCCTGTTTTGTAAAACATACCTCTCATTTTTGTTTGAGCATTTTTCTCAGTCAATCACAATATGCAGCTGGAAAATTGCCATCTACCTCCTTGCCTGCTAGGAGAATGGTATCAGTGTCTCCAAATGCCATCCATCATCTGCCAGCCAGGCTGTCACTCTCCCAAATCCTTGCAGCTGTTTTATGTGTAATGGCTGCATGACAGCAGCACACACTGTCAGCTTGTTCCTGATGGTTTGTTGCTATTAGGATCAAAACAATTTCTATATGAATTCTATACCAGATGAGGTTCTATACTGGATTCTATACTGAGAGGTGCAAACCTTATTTTCTACATCTGTGACTAAATGTGAAGTGACAACAAGATCCTAATAGAATTAGTCACATTTACTTCTTCCTTTTACAAGCAAGTGGGAATAGTGAAGATAATTGCTCTGACAGTTATTTAAACTGCAAAATTAAAACCATCTTTTTCCTACAATGTCCCTCCTGTTTCTAGTAGCTGTTAATATACCATCTAACAATACGTTGTGATTAATTTTTTATCCAATTTATTCATGCTCATCACCATAACAGAGAAACCCACAATTAAGAGAAAAATGTAAGTTTGGGGTGGTTCCCTCATGTCTGAATTTTATACTGTCCAGTTTTAATATTTTAAAAAAATTTGTGGCTGATAGAACACCTTAACCCAGAGTACTTTTAAACAGTTAGCTACCAGGGCATCATGCAGTGGGAATGCCAAAGCTGCAAAACTGCACCTTTTATTCCTAGAGGGCTCAATCCAGATGCTTAAATACAGACTCCTTGGAGATGTGTGAGAGCACCCAGCACATGCATGGGGCTGGCAGAGGGGACATGGGGCTGACTAGGACCTGACTCACCTGGTGGGGCTGCTGAAGCCAAGGCAGGAAAGGATGCTAGAAATCTTCAAAGACACCATGCCTGTGGTTAGACATGAGTCATGCCTCACATCACTTCCTTTGATTACTTATATTACAAACAGAAGCCATAAAAATGGCACACAAATTTATTGTATGTGGCTTTATTCACCACAGATAAATCTAGTATTTCAAGTCGGCAATAATTCTTTGTTATTATGGGGGTAGACTCTTTTTTTTTTATTGACCATAATACCTGGTTGGAAGAAACTTGGAAAACTACTTTGCCTCTTTTTTCAGCTGAGATACCAGATTTTTTACTCAAGTGTTCTTATGTCTTATTAAAAATTTTACTCTCGTTACCTCCACTAAGACTTGTGATGAGTTAACCTTGATGGAACTGAAGTAAATTCTTGTGCATGCCAGCATGAAAGGTAACATGACTTAAGAGCACCTACACAGGGCTCAAATACATGGGCACAATCTTTGGGAACGTTGTGGTGAGAAGGACTTGAAGGATGTGCACCTTATCAGGGAAGCCCCAAGACGACATGCTTCACCCATTGGTCCCTTCATTGTTTCTAAAACACATCTCTGCAAGACACATTATCTAAACACCATCTATACATTCACAGACACATAGAAGTCCTGTTACTATACAGACATGCATGTAGTGTCCTACAAACCAACTGTGCCTACAGAGCTTGGAAGTTTCTGTTTCTAACACCTTTGCACTTCACAGGAAGGAGGTGGAGGAAGTTTCAAGATACTCCCAGGTCAACTGAGTCACCTAAAGCAGCAGTAATCAATCCACTGTGTCAGCCAGTAGTCATAGTTAACAAAGGCAGAGTCATTTTCTGGACAGCAACTGTTGAACATTTTGTATTATTTGAAAGTAGCTAAGTTCTTGCTTGACTTAAGTAGTTAGAATTGTGGAGCTACAAATTGAACTTTTTCTGAACCATATGGCTATGTTGAGTAAGTCAAAGATGGATTACAGAGAAACCTGGAGCTACTAATCTGATATTTAAGAAAAATAAAAATAGATTGTAGTGAAATGTGAACAACCAGAACATTAGTAATAGTTAGAACAGACAAAGCTAGCAGCTTAAATATTACTTAAAAATTAATGGCTAGAGTAGACAGCCCATAGATTGTGGTATATGAATTGTAACAACCATATTCGAACATGGAATACAGAACTGACCAAAACCCACCAAAACCAACCTCAGGGGATGTGAAGATGACCAAGTGATAACAAAACAGTGAACAAATAAAGAGGGAGAACACCCCTAATACTACCATTGGTCTGGAGGGTTGCATGAGGGATGGGGAGTTTAGATTGTGAGGGTTTAATTGCCAAGGCGTTTCTTTGTTCGGGGTCCCTCTTTTGAGGCACCTAAGCTTGAGCTACCAGATACCATAACCAATTTGTGCCAATAGCCCATCTAATGGAGATTAGAGTCAAGTGACAAAAAATTCTTTAACAGTAATAACGGAACTTGGTAGAGGATGTTAAAACTGTTGTACACAAAGAAGCGCATTAGAGTCCAGATACTTTTGATTTTTTTATGTTTTTGTAAAACATAACTGCTTGACCTATTTACATCATGTAAAACATAAATGTAGCAACTCTTTGATATTTTAGATGGGTTCTATTTTTTTTCCACAAATGCATAATAATTTTTTCATGGGTAGATACTTGTTAGCACCTATTACAGTAGCACTCACAGGACAGCCTCAGACCTAAAAGGAACAGCAAATATCTTGGATAATAAGGAACCATGGAAATGAGAAGCATCTGCCACAGCTCTCCCCCAGTGGTGGGTGGCTAAACAAAAAGTTATTTCTGTCTTCTGTTGACTATGGGCTTATGGCCAGGGACTGAACAAGAATCGACTGTCCCTGAACACTGGTCTGCCAGGGGAAGCAACAAAGAGCAATTGTTGAGCTTCGTGATGAGATAATAAAATCACACCCTGGTAATACTTGTACTAGGGAAACATTTCTACAAGGACAGTAATGTTCATAGGCAACACAGGAGTCCCTTGTAAGTTTTGTGAGCTCATGCCCCAGAGGGTTCCTTGGGCAGATACATTCTCCAGGTTATACTTACTTTTTTACCTTCAGGTTGTCAAACCATTCTAGCCCACAACAACCTGCCATCCCCTTCTTTTACTATAGAGTTCTCCCTGGAAGAAGGTTTAGTCTGCTTTGCAATGACAAGATGAAACTCAAGGGTATTGCAGAGAATCTCAAAAAATTTGAATTAAAACCAAAGAATTCACCCAACCCCAAGATTAATTAAACTCACAAACACCACAGAATAATGCATAAACAGTCTTCATGGATTTTTGAGAGACAGAAGATTAAAAAAATTACACAATTTGACATAAGTGAAAAACCATCAAATTTTTCAAATCATAGAATGAAACCATTGCTGCTATTCCCAAATTGTCCCCAAAGCATCCTCTTATAGCAAAGCAGCTATCTAGATTTTCAGGTGGATTGCCTTTATTTGTGTTAATATCAAGGACATCAGATATACATATAAGCTTGATGCAAAACCAAACACAGAAAATAATTTAAGAGACTCTTTAAATCGCTAAGGATGGCAGTTAAAAACATTGATTGAAGGAAAAAAAGTTCTGTACCAAGTTCAGAGAGCAAAAAGCACATGAAAATATGCAGATTTGGAGTTGTAATATTGCATCAGGTGCAGCTCTTAATTGGGAGCTCAGTTTCTGAGAGAAAGGTACACTTTACTGTTGATTAGTAAATTTTTGCTGAAAGCATTTTTTTCAGTAAAATTTGATACTTTTGTTCAAACTAACATGTTCAGGAAGATAATAATTTTTGATGAAAGCTCCATTTTAAAATGAGACATTCTGATATAGCTCAAAAGTTCCATTTTAACATCCACATGGTGGAACCTTTTCACTTAAGAATGGTTAGCTTTCAATGAAAACTCCGTTTAATAATGACAGTTAAAGAAGAAATTTTAAAACCTAAACTCATTTAACCAAATAAAATAAGTCATTTGACATAGGTGATTAATTTTATATTTCTCCCAGCAGAAGCTATTAAAAAAAAATTACCTTCTGAAATTTCAAAGCAGACAAAATTCTGTTGTATTACTCAACAGAGTGAAACAACCCATTTTTACCCAGCTTTCTAGTGGCAGTATTGACCACAAAAGAGAAGCTGCCTCTGTGTATTGCAGTGCCACCCAAACCCACCATAAACCACAGCAACAAGTGCTGAAGCACCACAGTGCCCCTTTCATCCTCCACACAAAAAGTGCTTACTGGCTCATCTGCTGCCAAACTGGTAGCCCCTATGGCTGGTTTCCGTATATCCTCCGCAAGTTTGTAAGACTGGCTCTGGAGGTTCAAAAAACACAATGTGTAAGACACTCAGGAGCCTGTGGTTACAAAACATGAGATCAGGAGAAACAGCAAACTGCAGCTGAAAAGCTCTGGTGAGAACTTCAATTTTATGTTCTACTCTTCCAGAAGGCATTTTCTGACACAGATGCAGCCATTTCTCCAAGAATACCTGTAACTTTCTAGGAACAACAGAAAGATGCAATTCCCAGATAAGTCTGGGCTGAATGATGGGATTCTCTTCCAACATGGGATCACCCCTGTTCCCACTGTAGCCTACAGCACAACTGTGTTGTACCTGCACCCACATCCAGACTACCTAGCCCAGCATGGAGCTCAAACAACTGCTAAACCTGCCTGAGATGCAGTGCTGTGATCACTCCTGCCATAGATACACCCAAATGGACAGTTTAAACCTGAATGGAGTCTGCAGTTCACTGCATTCCATGCATTTTCCACTGAAAGGCTCTCCAGAGCCAAGACCCTCAGGAGATGGCTGCTGACAACCCTATGATGTGTGTGTGTCCTGTGCAGCACGAGCCTTCTCAGCCTTGTTTCCTGTGCACAGGTAGGATTGCTGGACACAGGTAGTGTTGCTGAACTGCTCACTCCTCTCCCCTTAGGCAAACAGCCAGTCTGCAAAGAGATGGTGTCAAGATGGGACCATCCTCCCATTCCCAGGGAGACAAAAAGCTCCTTGGATTTGTAGCTGGAGCTTTGTGCAAATCATACGGGGTGTCTTTCTCAGTCTGCCAAAGAAAATGTCCTGGGGAGCTGGTCCAAAAGCATCAGAACTTTGGCATGTCTCCAGGCCTTGCTGAATTTGGATTTAAAAAATAGTTACATGATACAACTCTTACAGAAACTAATGTCACTTTGGCCTGTATAGAAAATAGCAAGCAGGCTGTTTTCGATTGATCCATACTGTAAAACTGCAGGTTCTCAGCATTCAAGAAGAAGATTCACTGTTGAATAAATATTGCTTTTACCCACTAGTTTCAAAACTGGAGCTAAGACCCCCAGCTTCTTCAGCACAAGCTACCAAACTTGCACAGGAACCAATCATTCACAGCTGTCACACAAAACCTTTTGACAATCAGGTCATTTTGAGGTTAAATGTCTTCATGCAGAAACACAAATGTTAGCAAAAATTGTCTCAGTCAAAACTCATACAGTAATTTGATGCAGTAAATCCTCATGCCTGGATTTTAATCAGGTCCTTCTGGGAGCACTACACTTTGAGATTACTCCTGTCCCTATTGTTCTGTGATAAACAGCCAAATTTTGAAAGTATTGGCCTTTGAGACAGGAAGTTTTTCATATATCTTTAGGGAATTATTTTAGTGTTCAGAATGTTCCAACACAAATTTGCTAAACTAACTAAAATTAGTTTTCCCAGGACATCCCGTGCATCATTTCTTTTTCTCAAAATGAAAAGTGCTGCCCTGTTTAAGCCACAAGGAGCATAAAAACACTCAGGACTTGTGTGTTGCAGTAATAATTTCATTATTTATGTACTGTAATGAAGCAATGTTACCAGCTGCAAACAAGTTTCCCCCACAAAGTAGATTTTGAGTTTAAATCTTCACTTGCAGTTTAAATCTTCACTGAATTAATGACATACAAAGTGAAAATTGACAAAAATAAAACCAGGAAATAATTGCATTCTTGACGATCCAAATTAAGTGACTACTTACATGTGAACTGCCCATTTTTGCTTAGCCTGAATGTGGAAGGTGCAACTCTTCTGCTCTTCAATAAAACAAGCATGCAGTTGGAATAGCTAAATACTACCTAAGCCTGGGTTAATCAATAACTTCTGACATTATTTAAATTCTAATCATTGCAAGGTGGGGTGTATTCGTTATTGCATGGTGGCTTTATTATCCCTACTATCTAATATCACATCCTGTTGTGTCATGGAGCTGACTGGTTTTTCTAAAGAAAATCAGGATTTCACAATGTGAACCTCAATATTATACATACTGATTTATCTAATTGATATTACTATGATTTAAAACATAAAAATATTGTAGCACCCAACATGAACTTCCCAAACATATTAGAGAGAAAGATGCCTCCTTTGAAGGGTTTATATGAGATTTTACAGAATTTAACAGTATTTAATATGACACTGAGGACCCTCAGGTCCTACAAAACATTTTGAGCAGAATCTCACTGCCTTAATTTGGTTTATATGATCATGTTTGGGTAGTCAGGCGATTTCAGGGGTGTCCTTTGTGAAAAGAGACCAGGGACTGCCCTGGTGCTGGACAGAGCCTGTGCTGCTCTAAAATGAACACACCCCAGAACAAAGTTGAACCCCATCAAAGATGCTGTTGGTGCCTCTGTGATAATACATTTAACAAAGGGTAAAAATTACTTGGCAGCAGCTGCAAGAAAGGAATGAGAAAAATGTGAAAGAAAACAGTCTTGCAGACACCCAGGTCAGTAGAGAAGGAGGGGCAGGAGGTGGTCTGGATGCCAGAGCAGATTCCCCTGCAGCCCCTGGTGCAGCCCATGGTGAGGCAGCTGTGCCCCTGCAGCCCACAGAGGTCCATGGGGGAGCAGAGATCCACCCGCAGCCCGGGGGGGACCCCACATGGGAGCAGGTGGATGTGCCTTGGGGGCAGGTGCAGGTCATGGAGAGCCAGTGCTGGAGCAGGGTCCTGGCAGGAATGATAGCCTGTGAAGTGGTGCCCAGCAGACACAGGTTTTCTGTAGGACCTGAGACCTTGAGGAGGAAGTAGAAGTAGAGACAAAGTGTTATGGACTGACTGAAACCACCACTTCCCATTCCCTGCACCACTTGTGGAAAGGAGGTGACCAGTTGGGAATGAAGAAGTGAGGTTGAGCCTAGGAAGAAGGGCAGGATCAAGAAGGTGTTTTTAGTTTTGTCTTTGCATCTCACTATCCTATTCTATTTTTAATTGGCAATAAAGTAATTTCTTTAATTGGCATAAACTAATTTCCCTAAGTCAAACCTGTTTTGTTCATGACAGTAATTGATGAATATCTATCCTCACTGTCTTTATTTAAACCCATGAGGTTTTTTGCCTTATTCTCTCCCTTGTCCTTTTGAGGATGGGGAGCGGGAGGGCAGACTGGTGGACCTCTGACAGCCACCCAAGGTCCTCTTTTAGACCTTGCACAAGATACCCAGAGAAAAATAAGAAACCAAAACAAATACACTTGAAGTTATAGCAGTTCAGGGGGAAAAAATCTGTGATTCTGTAAAATAAAAAAGAAAACCACTGTGTTACTGAAAATGCAGCAATGATTCTAGGTTTTAAATAGATCAATAGGTGCAAAGACCTTACTATCATTCAAACACACTTAAAAATAAAAGATCAGCTGTGATCATGGAGTTCAAACACAAGTAATACAAAAAATCAAATGTGATTGTCCAGAATTTGATGATTTATGATGATTTACTATCTCAAATAGTAAACCAGGGTTGATTTCAATATGAGCACTAATTCAGGTCAAGGAAAGTCATAAACAACTGGAGAAGGCTACACATAGTGCCCGTGTTCCAGGATAAATCTGCTCGTTGTTGCGACTGCCTGAAGGGTCAGCTGGAGAAACTGTAAATTGCACAACATACTACTCATATCCATCTATCTAGCTAGCTATCTCCATCCTGAGGAGCAGAGCTGGGAGGGAGTGCATGTGGTTATAATGATAGTCTAAGGTTTGGAAAAAATGCTCAGCAGTATGATCCTCCATGCTCACTTTATTTTACCAACATGATTTAAACCAATGTGATTATAACTTCAAAGACCTCAGTTGAAGGTGCGGGAGGTCTGACTGTTTTATCTATGACCTTAATTCAGAAAGTGAATTTGAATCAATTGTCTGCAAATTCTCAAACTCATTAATAAACACAGAATGATTTTGTTGTATGGTACCCTTTTTGATAATAAATTAAATCCTGTTAGAAGTCAAGTACTCTCATTGTTCACTTCTAATCACAGGTCTGCTCAGTTATGCTGTCTTTTTTAAGATCTACTCTGTGTCAATACTTTTTTTGTAATCGTCTTGCTTTTTCACTTTTGGCAGTCCTAAAACGGAAAGTCTGGGGCAGATGATAGCAATATTATTATATAATATTAACTATGTTAATAGAATAGGATACTTCCTACATTACTGTTATTCTGACCATCTGAATTTTTAGTTTGTGGATTCTCACATCTATGCCTAACTGAAAATGTTATTCAGGTGCTGGTGCCTCTAACAAGATTTACCTGAGAACCATCCAAGAAAAAAATTTGTCCTGCCCTATTTAGAGGTGTGTCTTAATTGCTGGTATCAAAAGTAAACAGACAGTACCAGCCAACGACCCATACCATCTGGTTTATGTGGCAATGGGCAAGGTAAACCACTTTTTTATTAATGTCTTTTTATAGATTATTTATAAACCATTGTGGGGTGTGACAGAGAAGGGCTCTTAAGAAATCCAGTAACTGGCATTAAAAGAATTGAGGGAGGAGGTCAGATTTGCAGGTTGTGACTGTTCCTGGATGGAATCCTGTCTGTGATGTGAGCATGGAGGCCTTATAGATTTTGGACATCATGTGAGCTGCTCCTCACTGCAGGAAACTCTGTGTTGGCACTGCAGGGCACATCCACGGGCTGAGGCTTCGTGTCTCTGCAGTTACACATAAGTGGGATCCTGAAGATGCCAGCGATGCTGAAGAAGGAGAATTGGGTCTGTAGTGCTCTAGGGACTTACTCAAACGTAACAGAGCACTGAGTTTCTTTCTGCTGCTGTTGGTCCCCTTTCAGGTGTCACCACTGCTCCAAAGTTATTACTGACCATGCAGGAAATACTCTTGAAAAATAAATGGAACCAGAGATCAGGACCTCACTTTTTTGTTTTCTTTTCATACATAAAATTATTCACTAAAATATTGCAAAGTTAATTAGAGAACCCTTCCCACATCAGTAATTCCCCAACAGTAAGAAAATTCCTGGCGCTGATTTCGACACAGCTAAAATTTTATCCTGAGATCAGGAGGGGCACCTGCTGCTGTTCTGCTTGAAGCAGCGTCCTTGGTGACACTCTCCACCTGCTCGGGACCCCGGGCAGGGGCTACACACAGGATGGGATGCTGCTGGCACTCAGGGCTGCTGGCTCGGTCCTTGCTGTGCACACCGGAGCACACTAAGCTGGGATAGCCCAGTGCCACGGCTCAACGCAAAGATCTCTCTCATTCAGTCCATTCCACACTCGAACGGGCTGCCCACGGAGGTGATGGAGTCACCGTCCCTGGAACTGTTTAAAGAAAAACTGGATGTGGCACTCAGTGCCATAATCTATTTGACATCGTGGCGTTCGGTCACAGGTTGGACTCGATGATCTTGGAGATCTTTTCCAACTAATTAATCCTGTGATTCCCTGCCGTGGAATGCTCGTTTGTGTCCCTGCAGCCGCCCTTGCTCTAAGCAGCCGCTCGCGTCTGTCCAGATGTAACCTGAGCTGCACTAGGAGGACACTGCTGTTAAACCGAACCAAGCGGGCAACAAAGGCATTTCAGGCTTGGCTCTGTTCCCGGTCAGTGTCAGCCGGCGGTCGGGGGCCGCATCCAAGCGATCGCCTTCCCGAGGCATCAGCGCCAGGTCGCAAAGCTCCCGTCCCGGCCGCGCCGAGCGCCNGTGCGGGCTCCCGGCCTGGGGAAGCGGCGGGGGGACACGGGGCGCTAGGCTCGGCGCAAGGCGGGCGGGCGCACGGAGGCCGTGGGTGCCGGCAGGGGGGGCGTGGGACACCCTGTGGGGACAGGGGCATATGGAGTGTGCATGGCCCCTCTGTGGGGAAAGGGCGGCTCTGTGTGTGTGCGTGGTGTCTCTGGGGAGAAGGGGATAGGAAAGCTGTCTGTGCGCTGTGTGTGATAAGCGGGGAGTGTGTGTTTGTGGCATCTGTGAGGAGAGGGGTGAATTGGGGTGCCTTGGCAATTTCCCTCTGGTCCCTGGCCAGATGGAGGTGTGGGCTCCTTGCTCAGCTTGTGCGGGTGTAAAACTGCTCAGTCGAGCGTCCCTTATGCCATCCCTGAGTGATAGGAGCTGGACCAGGGCAGATGCCCTCGGAGGCTTGTGCAGCCCCGTGTTTCAGTAGCCCGAGAATTGCGTGCTGCAAGTGGCTCGTGGAAAAGAAAACCTCATGAAACTTTGAGTGCCTGGATTTAATGGGCCTCTGATAGCAGAGGGGAGATATTGTGTCGAGTTGAGAGGAGGTTCTTGTTCCAAAGTCTTACACTGCTTTAAAGCAGATCCTGTTAAGCAATTCCTGCTCTTGCAGAGGGGAAGGGTGGAGAGGATGAGTAGTGGCTGCAGGCCACATGTAATTTCTTGAGTTTAAGATTCCAGGAGCAACGAATGATGATTTCTCTTTGCCTGTCCAGTTGAGTGCCATATTGTTGTTTCTGTGATTCAGGATAGAAAATATACCAGTATTTATTGCATTATTTACATTAGTGTAACTTCTGGAATACTGTTTTGTCTACTTTACTGTTAATATAGTTCTTAATATTTTTGTTCTTGGAGAAAACACTTGGCTCTCTCTTCGGATATTTAATAAATTCCAGACCCTGTCTGTGATATCAGGTGTTGTTTTCTACTACCGGCCACTGCAGTTTGTATGCAACTGTATGTATTCTTGTTTTTCCTATATATGCAGAAAAGTACTTTTTTTAAAAAGGGATCTCTTAATATAAGCATCAATGAGGGAACCAGGAGAGGGAAGAAAAAACCAAACAACCTGGATCACGTGTTGCAGATGGAGAGTAGAAGGGTAATGTGGGGAGTATTGAGTTTTTGAAATAAGACATCTGAAGCATGAACCAAAGTTCTCTTTTTATCCTCTTTTATGATAGTCACATAATGTGCTGTTCTTGTTCCTTAATCTTGTGATCTAGGATCACTTGATAGTTTTACTTCTGCAAAGCTGCAACTTGAGCTGTTTCACTTTTTTTTTTTTTTTTGGGGTGTTAAAAGTTTCTTGGGTGCAGCAACTAAAGCTTCACCTCATTTACCACGCTTGGTTTGTGCTACATTAATTCTAGGTAATTTCTCAAGGCTGAAAGACACTGAATGCTTGGTAAATGTTTGATGCATCATGTCTTTTGATTTGAAAATCCGATGTTCCCTTTCTATCAGAGTGCTACTAGGAAAAAAAGAAGTCTAAAAATGATTGCTTAAATACACATCCTGTGTAGAGACCTATTAAAAGGTATTTTTGAACTCAGAGAGAGACTAAAGATACTATCACTGCTCAACTGGGGGACTCCCTGAGCAATGACAATTGCCTGCATATGCTTCCTTGTAAGACACCTTGCAGTGGTTTAACTAAAAGGTGGGGATTGTGCAACTCAATTAAAAGGCCTTTATATTTTCAAGGGTCTTGGAAACTCCCAGAGGGAGTATGAAAGGCAAGTTGTACTCTACAGCATCCGCAATCAGTTGCGATACCGGAATAACTTAGGTGAGTAAAGCAGCAAAGTAACTTCTGACTGCTGCCCCATTCTTCTGTGTAGAAGCTTGTCTTTACCATAAAACTGCAAGAACAAGTCCAGTTCAAAGGTCCTTCCATCCTTGAAAAAAAATGCTTCTAAATAATAAAAGATCACGAAAAATCTTGACTTTTCAGTCCATTTGGCAATTTTTCTAGCAAAGCACTCTTGAAGGTTACTGAGTTGGTGGGTGGAACTGAATTCCTGCTGTAGTTCTGCTGCCATTTTCCAAGAAATTAAGAAATGTTAAGAGCAGATTTGACTAGTCAAGCCTGTCACTAGGTGAGATGCAGTTACCCTGATTCACAGGAGCTTTTGGCTATGACTTGTTTGCAGACTTTCAATTTAGTTTACATTGACTGAATCCATTTGTCTTCCCAAAGCAGATTATAATTTCTCTAATTAAAAGGCAATTTTCTACAGCCTGCATGAGTTCTGTCTCAATGGGCCACTTCCTGGCAACCTTTTAGATAAATCTGTTCCTTAAAGTCTCTGAGACTACTTGTATCATATGTTAAAATCCTTGGATGCTGAATTCCTTGCACCACTATTTTGCTTGTAGTTCTCTGTCAATTGCCATTATGCTATTTTTAATTCTTTGTTGTAACACTTTTATAGAAAGTTGAACATCACAGAACATTGTTACTTTTTCTTCCGTTGTAGTTAAGCATGTCAAGAAAGACGAACGTAAATATTATGAAGATCTGTTAAAATACAGTCGAGATCATCTCATGCTGTACCCATATCACTTGTCTGACATCATGGTAAAAGGTCTGAGGGTAACACCATTTTCCTATTACACGGGAATAATGGAGGTGAGTGCAGAACTGTGGTGGGAGGGTCTTGTTCTCTGTATGGAGATGTTGTTAATGGTTAAGTGATGTGTATGAGGCAGCGTTGGGTACTTTGGTTTTGTGCAGGCCTGCTAAGAAGTTAAGAAACAGTAAGGAAAGTTTCTGGAGAACTGCTTTTACCTGCAGTGTTTTCCCTTCTGTCCTATTAGCCTTTCAAGTGCTGGACTTTTGTCATGTGGATCTGGGATGGGAGTTGCTCTGAGACCAGACTCCCTCTTTTGATGTTTGAGTTTTATGTCTTCACTTCAAACTGTAAAAGAAATACCTCATTTTAACCATATTGGAAACTTTTTGAGAAGCCTGAAGCAGATCTGTTTTTGTGAGAACAAAGATGATTTTGTTTTCTGTCAGCACTCTGGCAACCTTCTTTTATTTTTGTAGGATATTTGAAGTGCTTTTGTTTTATTTTGTGTGTAGTGATTGCAGACATAATGGTTTAGTTGTTTGTTTATTCTGTTATTACTGTTAGCGATTCTGTGTGCTGGTTTGTTTTAGTGAAGAGAGATATAGGATTTTGTTTATTAGTCTTTCAGCCAACATTTTTCTTTGCAAAGCTTACATTAAACAGAAGCCTCACCTTTTATGCATTTAACTTACTGTGTAATGATTAATCAAATAATTGTCAAGTTTGATAAGGTAACTGGCTTTAATAGATCTGTTTAAATTTAATTTAATTCTTAAAGTAAGAAGGACAGGCAGAATTTTGGACCTGCTTCTCTGAAATGATGACTTTCTTCTTGCAACTTAAAAGTTTTGTTTTCTTTTCAAGGATATCATGAACAGTGAAAAAAGCTATGATTCTTTACCCAACTTCACTGCTGCTGACTGTAAGTATTACCTAGATGAATTACTGCTTTCAGCGAGTTAGAAATAAGGAGCTTTTGAAAATGGATTTGGGAGCATCTGTTTGCTGGAATATGAGCACGTGAATGGAGGTCTAAAAGCATTTAAATAGTGATTTTTTTTTAACACTTATGGAGTGTGTGCTCTTCATAGAGTTCTGTCTGTACAGGCAGGACTGGAGTTGGGCTGGTTTAAGCACAGTTTGGCATGGTACAAAACCTTGCCTCTGTCCTTGCTTGTTGTGTGTTCCTGTTTGCCTGCACTTCCAGCTGATGTAGATCAGCAAACTGAGCTGCTGGTCCTTTCCTAGTGTGCTTTTTTGGTCATGTATTGGGTAGAAGACTTTAGCAGGACACTGAGATGCTGCTGACACTCCTGTGAATTGGCATCAAGGTGGATTGAGGGATGATGTACCAGAGAAGAGAGGGAAGAGGCTCTGGTATTTTGTGACATGTCAGGTGTGCCAGATGTTTTATCTATTACAGTCTTGGTATGGGATGGAGAGATTAGGAAAGGGAAAACCTTGAACCTGGTATAGGAGAACTGAGTAAGATCAGTAATGAGAAGTCTTACAGAGCAAAATGTAAACTGATGGCCCAGGAAGGGTATTAAATCTGCTGCTGAAAAGTTATCTATAGTTAACAGTTAATTCCTTGCCTTTGGTATACCTTCATGCAGTTCTTTTTAAGGATAGTGTTTAGCAAGGTGAGGAGTAACCTGTAGCTTTTGAAAACCATCAGTTCTAGAAGGATATTGTCAGTTAACTACTAGTTAGCATCCGTGTAATTTTCACAGCAGGGAGACAGACGAGGAAGAACTTCCCTCAGCACCATTTTGCTTGTTGGAAATCTAGGAGTATGAAGTATCTAGGAGTATGGAAATCTAGGAGTCAGGAGTATGAAGAAGGGAAAGGTTTTCCTGTTTTTGTTTGATTTCTGCTCCCCCCAACAATTCTGTTATTTTAGCACAGCTGTAGATTAGTGACTGCAGTATAATTGACTTAAACTTCCTTAATTCCATTTTTTCATAAATGCTAGTGTTGAACTAGAAAGCTGGAGTTAAAGCTGAGACAGAATATGGCTTAAAACTAATGAATAGTTTTCTACTATCTGTTCAGAGTTCCCTAATGGTAGAAGGTTAGAGATTACAGAATTAAATTTTGATTCAGTTTAACTCAAGTATATATTGATTGTCTTCCTTAGGAGATTTAAGTGGCCCTTTGTGTCTAATTCTTAGAGTTCTAATGCAGTGCATGGCATGGGCTTTGTTAGGGGAAAGAACTATCACTATTAATCTGAAGTTATTGATGTGAGTGTAGGAGGAAAGGGGTTGGATTATTCCCTGCAACCCTGTGACTGGAGTGATAGGGGATTTCTTTTTTTTTTCCCTTAACCTGTACACAGTCAATGAATGGGGATATGGAATGAATTTAGCTCCTCTAACTGCCCTTTTGTTTTGGGTAAGAGTAATTAAAAAGGTTATTATAGAAGTAGGTCTGATTCTTTGAAGAATGTTTAAAGTATCTTCAGATTAAACCTGTCTTAAGAAAACCTTACTTATTTTTCAGGTCTAAGACTTCTTGGCATAGGAAGAAACCAGTATATTGATCTAATGAACGAATGTAGGTCTTCAAAAGTAAGTTTGTTTATGATTTTTCCTCCCTTTCCCTTACCCTTCCCTCCCTCTCTCCTGTGTTATTTCATAGGAAATGTGGAGTGGAATAATTTCCTGGCCCTGGTCAGTTTAATAGTGTGGCTAATTGAGTATGATGTAGTGTATTGTTAATTATATTATGTTTCCTCAAGTTAATAAAGATCTTTTTGGTTTAAAATCAAAATATAGTAAAGGCAAATATGTTACTTACTACATTTTAATTTTTGTTAATCTTATATTTTTTGAGCTCTACGTCAGGATACCAGATAGCTAATGTCTCCTGGCCGCTATAAGCAGGGAATAATGATACTGGTTCTGAAAGAATTTTTCAGTGTTTCTTTGTGTGCAGTTGAGGTCACAGTTTATTGAGGAGAAGTCTTCCATCTAGGAGTAAATTCTTGCAGCGTGTAAGTTTTTCTTTAAGACGCTGCTAATGAGTGCAGAAACATCTTTGGATGTGAACAGCACACGTGGAAAACATTGTGATGGCTGGTGATAGAAGCAGGGCCTTTAGTTTGCAACAGGTCCTTCCTTGCAGGGAATTCAGAAGTGCTCTTGCAGTAGCTTCACAGTACTTTAACTGAAAGTGAGCTTACCAAAATATATACCTGATAGTGAACTAAAAAGTAGTGGTTGTGCAATGAAAGAGAAGCTATTTAGGTCTATAAATACACAGTATTCCCCAGTTTTTCTTTCTTGGACTGACATTCACTTTATTTTTTAGCACTGTGCTTATCAAGAATGTTTTACTTTGTCTCCTTAAGTAAATAAAATATGTTGCTAAAATGTGTTTTTTGAAATCACTGAACTTTAAAATACCCTATTTCTGTACTTGTGCTCTCTTACCTGTTCAAATTAGAAAATGTCACATAGAGTTTAAATTTGGACTTGATCCTAATACAATGGAATAGTGTGGATTTTAATTAGCAACACTTACAGTTTGGATGAGCTTATGGGAAGGTTTAACAATATCAGATGGAAATTTTATTTTTTCTTTCTGTTTCCATGTGATCTGAGAGAGGAGAGAAACTGCTAAATGACAATGCTGATAGTCCGTGTGTCTCTAGTCTGTGAATATAATGTACTTAAAAATGGATGTTTATACAGATCAGTTTTTATAAAGGTAAATGAATGTCTGTGAATGTGAAATGCTCTTTATTACTATCTCAAATGGACTGTACCACTGCAGAAATTTTTCAGAAGGAAAACTGCCCATGATCTATTACCTGTGAAGCCCGTGGAGATCTCTATAGAAGCGTGGTGGGTTGTGCAGGCTGGTTACATCACTGAGGACGACATCAAGGTAGTGTAGTATGGATTGTATCTCTAAATGTGGGTGAATTCTGATAGCCCCTGAAAGCAGGGGCTTTCTTTAGTGTGAAATACACAAAGATTTGCAGCAACTGTCTTACAGAAATAGAGATTGGAACTAATTGTGATATTTTCTTTGACATGTTCTGCCCTCTCTTCCTTTTGTACTTTCTGCACTATGTACAGTGTAGAGGTGGTTTTGCATTAACCAGTCTGTGGTAGCTTATGAGCATGATTGTATGATTTGTAGGCAACAAGCAACAAAATACATTTTCTTAAATTTCATATTTTAGCCCTGACAGGTCAGTTTTGTTTGAATCTTCATCTTCACTATAAATAGTATCAGAATGGCAGTGGATTTGTTACATATTTTCATTGTGTCTGTTCTTTGTGTCTGCATAGTTTCTCATTGTTTGCACATAAAAAGCTTGTGAGATGACTTAATGTTTCATCCTCATCTGGCTTTTCTTTCTCATAGGTGGTTCTGTTACAGTCATTTGATCTGGGTTTATTTTCTTCTCCAGAAGTTATTGTTTAGATTAGAACATATTTAAAGCAGTGATGGAATCTCTTTTTTGAAATATCTTAGGCTACTCATATTCTGGCATCTAGTTGGTTAACTACCAATCAGTAGTTAACTGGTAGTTAACTTGAAGCCAACTACTTTGCTACTGTATTGGGCCTCTTTCTAGAATGATTCCAGTTGTGTGGCTGAGTACTCAGTTTGGAAGTTTTAAAGAGCAAATCTGATTGTGGACTTTGCTTGCCAAATTCTCGTGCAATTAATTTCCTTTCCTAGAGCATGCATAATTTTATGTGGGGACAAGCCAAAAAATTAGAGACTTTTAACTGGAACTACATTAAATTCTTCAGTGCAAATATTTTGGTTAAGAATGTGGGTTACTTCCTATACTCTCATATTACTAATGACTGATTTGAGGCTTAATGTTTGGGAGTTTTTTGAGTGGTATTCAGTTGCATAGACTCATTTCTACATTCGAAACTAATGTGATTTTTTTTTTACCTAGATTTGTACTACATCAGAGAAGTCTGCTATTGATAAGATAATTGATTCAGGTCCTCAGCTTGCTGGTTCATTAGACTTCAGTGTAGTTCACAGTAAGTTTTTAATGAACATTTCTGATTTTTGATCTTGCATAGTAAATTCTGAGAGACTGGAAACTAGGAATAAAGGTGATGT
>VZTN01034189.1:1007-12697 GCA_013400515.1 Erpornis zantholeuca | reverse complement strand
TCAGAACAGCTTTTGCTATGAGATGACCCCATGAACAATTCAGCCCATGGGTTCAGCTGTGTGCTGTGTGACTCAAAAATCTCAAAATCTTGTATCCTTAGACTAAAAATGTTAGGGTGTGCTTTTCTGGATCAAATGGAATCACAGCTCTGACCAGCTTTGTTTTAGCAGAAACCTCTGTCTCATGCTTGAAAGAGTGCAATGATAAAAGCTCCTTCCATTTAGCACAGTTCTTGGCAACTTCACAGCAGTCCTCAAGGTCTATTTTTTTATTATCTGAGCTGCAGCTAACATTTCANGTCCTCAAGGTCTATTTTTTAATTATCTGAGCTGCAGCTAACATTTCCCAAGGAACCAAACTAGAAGAAACACTTGAGAAGATAATAAAAACACCGATACACTAAAGTTCATATTTGGTTCCATAGTTATTTTTATTACAGTAATGTAGAAGCTCAGTACCAGCTTTAAGTATTATGACTTTCTTGTGAAAGGTATTGTTCAAATGTATGTCCTGTTCCTGAATGCTTTAGAGATACATACCAAAAAAAAATCCAGGATGCAGGCAGAAGGACATTTTTGAAGAAAATATTCCATCACTGCTAGAGTAAATTGTGTCCTTCAAAAGCCACTGGTATGAGTAAAAAGTAGTCAGTTATTTTGTAGATATGCAAATAAATTTCTTTATGGAAAATTCAACGTGAGCAAATAATTAGCTTTGCAGTGACACTCCCCCCAAGAATGATAGAAACCATAAATACTGCTCCTTTTACTTTTTTAAGAACCAATAAATTAAAAGTGAGAAATACCATTATGGAAAAAAATGATACATCAATTCAAACTTAAACAGCAAATTAGATTAACAGGAGTAAGTCTATGGAGGCATCTCTGAAAGGACAGGTCTGCTGTCCACCATTAGACTCCATACTGTAGTTGAAAGCACTCAAGCATTTTGCAATAAAATCTATGGGCTATATATAAATTTCTCTATATTCTTAGTGACCTGAGTAGCTGATGGATTATAATTGTTGTAAAACGTTTGACTCAATACAGAACCCCACATCCAGGTGTAATTTCTTTCAATAAATCCCTTATTACTGCACTTGTGTGAGCATTTCTTGTCAGGAAGGTTGCATTGAAAGGGAAGTAGACCCATGGCTGTCTCCCCTAACTCTGAGCTCAGCCTGATACTTGTGAATTTCCAGCAAGTCAGGCAGCTACTGATGAGTTTTTTTGGAGCAGGTAAATTTCTGGTGCTTCCCACACCTTCTGTACCTAATAAGCTATCACCTTTGGTTGCCCATGATCTTGTCATTAAACTGTCTAGATACAGCAATTAAAATTTTATTTGGAAATACTGTTTTCCCTCCAATTGTCGATATTTCATCATTTTCTTGGTTTGCTTCTGATTTTTTCCAGTGTTCCTTTTCTTCTTCTAAACAGATGCGTACAGGGGTTTGTAGTCTGTTAAATTTGGCCATTCTCTTTGGTCTATTGCTGCAGTTGCAACCATGCATTCTCTCAGAGGTTGTCAGGCTGCAGCCTTTGCAGCTGCATCAACTAATTCATTCCCTTTACTAATTTCTGTAGTGCCCTTGGCATGAGTGATTTCTTTAGGTATTTGGATTGATTCTAGCAAGTTATATATATTTTTTCCATTTAATACTTTCTTGCCTGACGATGTGAAAAATCCTAATTCTTTCCATAACTTTCCAATTGCTTGACATATCCCAAGGCCCTACAGCTCAAAAATTGTCTTTTGATAAAAATAAAAAATGGGGTAGGTTCAAATGTATACTTACAAGAGATGGGAGTAAAGAATTAAATTCTAGTGGTAAATTTTTTTAAATTTTACTTAGTGGAACAATTCTGGGTTTATAGTATATTTTTTCAATAGAGTTTTCACATATTATTTTGCACTTGGTTCCCTACATATATCCAGAATTTCAACATACTTAGTACACTAAAAAATCTCTTAATATTCCTCTAACAAAAGGAAGAACTTCCATTCATCAATGTAGTCACATTGAAAAGAGAGAGATGCAGAGCAATACTCAGTTTTTAGCTGCTGGGATGTGTAAGATATAACTTAAATTTCCACTATCATCAATAGAGATATCAGAAGAGTCCTGGAATTTAGAGAGCTGAACAGCAATGGGCATATGACTCTATTTCTTATCTATAGGCACATTAGATAATGTAGAGCACCTTAGTCAGCCTAGATAGAGTGTTTGAATGGTCCAACAGGCTGGCAACTCTGCTTTTGGACTTCTGCAAGACCCATATTCCTTCTGATGTGGCTGCTGGATAGCAGGTAAGAGGTCACAGAGCATCTATAGTGTAACTAGATACCTGTGTTTAGACAACCGAGTCCTACTTGGGATTTCCTCTTTTGGGGGCTGGATTGCTCTTAAATCTCTGCTAATTGCATTAATAGGTAGGAGTTTGATTATTGAGCTGAATGACACATCTGTGTTTGCTGGAGTGGAATAGGAAGCTCTCAAAGTCAAACAGCAGGCTAATGAAAAAACCTCCCTTGATTTCTTCTCCTTATGTTTCTTTCCCCCTTCAGCAGGACAAGGGTGTCCATTTAACAAATTCAAATTTCCAGAGTTACAAGCAAAGCTACAGAATCAGTTCAGGAGAGTTATTTCATCACAATTACATGCTGTGCAGCCATTTGTGAAAGTGTAAAGTCAGCTTAAAGGAGGGAAATTGATATGTCACCATCTATTGATAGAGGTTCTAATAGAAAGCAAAGGACAAAAGTCAGACTTATGTAAATGCTACTGTTATCTTTCCAGCTAAAAAGTGAAACTGGCACAGGTTTATTTCTTTATACTAGGCAAAATACTCACATCCCATATGCAAGAGAAAAATCCAGTTTAGGATTGACAAAAAAATTACAACTTCAGAAGGAATATATGTAGATTATTCAATTCATGCAATTTAGAAATTGACAGAACAATACACAAAACTGATAATTTCTAGGTATCTCAGTCAATCAAAGCGATTAGATTCCAGGTTAGCCATTTTGTTGATTTCTTCACTGACGCAATTATTTGTTTGTGTCCCCCAACTGATTTTCAATTTGTCTCTGTGGGTTCCTTTAACTTCTTCTCTCACCTTGAAAAGTATATTCCTTTGTAAGTCCAGTGAAGCCAAGAGAAGTAAATGGCAATGTTAATGGTATACACAACATAACTTTATCTATAATAAATGTGTACAGCATTACTGTGCAATTCCTTTTAGCAATTCCTTTTAGACTCTGAAAACATTTTTCTCCAGAGAGGTGAACCTCACCCCAGCATGGAACAGCAGAACAAGGTGTGAAAGTCACTTCAGTTACTATTTCATGATACTCACTTTCTCTGTTAGTCTTGCATACCAAGCAAATATTCTTTTCTATTTGAAGGATGACAGGCACAAACAACAGCTACTAAAACTTTAGCACATTCATCTGTAAATTTAATGTAAAGCTGCCTTGAGGAAAATGGATAACCTAGTTCTCTTCCACCCAATCTTATGGCAAGAAAAACTATAATGTTATTCTAAGCAGATGTTTGCCTAAATCATTCTTCAAATGATGCAGATTTTGCTACTTTTATTGACATTCCTTAGCTAGTCTACCAGAAATGTTTTCCTAATACCCAGTTGAAGTTGCTCTTGCTGAATATTAACCCTGTTCTTGTCTTGGATGACAGAATAGGGAATACAGTTATTAAGCATGAAAATGTCAATACAAAGCTTGAAAAAACTGTATATGTTTTGGAACACAGAGAACAATTTACTAATTTCTATTTTGCAGCTTATCCGAAAATGGTTGTCGTGTCTGCCTGCAGTCGGTCTTTTCCTGAATTAAGTTCTGTATCATTCCCTATTTCCTCATTTTTCAAGATGTCTGATCATGTTCTGTGCTCCTGCGAGATGGCACAAATCTTTTTGGAGGCTGAAGTGCCTCAAGCTCCAAATTTAAAGGCTTAGTATTATCAAGCAGAGCAGAAGAAATAATTATGTGTATCTAAACATAGATATACTCTTACTTAATGCAATGCATGTCAATTATTTCAAATTGAGATACACTGTAGGAAAAGATACCTTTCTCTAAAACTGCTGTCTAACCAGTGGTCCTCTTCTTTATTCTGTTCCACTAAAAATTTCTACCTAAAAATTTGCAATTCTTCTTGCAAATTCTTAAAAAAAAAAAAAAGTATTCTCTTTTATGTTCTTCACATTGTAACAAAACAGCTGAAGTGAAAAAAGTCCCTCAGAAACCAGATGACATTCTAGCCCAGTAAGTATTTTCAACCACTTTTACCCATTTACCTTAGTAGTTAAATCTCTGCCCTGTTGCTCTACCTTACTGCTCAGAATAATTCAGATTCCTTCCATGTATGTCTTGATTTGCCATTGCTGCTTGATCTGAGACAGTCATTATCTGCTAGCAGTCCATCAGCAGCTGATGCAGAGGATGACAAAACTCTTCTATAAAGTCCAAAAAGTAATTCTTTCACATGCAGGCAATAAATATTCTTAACAGCTATTAGATTTATTTGGATCAAGGAATAAAATATAAAGTCAGTTTCAAATATTTTTAACTGCTGTAATTAACACTTGCCCTTCACATAAATCTGATATAGACATACTGGTCATAAGCTGAAATTTATAAAGGCAGAAGTAATACAACTCATAGTCACTGAAAGTGAGGTTTATGAAAGTTTTGCACAACTGCTACTGAATATGTGGCATTCATTTTCTCAGGAACATTTCAAATGTTCTTTTAAAAGCCAACCAAAGGTTGTCTTGATATGTCCATTTAATTAGCAGCTGAAAAATGTGATCCTTATGCTGTTGTCAGGAGCATATTGCATGCAGGGATTGAAATACATTTGATTGGCTCTTCAATGTGTAGTTGCACTTCAAGCAACAATTCTGGAGCACAGATAATTGGTGCCCTGCAGGTTTCCCCACTGAAAATCAATTGAATTTCCATTATGTTTCAATTGTCTTGCAGTGGGAAACCTACAGGGTTTCGTTGGCTGGTGGGTTTTTTTTATTATTACCTTCTGCACTAGAGAATACAAGTTTTTAATGCTTATTCCTAGGTAAACTACTAGCAACACAAGAAAGTAATCAATTCAAACAATCTGCTCTGCATGAAACTCCCTTCCCAAAAGGGCAAGTAATCTTCTCCTGTATTGTACTGATTTTCTCATACTTCCAAGCCTCGACTCAGTCACCATGGTCTGCAGATATTTTTGCAATGCATTCTTCACCTAGTACTTCGTGTGGAAATGGAAATGAAATCTGGAAGCTGTAGATTTAGATGTAGAAATGCAAATTGAGCTCTGGGTAAAAGGATGTGAACTGCCAGCCTTTGGGATAACAATGAACCCATGAGGATGGGTGCCAGCCACAGGAAGGGACACTGAGAGGCACAGCAGGAGCGGGGAACTGCTGACCTTTTTGGATAAAAAGATGAAGACGAGTGACAAGCGAGGTGGATGAGCAATGGAAAGGGAGGGTGGGAGCAGAGGACTAAGGAGGAAGAGTGAAACTGGGTAGACTGTGAGGAGGACCTTTGTTGGGGGTGCCTCCTCAGAGGCACCAGCTCCAGCAGTTTCTATGTTACTGAGCTGTCAATAAATTGCTTTATGGAATGAAATATCAGAGAACCTGCCAGGGGAAATCCAGGGTTAAGCCTGTCGGGAAACCAGTGTGAGAGTGAGTGTGGGGTGTGGGGGGAGTCAAGTAAGGACCCCTTAGGTCACTGGAGCTGCCGCTGTGAAGGGACTTCTGTCCCAGCAGTGACAGTCCCTGGTGCTGGGAGGGTGACGACCACTGCCTGTGAATGGTCCCACAGGGAAGTTTCCTTAACCAAGTAACAGCACCAGCTTCTCAGTCACTTCTTTGTGCAGCCAAACCATGTGCCATATAAAAGTCAATGCAGACTGAAGCAAGGGCTCATTATCACCACTTTGTATTTTATTTACAGCAACTCCTTTCACCTTATTAGACTGCATAAGATGACATCCATACTGACACCTCACTCTTCAACTCAAAATGGCCAGCACTGAAGAAAATTCTTATAGTCATCAAGAGAAAGTTGGATGAATGTATCTCTGTGTAGTCAAACACAGCTTTACCAAGAAAAAGTAGCCATCCATGGTCTTTCTTATTTTAGTGACAGCCTTTGGAAACAAAGCACAGTTTTTGGAAACAAAGCACGGTGATATTTAACTGTCTGGTCAGAACAAACACAGGTGGCATTTGGGAAATAAAGGACTAAAGTCAAAACTAGTGCTTTATTAGATCAGGTCAATTGAAAGAGAATGTTCTTAAAATGGAAGACTGTGTTATTAACAGCAGTCTCCCATGTCTTATTCTGATATTGTTGTGTGACTTTAGAAAAGCCAGGGGAAAGGCAAGTGTTACTTTAAGTCTCAATCAGGTAACAGAATAAAAGATTTCTGGAAAGAGAAAAAATGGTGAATGATCTTGAAATTTAAGTTCCAACAAGTGGTCTACCACCACTTTGCAGTATAAAAAGACACCATCTGTGGCTCTGAAAACTTGACTTAACATTTTCAAGTTATATTTTGAATGCATTCTCCCTCTGTAATGCTGAAGAGTTAGATAAAACACTTGCTTCCATAAACTTCTTATGTGTGCCAAATTCTTAATTTAATTCACAAAGTATAACCAATGACATACTAATGGATGCTACATTAATATAGCCATAGAAACAACATTACATTAATTAAAACTTTGTAAATGCTGTAATTAAGATATTCAGTGACAGCTGCCTTTCCTGTCCCTTAGCTTCACCCAGAAGTCTCTCAGCACTACTTATTTTGGAATCGGCAGCTGCATGGATGCAGGAAGAGCCATCTGTTGGTATTTTTTAAATGTTAACTGAGAGAGGTTCCAAACAATTGCTCCTAATACTTAAAAAAATAATTAATAATTTTTTTTTTAAATTGTGTCTGACTTTGGCAGGATTTATGTCATTAGCACTTAAAAATTAATGTATCTTTGACTTCCTATCTGACTGATGCACTCTACCAACATAGAATCAGAACAATACCTTTGCCTTACCTGCATAAGTAAAGCACTTCAAGGTTTTACCCCAGTCATATTTGAAAAGCTGTATTATCCAGAAGAGACACGATCACTACAAAAGGTCTACAAAGTCATTCTGTGGATACTTGTTCTTCTTCACTATCAAGTCAAGGGGTTTTTTCCCCTCACATGTGGAAGTTCCATGGATTCAACAGAGATAATTTTGATACCAGTCTATGTGACCCTTCTTTCTCTTCTGTAACCTTACTCTCTTCAAAACCAGGCTGCCTTTCATATAGGGGAAATTCAGAAAGCTGCCAAAACTCCTCCATATTAAACTATTTGCTTTCATATTCCAGCTTCTTACTTATCTCAATGGACTTTGGATCTTGCTTGTCAGCACAGCCAACTTACCCCTTCTTCCCCCCAATCTAGCATTCCTACTCTGTTAATTTAATCCCACAATATGAAGCCATTTCCTTGTGAATAACATTTCTCCCTCTTTGATGTTTACATCCTCCAAACAATCTGTTGCTGTTATCAGACCTGAAGGAATAATGAATTCAGTGAATTACACATTTTTTTTCCCTGTGTCAGCAAGCAGATGGTATAATTCTCAAACTCATTCATCATTTGAAATTATATTGGAAGAGCTTTCAGTTTTGCTGCGTGGGAGCCATATGAATGACAGACGTGCTGCACATCCACATCACCAGATAAGTAAACTGCACCGTTTATTCCCTTGTCCCAGTTCCCCAGTCACCAACATCACAGAAATGTTCATTTTCTCCTAAAGTCTTTGGTAGCGTAAACTTACTCTACCCTAGAAACTTTAACGTAACACCAGGATAGTTTATTTCAAGGATGATTTGCAGCAGTCAGTAAGGATCTGATTTCATATACCCTACTACTCCACTGCAAAAGGAGGCTTTGACTGCAAACATTTTGAAGTATCTGGAAGACCCATCCCGGCCTTTCAAACCTATACTCAGTACTATGATGGTCTGCAACCCAGTTGTCTTATTGTTTCAGACACTGCGATTTAAAAAAATTGACAAAAATAGTATTTATAGTCTAGGGCCACAGGAAACTCCAAAAGAAGTCTTCTGAGAAGGTTCAAAGTTGAGTTGTACAAGGCATATATGGCAGCACTGCTGCTAAATTTAAACAGCTTTGAGCAGAGTGGACACAATAGCTTTATGATACTTCACCTTATGGAAAAGCATTTAATATTGTAGACCTAGCCAGTAAGCCTGGAACATAAGAATTTTACACTCTTCCAAGGAGATGTTCTGTTAATTTGATGGTGTAGCACTTCAGGTGAAACCAGAGCAACTTACATGCCTTTCCACTGACAGAAACAGGATGGGGAAGAACTGGGAGAACATGCAGAGGTGTATGTGATATTTTAGAGTTTTACTGTTCCAGAAGCAGAAGCAAGAGTGTAAACCTCTACTTTCTAAGGTGGCTTCTCAGTCATTGCAACCAGTTAGGAGTATGACAAAAGATAAAATGGCGCTTTTAAAGAATTTCATTAATAAAATATAAATAAAGCATAAATAAATCACTACGAAACCCAACAATTACTTTGCATGTCTAAGCATTTCACAGCCTGCTTGTAAATCTGACAGTATAGTGTTTAATTTCTAGCAGACTCTAAGGGCACTCTAAGACAAGATTTTTTTTTAGAGCTGAATGGACACAATAAGAAAGAGACTGATAATCCCAGATGCTGAATTTTCAGTGCTGACTCCTGTAGTGGAATGTAAACCCATGAATTGTGTAGCACAGGTTTTCCCTAATAAGCCTGAAGAGATTACTTCATCATAGAACAGGACATGCATGAGCCAATCAAAGACTGAGGAACCACTTAAACTTTTGTTATGAATGAATATACCTCAAATCCAAAGTCATTTTGGGAGATGCATTATCTGGGACCAACCATCCTGAATCCCTTCCCTAAAAAGGGTATCTAAGCTCTTTTCCTTGGACAAACAAAGAAAGATTACATTCATTTATTTGAAACTGCTCTCTATGCTCTATTTCATTATTTAGAACAAGTCCTTAAGTGCAAAACCAAATTATTTTCTCTCACTGAGGAGTTTGATTCTGTTTCTCAAGCAGCTAACTGCCTGGTTTCATTACATGTAGAAGATCAAAATTTCATCAATATTTCCTTAGCCAGTGACCTTTTAACACTAAATATAAAACTTTAGCTAAAAAACTAGACTGAAGTATAAACAACTAAATAGTGTTGCAGAATTATGTTAATTCTTTCAAGCTTAGTGAACTAAGCTACTATAAATCATGGAGGCTGACACTGCTTCTCTCATACATGTATTCATGCACCTGTGGTGAGATTAATCTAGCTTCTACACTTGAGCTGGCTCTACATAATTAAGGGTAATTTTTAAATACCATTTTCAGACCTTGCAATTAAGGGTGAATAGAGGAAGACGTAGTTCCACTCATAATCCAATCATTGATTGGATTCTTCTGCCGTCAGTTAACCTGGAATGTATCAATAACATTGTGATTCAACTACATAGCAATGCAAAAATATTTTCATTATTTCAGTGAGTCTTTTCAAAGTTATAGATTTCAAAATTATTTTAAAAGTCCTAGGAAGAAATCCTGTAATATATGGTATGTACTTTATATTAGCAGAGTTACAAATGCACACAAATGTGGCTTCATCAAATTACATGACTTTGGATTAAAACTACTAAATCAATAAACCATTATGTTAAAAAATAGAAAAATCTCCAGTAAAATTTATGTCAAATAGTTATCATTGTTTCCATCTAAACAGGCTATCAAATGAACATAACAAACACACCACAATCTTTATGAGCTTCCATTTACATCTGATTTATTCTTGTTTAAAAATGGAGTTTCACAATATAACTCCATTATGCACTGAAAGGCATTGGTAAGTCAATAATTCATGGTAGTAGTAAGAGCAAAACTTTTATTCATTTTTTTAATTTTTTCCATGATTTTTTAAACTTTCACTTTTGAGACTTTCTGCCCTCTTAGATTGTAAATATCAGTAAAAGAAAAACAATGTCATTAATAAAAAATGGGGTATTTCTTGTCAACAGTAGTAAGAGGACAGAAGATTAAAGGGAAAATTCAGTGCCCAAAGGATTAAGGACTTCAGAAAAGTCTGGGCACAGATGTGAACCCACAAATATCTCCTCTAGCAGAATCAGGTGTCCACCCCTTTGAAGATTTTGTTGCAGTAGTGTGGAACTTAAGTTTGAAAACATTCGTAGCAGCAGAAAAAGTGTAGAAAATGTCTTTCTACTTTTCTACTGAGGAGGCCTTGCCCAAATGAGTAGGGAATGCTTGCATGAGGAGGATTTTCAGGGTTTATATTTTCACACATATTAATGACACTTTCAGAGGACTAAAACTCCCCACCCCATTTCACTGCAGAAACTGATATATACATGAAACTAAACCTGAAGATAATTTTCTCTTTAAATTCTCCCCCTCCTTCTTCCTCAAAGGGAACTCTAGGACATCAGAACTGATGAAAGAGATTAAATGGGTTTAGTCTTACTTTGCAGAGCAACTGTTAGGGATTCCAGATTGTACTGTTGATATTAAACACATTCCAATGAAACAAGAATGTGACAGAATCCTGTCCTTGAGGGATTAATAGATAATTTAAGAATAATTATCCTTCCAACTCACAAGGTTGAAGGAAAAAAACACCTTTTAATCAAATAAGTAGAGCTTGATTAGATATTTGACAGTGTTCTCTGTTGGTTTAGGCTAGATAGTGCCACGAAGAATCTGTGATAATATAAGAGTGCAAAGCAAAACACATGCAAGATCAACATAATCCAGAATTCTGATTTTGATTCTAGCCAGAAGCAGATATTAAGAAAAAGATTAAAGAAATTAAAAACAGATAGATGAGGGGGGTAAGAGAAGTCTGCATTCAGCTGCTCCATGGTTTCCAGCAAATATCCCTGGTCCTACAGCACAGCAAGATCCATGCTTTGAGATTCCAGCTGGCATGGGGCACCCACAGTAAGTTTGAAGACGACAGTAAGCTGAGGAGCACAGTTGATAACACTGAAGGAAAGGGATGCCATCCAGAAGGATCCTGGCAGTCTTGAAGAGCGGATCAGTGCTGTGGGTGCACTCAATCCTACTGTCTATGCTACTGATGAAGATACTAAACAGTTATTGTCTCTGTTCACACCCTTAAGGAACTCCACTCCTTACTGGTATCCACTTGGGAACAGAGCCATTGACCGTAACAGTTAAGATGTGGACTTCTAGCAAATTCCTCAACTTCTAACTGTCCATCCACCAAACATATATCTTTCCAATATAGTGAACAAAATGTTGTAGGAGACCATTCCAAAAGCCTTACAGTAATCCAGGTAGATGACTTCTGTAGCTCTTCCCTTGTCCACTGACACAATTACTACACAGTAGAACAGCACTGAATTAGTCAGGAATAATCTGCCTTTGGTGAAGCCATGCTGGCTGTCTGCAGTCACCTCCTTGTCCTCTATATGGCTTGATATGTCTTCCAGGAGAATCTGTTCCATGATCTTACTGGGCACAGAGGTGAAGCTGACTGGCCAGTAGTTCCCAGGGTTCTTCTT
>VZTN01034183.1:1938-19483 GCA_013400515.1 Erpornis zantholeuca | reverse complement strand
GACAGTTTTGTAACAGGTTATCTAAAAATTTAACTTTGGGAAGTGAGACTAAAGAATCAGTGACATATATTCATCAGTAACTCAGACAATCCTGTTTACTAGTTTTACCCATATATGTTAAAAAACAGGTTGTGTAAGAGACTAGAAACATAAATCTTTTAACTACAGTTATTGAGACTCTCTTTCGTTGAGTTTGAACCTTTAGTTCCCATGGCCAGACACACATAAGCACATTTATGGAAGAAACACACATGCATACAGCCAGCCTGACAGCAGGTCTTGCAACATTTCAAAGACAGATGTGCAATGTAGGGAAGAATTAGAAACTGCTTTGTGAGATCAAGGACAGTATCTGCTTTTTCACAGACCACTGCAGGTATCTGCAGTTCTAAAGTCTGAGGGAACATCTCAGTGCCAGCACAAATGTTGCCAAATGCATATTTCTACCACTGTTTCTCACCTAACCTAGCAAAGCAGTGTATACTGGTATAATGTGACTCACATAGACCTTTTTCAGTCTATGGTACCAAACTAATTCCAGATGCAACGTTGTTTCCCAATACCATATTCCTCAGTCCCTACTAGGGGCTTCTGCACTGAAGTCCAACTTCTTTCAAGAAGACAAAAATGCTAGTCTAGTTTCACAGGTCTGCCTGGATCAGCAGAATGTGGAACTATGTTTCTGCAGTAGCGCAAATCTAACACAGATCACCTCTGCTGATAGAGAATGTGTCTCCTATGAATATGGCCCCAAATACCAAGCACCCTGCTGTAAATGAGCTTGGTCCAAGCAGATTTCATCACAACTGCATCAGGTATATATTAGATTAACACTATTTACAAATTAAAAGCAAAACCCCCTTTTTATCATTTATTACAACTGTAAATTCTTTGAAAGACAGTAATTTCACATTTCTTGCTTTCAGAGGACTGTACCTTTATTTTCCATACCTATGGTAATTTTTCCAGAGAAGGCAAAGTCAGTAACATTTTTTAAAAGGAAGAATTATAAAAGCACTTCTCCAAAATCCTGAATACCATTTATAATGCTTAAGTCAGAAAAATTGCTTTCTGTTAGAAGAACCTTGACATGGAAAGGCCTTGGAAAACAACATAAGTCTTCAAATAATTTTAACTGAGACTCACCAGCTACAGTTATCATTCTAGGTTTTCAGTTTTGGCAAGAATTCCATTCTGAAATTACACACTGCCATATTCTCACAACTACAATAACTAGAAGTATCTTAACATTTTACATTTTAGATATAGCATAAAGTAAATAGAGAATATAGTGTGGAACAACTGCAACCGAAAAATTGGATTCCTGAGTACGCGTTGCTTTCAGTGCTTTATCTTGTATCACTACAAAGCAGGAGAAAAAACCACACAAAACAGAATAGGCTGCAAGATGGGAAGCATAATCGTTTCTTTACACAAGTTATACAGTTCATTTTCTGATTTTTCCAAGCCTGAAATGAGCTTATTGGAAGCAGACTGCCACCAACTTTCATTACTGCTCGATCAAAAAAACCCAGATGCTTATATTCCATTTATAGGCATATTTACGGGGGTGGGATTTTTTTTTTTTTTTGCACCTGTGCCTTTTGTTATGGATAAAAACAAACACCACAAAAGAATCTACCCTAAGTTAGAGCTCTTAATGCAGAATAGCCAGGTTTGTCTTTCAAAACAAAAGACAAAGTATATACACAGTACTTTGCTCCATGAGGCAGAAATCTATTTGTTAAATTTGTGAATGGTAAGGTTATAGATGAGACAAAGTAATGTATTGTCAAAGAACAAAATGTTCTCTACCAGTACAAAAGTATTTTGTACAATTCCAGAAAAGCAGCATTTCCAGCTGGCACCCAAAACATAAGAGCAGAAGCTTTCTAACACTTCTGCAGACCAATTACAGTGTGAATGGAGCATTCACGAACTTTTGAGAGTGCAGTGCAATGAAATCCCTAACTAAACTTCAGGCTAATAAATTTAACATTTGCAAAAAAATGAAACAAATCATTAATTACTAATTTGGCCTAAATAGTTTTAAAATGTGTATTAAAGCTAACAAAAATAAGTCTGATTGGAAGACACAACCTCTCTCCCAGCTGCACAGAACACCCATGGAGAAGAGTTAATGGGAGTCCTCCTCCAATGGTACCCCAATGGTGCATCGAGGAGCAGCTCTAATTCAAAAGAGTGCCTGGCATTCAGTTGCCACACACCACAGCTGCTGTGGGGTTCAACAGCTGGCTCATAAATGGGTAGCTGTGATGAGTGCACAAGAATGGGAAAAACACATCATTCAGCATTTAGTACTGACTGGCCTGGAGGTCAGGGATTTGTGACATTTTAATCTAAAAAGGCAACTGTCATAACACAAGGGAAAGAAAAATGCGGTACCAGAAAGAACTGGTACCGAGGTTAAAAAACAACTCAAACTTACTACAGAGGTGAACAAAAAAGAATCCCCTAAACCCAACAAAAGTTCTAAGAACGTAGGAGGTGGGAAACATAAATATGCTAGGATAGAGGCTTTTTTAAATTTCTCCAAATATCACTAGGAATGTATTTGTATGAAGAAGACAAAATCCAACAACTGTGGTTGTTTAGTCTTCATAACAAATGGGACCAGATTTCTCAAGAAGCTTTTAAATAAAAGCCTGCTGCTGTCCATAATTCAGGTGAGAAGTGATCTACTCTACTTTTGAATAAGGACCCCATTATCAGATATATTTTGCTTAATTTATCTGAATACCTCTTAATTTATGTAAATACTTATGAGTGTTGCTACAGTAGCACCTTCACTGTCAATGGATAAGGAATTCAAGGGCTCATTCACACTGAAAAAGACCCTCTGGACATAACCGGTCCAAGTGTGATTCAAGAGCCAGTTTTGAATTAAATCAGGTTGCCCAGGTTCATATCCAGTAGAGTTTTTAGTATCTCCAGGAAAAAGACACATGAAAAAACAGATGGGGTCTTTTTAAAGGGTGGAACTCTGTTTCCCCATTCAAACAACTGAAGAATACCAAGAAAGACTTAGTCCAACTAGAGATACATTAAAAAAAAAAAAAGGGTGAGAAAAAAAAGACATAACCCTACACCAATCCAGACTTTCCTGCTGCACTTTCAAAAACACGAGGCTCCCTATTTTACCTCCTGGGATCTACCCAGGTGGGCTATTTTCTGGTATAGGTCAAGGATCCCAGGTCTAGTATTAGACTTTCTCTCTCTTGCCAGAGATAAGACTGCTGTTTTATGTTATTTTGTTGTGTACATACAGTCCAGTTCTTCAGTAGCGAGAAGCACAAATAAAGGGACAAGTGAAAATAACAGATAATATTAAGATTATGGTAATAGTTAGCAGATCAACAGAGATTATCTTTGTCATTACACCAAAGAAGTTCTTATGTCTAGAAATGTTTTACAAATGAAGAACAAAAATTAAATATCTAAGTAGTAATATAACAAGCTCATTTTGTATATGGGGATTTTTAATACTGAGGAATTGAGCATTTTGCTCAATACTGCACGTAAAACTTTGCAGCAAAGCAAATAACTCTAGAAAACAGCTTTATCTGAATGGAAGTTGTCAGAAATTCAGATTTATTCAGACCATGAAACTACATTTAATTTTTAAAAGAACAGTGTTAAGAGGAAGATGACAGAAAAAAACCAAATACTTTTAGATGCCGTATGATGTAATGATGCTTCTACTACAAATACATATGAAAAAGAAATACAACTTATCCTGCTTCAATTTGCAATTATTCATCTGGAGTTTTTTAATGAAGAAAAAGATGACCACAGGTGTATCTTTAGTTCATGGACAAAGCAACAGGCAGTCCAGCCCATAACTATAAATGTTAAGATGCTAGAAAGTTAAATTGGGTTTTGGCAATTAATGAAGCACTTGCCACTGACTGATTTAAGATTTTTCTCAGCTGAGCAATCTAGAGTGCTCAACCATCCAACATAGAAGCAAGCACAAAAGAAGACTGAAGTTACCAAATGGAATTTAAGAAATCCTTTCAAATGTAGTAATCTCAGATTCCATTCATTTGTAAAATCAGCATGCAGATCAGTGATGGAACAGCTCCAGTCTCTTTACAAATGTCAAAAATTTTCCTTAAGCTTAAAATTAGTAAAAGAGGAACTCAAAGGCTTAGTACAGACTTATGGGCTAACTTCCCTTCATGTTCATAAACAAAGCATTCTTACACATCTATGAGAAGAGGCAGCAAAATTTACTCAAGTGTTTGTAATGGTAAATATTCAATAGAATATACCTCACTAAACTATTGAAGTGAGCGGCAATGATGAAAAACAAACAAAACCCTCAAAAAGGCTTACCTTCTGTTCTGAATTCTCATAGAAAAACAGCCCAAAATAGTCCTTTTCCAGTAAATTGAGATGTTCACATACTTTATCAAACAGCACTTGTCCTTTTGCTCTTTTCTGAGAGGTGGGAGGATAGGAAAAGAAGAAAAATAAGGAAAAATAAGAAAAAATAGGAAATTAATATCAGCAAATAAGTAAAGTCCTTAATTACAGGTACTGTTATTCGATTATATTATTCAGAAAACTTTAAAATACCAATAAAACAGATTATAAAACTACAAGCTTTCTTACAAAGACTGTTCACCATATTTCAAAGCTATACATATCCTTGACAAAAAGTACAGAAATTTCGATACATAAAAAAAACCCCAAAACAACAAAATAAATACACAAGGAAAATTCAGTACCTAAAAGATCTAAATATTTTGTATTATTAAGTGGTATTAAATAGTCTTAGTTTTCTGGATCTCTATTTTTAAAATAATGGAAAACTTCTTTATTTGAGCCAACTTTTTCTATATGATCTTCTGAAAAATAATATAGTTTCTACAGTGTTCGTATCTATTAACTTTAGCATTTTTATCATTTTTGTGTATGTCTCAGTGACTTACGAATCACATGATACAAATGGACTGAAAAATAAAGTGTGTTATCTTCAAAAGACAAAAAGAACAAGCAGACCACTAAGAGTCGATGGTCAGACCAGCAGAAGTAGCACACAAGCACAAGCTGAACATATGCAATATGTCTAGTTGGCCATACTGCATTGGTTTGTTTGGAGGCAGAAAATAAGATGGCTGCTTTCTATCCATGTATTTCTGAAATCTCTCAGTACCCAACAAATTCATTAGATGCTCGAAAATAATAAATTTTCAAGGCGTTTACTCTTCCTAAAAATATTATTTGTGGAAGTCAGTAACAAAGTATAAGAAACCTGAAGGTTTTATTTGAGGCTAATTTCAGTCTACTTCTTCTATCATAGTCTACTACTTTATAATAGTAATCGAGGACTGACCAAAATTTTAACACACACTTAGAAAGTGTTTTAAAATGGCTACTTTTAAGCTCACTTGGTGAGCTCAGTATTACGAGAGCTTAAGTAAATGGCAGTCAGTCCTGAAATTTTATCTGCTCTTCTTGTGACATTTCCAGCAGCCTTACAATACCTAAAAGGGGCCTTAAGAGAGAAGGGAAGGAAAGGGCATGTAGTGACAGGACAAGGGGTAAAATGGCTTTAAACTTAAAGAGAGTAGGAGCAGATTAGATATTAGGAGGAAATCCTTTCCTGTGATGGTGGTGAGGCACTGGAACAGATTGCCCAGCAAAGTTGTCCATGCCCCATCCCCTGGAAGTGTTCCAGACCAGGTTGGATGGGGCTCTGAGCAACTTGATCCAGTGGAAGTTGTCCCAGCCTAAGCAGGGAGTTTAAAACTAGAAGATCTTTACGGTACCTCCCAACCCAACCCATTGTATCATTCTTTGATTCTTGTACCTGAAACTGAGAATGTAAACATTCCACATGTCTGTAGTGCCAGGAATGAAAAGCAGGTCCAGGCTCTACTTCTGTGTGCCAGGTTTTAACAAAAAGATTTGTTGTACTGGAGATGGCAACTGACAGGAGACAAAGATTTAGAGCAGACAGCTCACAACACATGCTTGGGGGTGGGGGGGGGAGATGAGAAGTTCTTTCCACTGTTCAAATCCCACTGTGACTGGCATGCAGTCTCCAGTTTGAACCAACACCTTCATGACAGCTCTGCTATTTGTGGCATTTATTATTGAGGCCACAACATGGCTTTTCAGAGGCCTGTCAGCTTATAGGAATTTTTGCATTTGCTTATCCTACAGATTTCAGTAGATGCCATTCCACAAAAATGCCATCGGCTGTCCCTGTGTAGGCCCTGGTGACACTGTGGGCATTGTCCCTGCAGAAGTGGCGGAGCACTCCATGTGCCCTGTTCCGGCACTCCTGCAGCTTGGCTTCACAGCACAGGGTGGTAAAGGCCAAGAGTGGAGGGAGAGTGGAGAAAAGAAGGTATGCACTGAGCAAAGAGTGAAGGCATTGTTGGTTTATTCCCCAAGAATCCAGAGCTTTATATAAAAATCGCATTGTCCAGCAGACATTCTACTCATGAAGATCAGAAAGCTTTCACAGAAGCAAAATTATAAAATGACCACATTTAGTAGCACAAATAGCAAGGCGATGGAATATAGAAGTCAGAGTGATTTCTAAAATGGGGAGTGGGGAATTTTAAAGTCTGTTTGGTACTTTCAAAAAATCTTACTCTTCAAGAAAGACAGATTACTACTTTCCCTGAGCATCTGAAGTAACCACTTAATTTTCTTGATATATTATCTTCAGCTTAGTAAGAAAAATCACCAATATTGAAAAGTGGTAAGTTGAAAGTAGGAAAAGTATAAGCAAGAGAGAGTTCAAAGAATATTAGCCTGCTTAGATGCATGTAATAGATACCACTTTTTTCCAAAGTCAACGTGCAAGTCAGTGATCACCCCTTGCAAATGCAAGTTTCAGTTATACATATTTCAGTAAAGGAAATCTTTAGATTAGTGAAAAAAAAAATGCTATCATATCAAGCCCACATTTGGAATCAGCTGCTTTTATATAAAGTTCATATACTAAACCCCACAGTTAATATCAAGTTTTTGACATATAGAAACATAAAGCAGGCAAATCAGGAAATATATTGCAAGTATAACCATAAAATATTGCAGTTTCTTATTAGGAAGTCATAATCAACAAAGAGCTTGGATACACTAGCAGTGTCCACTGCATCTTTAAACATCTTTTTGTCAGTTCATAGTTCTCCCACATAAGGAAAAACTCCACCATGTCATGAAGCCCAAGTTTGTTAGTCTACATTCTAGACAGCAGGAAAATGAAAAGACATTATACCATCAGCAAGGAGTACTTATAGAGCTTTGTTATGGATTCAAAAGCATAAGAAGCCTCTCATTACCAGCAATGGTTTTCATTATAAGATCCTCCTTGTAAAACTGAAAGACTCCTAGTTATTTTTATATATATATATATATATATATACACATCTAAAAGAGTATTTAATCTGCAAAACAGTTTGTTACTTTTTAAAATAGATTCCATTTCATTTTCTACCAGGTATTGGAGATATCAGGAGATGTCAAGTGACAATCACAACCAATGTGTAAATTATAATCACTATCCTTATATATGTATGCATACATATACATTTACACATATGTGTTTATAGCACCCCAAATACTAGCACTGAAAACAAGGAAATATTCTATTCAACGTGTTCCAAATTCTAATGCAGGAATGTCAGTAAAAGTGGAAGTCCATACTTGCTCCCACAAGAAGGGGAGCACATTCAACCTAGCTATACCAAGAGGCTGAGAAGTGAGGACATGCTCACAGAGCCAGCAGTTTAAAACAAGAGTACTCAGATCAACAATATTCTGTATTGCTGCCAAGTTATGCTTTCTTTTAAGTGAGAACATAAAAAGAACACATGTAACCAAGGTTACTCTAGTACCAATTTTAAGTCTGTATTTAGATACTATAGATGCCACCCCATAATGCAATCACTTCATAAAACCAGAGGTAGCATTTTTCTGTCCTTTACCTCCTTCTCAAAAAAAGAGCAAACTAGAGCAATGCAATTTCATCCAACATACACAATGGAAATTTCTATGCAACTGGGAATTAGGATATCATGGATCTGTTTGGCTCTGTAAGAGTTGCCAACTACTGCTGGAATATAAACACTCACGGCTACCAGTTCTGTTCAATATATTTATCTATGATAGGGATGCAGGAGTTGAATGCACCATTAGCAAGTTTGCTGATGATACCCAAGTGGGAGGTGCTACTGACTCTCTTAAGGGACGAGAGACCTTACAGAGCAATTGGATAGATTGGATCACTGGACAATCAGTGGCCTGAAGTTTAGCAAATACCAGATTCTGTACCTGGGACAGAGTAGTGCTGGGCACAAGTATAAACTGGGAAAGGAGAGGTTGGAGACCAGCCCTGCAGAAATGGATCTGGGGGTGCTCATCAGCAGCAGCTCAGTGTGAGCCAGCAGGGAGAGCTGGGGCAGCCAGGAGGGCAAACCCCATGCTGGGATGCATCAAATATTGTGTTCAACCAGCCAGACAAAAGAGGTGATTTTCCTGCTGCACTCAGCTTTGGTATGGCCACACCCTGAGTACTGTGAGCAATTCTGGGGCCCACAAATTAAGAAGGATGTGAAGGTCCTTGAGTACATCCAGAGGGCAGAAACAAATCTGGGGAAAGTGCTGGAAGAAAGGTCCTATGAGGACTGGCTTAGGACTTTGGGCCTGTCTAGGTTAGCGAAAAGGAGGCTGAGGGACAGCCTCATTGCTCCCTACAGCTTCCCGAGGAAGATGGAGAGGGAGGTGCTGAGCTCTTCTCCCTGGGATCAGTGATAAGACATGTGGGAACAGCTGCTCAAGGGGAGGTTTACATATGACATTAGGAAGCATTTCTTTACCTCAAGGGTGATCAGCCAGTGTAACAGGCTTACTAGAGAGGTGGTTGATGCCCCAAGTTTAAGAATCATTTGGGCATGACCTTTTGGTCAGCCCTTGTGACATGGGTGCTTCCTTACTCTTAAAGGGTTCGTCATCAGGCAGCTGAACTCTATGGCCATTGGAGGTCCCTTCCACCTGAAACAGTCTATCCTATTCGTATTCCTCCCTTCTGCTTTCTCTAGCAGTACATGCACAGGAAAATCTCAACACTTCTTCCCAGTCCTACACTAGCAGAAAGGATTGAATGGGTAATCATGTCCCAGCCTAGGCACTGGCTGTCTCAGTGTGGGAAGGAGGCATGTACCAGCTGATGGGAGTGAGAGCTGTGGATTATCTCAAACTAATTTAACCATTTGAAAAAATTTGAAAGAAAAAAAAAAAGCCAAAAAAAGCCAACAAAGCCAACAACAGTTTCTAAAAGTTTTATGTCTTCATTCATTTTATCTAGGTTTCCACAGAATGGCAGAACTACAAGTATCTTTGCAGAGATCAGACCCTTAGCCTGATGTAGGACATGCTCCCAAACTGAATGACTGCAAACATTCTGAGGTGTGCAATACCTATTATTTCCCCAGAGATATTTTTTTCCTTCTTGTACTCATTTTTAGAAATGCTTGAGTCATTCCCCTTGGAGAAAAGTAATAAAACATTTTATTACATTTGAGAACAACAGTACTCCATCAGAGGGTCCATCTCCAAAGTGGCTAACAAATGTCTAAAGGCAAGAACAGATGCAGTACCGAGGAGCTGACTAGCTAATAAAACTGGTATTTGCCTGAAATGCCAGGATTTTTTCAGCTCCAAAAACATTTTCAAAGACACATATTTACAGGTGGAAAAAGGATTTGATTTCATTTTACTTTTCTGAATCAGTTTAAAAGCCAATGCTCATAGGCATTAACACAATGCAATTCTGTAGCCAGGACCAGGCTAATGCATTCTTCAGTTTTATTTAAAAAAATCAAAACATCCCTTGCAGTCTGGCAAAGGAAAGGCCACAGAAAGGAGAAGCCAGAACACGAACCGGGCAGTCCCTGTTTCCTGAGACTTGAAGAATAATGCTGGTACTGGTCACACGCAAAAGAGGAGGAGATGTGTAACAGCCTGGGTTGTTTTCAAAAGTATGATACATATCAATGACAAGCATATTTTTTGGCTGCAAAAAATTGCTTTGCTGTGCTTCTTGGCCAGTGATGCATGAAAAGTGCTCTCATGCCTGGCCTGCACTCATATTGCATGCAGGGAGAACTGAAAAGTGCCAGCTCCTGATGCTGCAGCAAACCAGACTTGTACAAACAAGAATCCCTAGGGACAACCAAATGAAGGGAATACAGGAGCTCACTCCTGCTACAAACTTGGAACGGCAAAGAAAGACAGAGAGCAAGGGCATGAGTGGTGCCTTGGAGGTGTAAAAGCAGCAGGAAAGAACCCAGGCAGAATGGCCCAAAGGAGCCCTTGGCAAGGGGCTGTGCTCAATGCTGCAGAGGAAGGCAAAAAATCCCCAGGGACTGAGATGACTTCACACATAAACATTACTTTCAGTGGTGTCTGTTGAAACTAAACAAGTATTTCAAGAATGTGCTAAATTTAATATCATCCCTATTTTCCTTTTTCTAAATAAAAGATGTCATACTTTAAACAGACCACTTAGTGTTTGGATAAACCTAGACTACACATCTGAGCAGTCAGAAAAAAGATTTGCAAATCAAAACTCAGCTACAATTAAATATCTGTTCATTCAGAGTTTTCTTAATTCAGGGTTAAAAACTGATCTTAATTGTACATTGAGCAAACATATTTTTACTTTGTATTAGCAAACTGTAAGTAACCATAGAGTCTGTGTCAACTCCAATATATTTCACTTGTTCATACGTGCATAAAATACGGTCAGTGCTGGCATCCTTTAAATGCCTTTTGTCATAAATATTTAATTAGACCACTGACTGAATGCAGTAAACAAACCCAACTGGATCTTCATTTGCTTCTAAGTAGTAATCATTATGCACTTAGCACTTCCTTTTTTTGTTTGAACTGTGTTGTTCTCTATTAGAACACAGTTTATATTTAAAACAGAAAATCTGAACAACTCTTTACTGCAGATCCCAAATCTAATGACAGAATTTCCTCATAACTATCTACAAAACCACAGATTGAGAGAAAAAAGCAAGTTTATTTCCCCCATGAAAGCAAGAGATACATGTTCATGGTAATATATTAGTAACTTATACCTCCTGCAGATATCAATTATCAGAAAAGGAGTAGGTCAAAATTACATCATTTGCACTGTGTTAAAAAGATTAAAATTGGTCCTAAAAATTAAGTCTTAAACATTCCAACAGTCCACTCATTCAAGCTATTAAAACTCAACTGCCCTTACATCTCAAATATTACACTACTGAATCATGAACCAAGGTTATTTTATCCTTTAATATGGTTCTGTCATTTCAAGCAAGCACAAATGTTCAGTCACAGTTTTTGGCAAATACCACTCATTAGCTTTCATCCTCAATACCTTGACAACTCTCTGTGATAAACTTACAGGCTGTTATTCCTTTAACCCTCTTTAAAGTAATGAAAGGTAACTGAAAGTTTTTTAACATTTCACAGCTTGTGAAAGTTGTTTTAAGTCATGCTCCTCCAGAACTATTCAACATCAGCTTCTTCCTCTTTCCATCTCTCCAAGCATTCACATATTATTCTGAAGAGTCTGAGGCTAAGTAGGTGTTATCTTTAAGAGTTACAACAGTTTTAATCTTTAAATTAACTGCTGCTCTACGAATGTGCATATTGTGTACATGTAAACTCATACCGTTTAGTATAGTACCTGCAACAGTACTATTTCATAATTTATTTCAGAAGGTTCCTTTAGAGCAAGAGAGCACAGAAAATCAAACTATTATATTATTAGGGAACCTGTGGATTTGAAGAACTAAAAGACTAAAAGTTAAAGGAATTTAATATAACATTTTAATGGAGGATATTTTGCTGCCTTATGAAACTTTACAGGTTCCAAAACAAAAATATAAAGCAAGTTTGAAGAGTGGCTGGTATAAATGTTCATAACACTATTCCCACTCAAAGATTCTAACTCCCCAGAGCAAGTAGCCAAGACGCTGAGTAATTATTTACAGACCATGGTTTATTTTATCAACCATGCAAGACTACAATCAGAATCTCTCCACTGGTAATTTGAGTGCAGTTCATTTCTAGGAAAGATCAAAAACCACAAAACCCTACAGGGAAAATTTCAAACTACAAAGAACTGAGGAACAGGTTTCACCCAGCATTAGCTCTATTATGCTGTCATGTCATGGACTTCTCTAGGCAACAGAGGAGTACCTTAGGTGTTGTATCTACACAGGCATCCAGACAAGGATATTTGGAGAAGCTATACTCCAGAAAGACTATAAACCAGGTCCTTCAAATTTGCATCTACGAAAGTAATGAAAGTACAAAGACAGATGAGAAGTAAAAAGAAAATAATCACAAAAGAGGCTGAAATATCTGTTCAAACAGTCCTACAGATAAAGAATTAGTGACTTAAAGTTCAAACTGGAAAGTTGACACCAGTCAGAAGATATATTAAGGCAAAATAAAGAGTTCTCAGGGAAAAGAACAGATGACTCTCAGAGGTGATAAATTTACAAAGGAACCTCAAAAAAGACAAATATCTGACATTTGCTTTATGCTGAAATCTAAAGATCAACCACATCAGGCATGCCCAGGGCAATAGGAAAGACATGCAAAAACAAGCCAGAAGAAATAACTCCACTGTCAAACAACACTAGGTGGCTGCGAAAATGAACTAAAAGTAATTATCAATACAAAAAAAACCAAGTGGTTCAAATGTACCTGTACTCCTACAGCAACATTTGTTGACAAATTCTGAACTATGGAAGAACAGCATCAAATTACAGCCATTTGCAAAGATGTTTTAATATCCCATTAAAAACATGCTAATTCATCAGGAGTGAACTGTTCTTTTTTCCCCACAATTTCATATATAAGTATACTATCTCAACATCTCAAAGCTATATTTTTTTCCAAGTGAACATCTCCCACCCATTTCTATTCTGTCCCACTCACCACAGGAATTCACTTTCAGAACATTTTGTCACAGAAAAGTTTTTGTTCACTCTGATGTATCTCTCAATGCAACCTGTATGTCACATACACTTTTTTCCCCAAGAAGTGTTTTAATTCAATATAGATTCCAAGAAAATGCCTCATTAGGCAGAAGTTACATCAATTTCATATTAACTAGACCTTAAACTGCAATAAATCTCTTTTTTATTAACATAGTAGATGCTACATTTGCACATGTACCTAATTCATCCAAAATAAACTGAACTAGTTCCAGTTAGAACAAAAAGTATATCCAGGCAAAATTTTTAGTGCTATAATTAAGTTTATAACAGGATTGCATTTTGTTCCGATTTATAATTTTTTTTCTTAAATAGTACATATATATTCAGTTTCTTACATATATTTGCTCCAAAAATTCAACTCCCATCTGAAGATTCCAGGGTAGAAAAAGAAAAGTGACATGATATATGATTTCCTTATGCAAAACCTATTTCTATCCCTGTCCTTTTCAGGTGAAAATAATGTAGCATTGACCTCTTACTTACAGGGGATCTTGTCTTACCAAGACAAGAAGATCCTTGAGAATATAAAGAATATCATTACAAAAACCAATCTGTGGTAGCCAGGACGGAAAACAAGTATGTCAACACACACACATTCGCTCCAGCCACATTACAATTACAGAACTTCACCAATTCACTTAAATTAATCCCTCTACCTATCTCAGCTTCATACTACAGAACTCAAATGTTTCAGAATATAGCTGAACTCAATTTACAGCAACTTAGAATATCCACTTGTCACTTGGTAAACATTAAATTTCTAAAAATGTTTAGTGAAGCAGGGAGAGCCTGGTCGAGAACAACCTCTATTGAGCTTTTGCTGCCTAGTCTAAGTCTCAGTGATGACACATTTTTAAAAAACTAATTCCAGATGAGCTCTTGTTAAACACCAACCTTAAACAAAAACTGTAGCCTCTTTTCAGATACAATTGTTTTACATACTCTGTAAAAGCTCACAAGCACTTTATTGAATTGAAATATCAATATTTTAAGCCTGAAAAAAAATCTATTTCAGTCATCTTTGAGAAATTAATCTAATTTAATTTGTACCAAACATGTTACTTTGCAAAATAAGAAACAAAATAAGCTTCAGTGTTGGGGGGGGGAACGGAAAGTGGGGGAGGAGGTAGTTGTGTGTGTGTAAAGAACTGGGGTTTGTACAGGACATTTTATGAAGCAATGTTGCCATCTTTCCATATCCAAAATTCCTCAAAATACTCAAATAAATTGAGTATGTTCAAGTGTTTTAAATCACTAGAGCTGACGAAACATAACCACAAATATGTCTAAAACTAAATTAAGCTCACAAAGCAAAAGGGAATACAAGCAGAATAGAAATCAAACTATCACGTGGATAGCAGTTTGGAGAGCGGTTTCTGGTCTACTGAAATGGCATTTCTTCCTAAGCACACAGACTATTGTCAGTGGATATCCTGTTCTCTCAGGCAGAATTACAAACAAGATAGACAGAAAAAAGAATGGAAATAAAGTAAAAAAACCTGTCAGAACTACACATCTAGCACCCCAATCTATACTAAGACTGTTTTTTAAAATATGGGAAGATAGAAGGAAATAAAGAGAGAGGTGTGAGACTGAACAACTGGCATATATCATGGAATTCAATAAGCAGTAACAAAAGAGCTGCTATTTTAGAAGCTGTTCATAGGAAATGCTAGGGATATTATACCTGAACTCACCTGTCCTTCCAGACAGTATGAAGCCTCAAAGTGCAGGCTTGTAATTGCACAACTGTAGAACAAGCCTAAGAGCTCTCAATTATTTAGAGATTTTTATTACTNAAAAAAGGTGAAAATTAACTATATTGCTAAAAGGGCCATACACAAAATTATGAATTTTAAGAACCTAAGATGGCATTTAAAAAAGGTTTCTTGAAAATAGGAATGACATTTGCTTTTTTTTCTCCCCCAACAAATCCCAGGAAGTTCCCCGACTGCTGGGACATTTCCAATATGGTCAAGTTTGGCCAAGAGTAAAGTTTTTCTGACTGAAACAGCTTATGAACTAAGAATAATGGACCAATAATTTTTTTTAAGAAACCAGGCATTACATGGTCCAGAAAAGATCCATGTAGGATTTAAATGTTGTACTTTAAGAAACACAAACTGAAATTGGTTTGTTTTAACAACAAGAATAGAAATTTTTAAATGGAGGCCTTAGAAAGCTTGTACAAGTAACAATTACAAAACACAAACTTTAAAACTTCCATCAAACTGCAGCAAAGCATTCCCAAGCAGTATTTCATATTGATAAACAACAAATAAGAACTTCTTAGCTGATAGGAAGAGTTTTATTACAGAATGGGTTTGGAAAGCCAGCCGTACTAAGGCATGAAATAAGATTTGTGATGAAACTTTGGAAAGTCTTAAAAACAGGCACCTTTTTTTAGCCTTCTCTAAAGGCAAGATCTGGAACGACAGGTGAGTAGTATCCATCCAGTGCTATTCCACAGAATGCAAAAGGACTTGTACACAAGCAACTAAAATACAAAGAAGCCTAATGAAATCCACAATCAAATAGGGTAGGGACTGAATGATGGACAGTGGAAAAATGAAACAGCACAAGAGCAGGCTTCAAGGAGAAGCTTGCATTACCACATGACTTGTGATGTACCACATCAAAAGTTGAACAATATGTGTTAGACAAACATGGAAATATTTTCAATCAATCAGGTGGATCTAGGAAATGCCATAACATTGCCACTGTTTTGTCCTTAGATCAATATGAAAGGTACATCCAGAAGGCTAGTTCCAGTAAATGCACAAGATTTTAACTGCTCTTCATAACTCAGATATTCAGCGTGGGCACCACCACAAATCAGTTGGTTACATCATTCAAAATGTAATATTTACATTCCTGAGTGGGGTTCAGAACAAGAGTTTTCCCCCCATTTCAAACAGACGGTCTAGCATAAAATACAGGGTAGAAATGTAAAATATTAAAAAATTACTATTTGACTTAGAACTTGAACACACATATATATTCAAAGTATATTAAAGCCATAAAACCCAAGAAACTATTTTCCACTCAGCCCAGAATCCCTGTTTCTGTTAGTGATCTGAAGTCAGATTTAACAGAAAGATTACACACAACCCAATGATTTACAGTTGAAAACAAGCAATCCACAGCCGTGAAAATGTGGAACTAGAATGTAACTTTAAATATAAATACCTGTTTTATACCTCTAATGGAATTTTTCTTTCTGAAGAAAACTTCTTTTAAACTTTAAAGTTAAAAAAGTTTAAACTTTAATCTCCAGCTGAGATAACTTTAAAAAAAAATTATGAACTCAAGAAAACTTTATTATCCTGTGTCACACTACCTTCAGGAAAACCTTGATGTTTTAGAAAAAAAAATCAAGTTTGAGCTGTCATATGAACAGCTAATGTACCTCAGAGGGTATTTTTAAGAATAAACTGATATGGTTTTAAAGATGGAATTTTAAACTGAAATGTTAACTGAATCCTAGCAATAGCATTAAACACTGTACAATAAAAGCAAACTTTCCCTATAGAAAAAGCTCTTTGTATAAAGACTTCATGCCTTACCTCTAGGTCACAGCTGTATTCCGTGCCATCCAGAAGCATCACCTTACACTGCACAGTTTTGATTTTCTTTGGAGGCTTCTGAGGAATGTTGTCTGTTTTAATTTCAGCTGTCTGCACTTCTTTTGTCTCCCTTTTTTCTCTTTCTTCTTGTTTTTCTTCCTTTTTCTCTGCAACTTCCTCTACTTCTGTTTCTTTACCATCTTCTTTGGGAGGCTATATAAAACACATTTAAACAAACTCAGGAATAAAGAAGACATTAAACTTTCATAAAAGTTATGCACATACTGGAATCACAATAACGAGATTAAGCATTAAGGTGCTTTTTAGGGACCAGATATTCTTGCTCTCGAACCACAGAAGGTGCCTTTGTTTCCCTTTCCTTGACATGAGGTTTGGATTTTTAGTATGTGTTACCGGCTTTCTTCCTAAGAGAAACAAATTTATTAAGAAGCCCCAGGAATTATAATAAACTAAAGCCCAGTGTTTATGAAAGCCAAGTGATACAGAATCACAGAATAGTTGTGGTTGGAAGGGATCTCTTGAGATCCCTAGGGTCACACAGGGCAGTTTGCCCAGGACCATATCCTTGCTGGGTTTTGTATATCTTCAAAGAGGAAGACTCTATAATATCTCTAGTCAACCTGTTTCAATGTCTGGCTCACCCCTTTACCACCCTAGGAGGCCTGTTGTCTGCACCACCACCACCTGGCTTCATTCCTTACCAAGGAAAGGTCCTACCACCATCAGAGTAAAAAAGATTTTCTTGAGATTAGAAATGTGATTTCATGGGTTTAATTTGGGTCCATTGCCTTTTGTCATCTAACTGCATACCATTGAAAAGGGTCTGGCTTCCTTGCATTCCCTCCATTCAGGTATTAATACACACTGATAAGATTCCCCTTCCTCCTTCTCTTCCCCAGGCTGACCAGT
>VZTN01034168.1:0-11787 GCA_013400515.1 Erpornis zantholeuca | reverse complement strand
CGGAGAAGCGCTTCAGGAGACACCACGAGTGAAGGGTCGAGCAGAGGTTGAATCTTTGAAAATGCCCATGGTCGGAAGCGTATTCTCCATGATGCTGTTAAATACTAAGCTTGCTACAGGTAATTCAATTTACAAAGCAACAGCTATGTAGCATTAAAAACAAATAAATAAATAAAAACCAATTTAAAAAATCGAAACCAAAACCCAGGCAACAAAGAAAAGGAGGAACACAAAAAAACCTCCAACTGCCTCTGCAGTTGCTGTCTATAATTTCTGGAGCACACACCAATCCACCTCTGCACTTTCATTGCTGCACATGCCTACATTCCAGGATTTTTCCTTTTCACAGAAGAGGGATCCCTCAAGTTAAGCCCTGGTCCCACAAGTTCCTGTGCGTTTACTTAAGTCTGTATGCGTGAGTAGTCCTATTGAAAAACACAAAGTTTGCATGTGTAAATTTAAGCATTTGCAGAAGTGTTTTTCTTATGGTCCTTGACTTGTTCATGTAGCATAAGAGTGGGGCACAAGGAAATTACGTTAACCTACTCCACTGGGTATGCTTTTAAACACCTGTCCTAAATAAAACCCTGCTGCTCCCAAGAAATACCACTCTCATTTTCATGTTTGAACTTGGACTTTGGGGTGTTGGGAACTCCATATCCATCCTGTAGCTGCAAAAACAATATTCCATGAGCACTGTGAAGATCAGGACAAAACCCACTACACACATGCATAAAAATAAAGCCTTTTGAAAAATGTATGAAAGACTTATGAAGACTAGCAAAAGTTTAAAAATTCGGGTAACCTTTTTTCCTGGGTAATACATAGCCAACAATAATGCCATCCAGAAAGCACAGAAAAATTAGGAAATTTATTCATGGCTTTCTAAACACATTTTTCAAACAGTTCTTGAGACCCTCTGACAGCAGACAATTTTCTAGAGAACAGATGGTTCCTTATTCCCTCTCTTTAGTCTATTTAGATCCATGTATCATGCACATTGTGACATAAATTACCCCCTAAGTCAGTTAAAGTCATTATATATGTGTAAATCACTGGTTAATCGAGTGAAGGGGAGGGCTCAGTGAACTCAAAACTGCTTTGAAATCTTTAATTATAATTTTTAAGTGTTCATATAGCTGCAATTGCAATCCCAAAGCTGAGCAGTTTAGCTAATACTAGTCTGGGTTATATGTTGCCTATAAGCTGTCTAAGTGAACTATTTCTTGTCTTCTCTTTTTGAAGATCCATTTTGTGCTGCTGCACATTAGCTGATTGGTCGATGGGGAAAATACAAAATACGCACTCATGTTGAGCTGATGCTAGTGTTTAGAGTACAGAGAAGTTAACTCATGAACTTGTCTCCCAGCCAGCTACTGCCAACAGCTAAGCACATGATAAAGCAGCAGTATCAGAACCTGCTACTTGAGCTGAAAACCTGGGAAGGGATTCTGAACTTAAGAAGAGAGAAAATCAGCCAGGGGAGCAGAGGAAAAGGGGATGGAATAGATGGGATCTATGCTGTGAATCAGTATGAACCCTGAGAAGCTCAGGAAATCAAAACAACTAGGGGGCAAAAATGTAGGGCCCAGCCTTTCATTGGAGCTCCACATTACAGAAGACCAGCCCTGCCTCAGTATTTCAAGTATCAAGACCAGCTCACAACTTATGAAGATCCTGTTTTCCAAATCCATTAGGAAACTGAGCTCCTTTTTACTTCTTTCTACGAGAAAAAACACAGGTCAAGCACTACAGAGGGAAACTTGTTGACGTAAGTTCTCATCACACAAACACTTATGGACATGTTTAACTCAGGCATGTAAGTACAGGACCAGGGCATAAAGGCATTTTTGTCTATTGCCTGTTTGATGAAGTACCCGGCAGAACTCACTGCAGCCTCTGTGATCCAGTACACCCTCATTAAAATGTTCAGTTTTAGCTGTAATGCAGTATTTTAAATGAGGTTGTCTAAACAAGACGTGGCACCACAAGGACTCATATACATTAAGTGACCCAATCTGTATTTTAACATACCGGCAATTAAACTGCCCAAAGGACTCAGGGTGGCATATCTGCTTTCTCCCTCATTTTTACACAGTCTTGTTCACAAAAAAGTGCTGTCAGGAAGTTGATCATGTAGCAAGAGTCATGATTACTTGTTTTGGCCATTATCACTATCATTTACCTATCACTATTATCCGATATGTAGGGATGCAATTCCTGCATCTTATCCATGTGGGCTTCCAGGGAATGAGTGAAAAGTTTAAAAGAGGCACAAAGCAAGCTCTTCATCTTTCATTGCATGTAAAGACAAGTCTCCTGGACTCAGTACCCTGCTCAATGAACAGAGAAAAAGCACTGAGGTCTAATGCAAAAAGATTAAAATGAAAACAGAGAGAAGCTGCACGTACTCTCTGGGATAAATGTACAACCCTGAATACATCTTCCATTAAATAAAAAAATTTTACTGAGACAACTGTTCAATAGTTATTGTCCATAGGGTCTGGAAAAATACAGGAAAAATAAGGTACAACTCCTTCAGCACACTGCACGGATCTGATTCCGCACTGCTCACCTGCCCATACACAACTGTCCTCAGCCACAGGGGTTCTCCAGAGCTTCAACACGCTATTAAGAACTCTACTATTTTTCCTCCCCAAAAGAGGAGCAAGGCAGGCAGTGGAAAAAGAATACTTTCCACATAGCATTTTACAGCATTCAGAGGTAGAAGTTTGAGTATGTTACAATGGTGCATGAATTGACATTTCTCATTTCACTAATGAAGGCTTTACTCAAAACACATTCAGGGATGTTGTCAACTACTCATTTGTCTGGATTCTGTGTTACTACTACACATTCCATTAGACATGTATGCACCCACTGCATCATTAAAATCTATGGTCAAAAACATAGTGAAAAGAAATTTATTCAGATATTCATCAATTTAATATTTCCTGCAAAATGCTGACATGATGCTCTACATAATACATTTAGAATCCTTAAAGTAAGGCATGACAATTAAGACCACTTAATAAGAAATATTACAGTAAAGCCGAAGTTCATACCTGCAGCACAAGGTTATCATAAAAAAACCCACGCAAGCAAACAAACAAACAAAAAACAAATCCAACAAAAAACCCCAAAACTAAACAAATTTAAAAAAAAACAAAAACAAACTAAAGAAAAAACCAAACCAAACCAAAAAAACCCCTTAGAAGGCCACAAAGTAAACTTGAACAGCTGATTACATTTACTAGTAACTCTATAGCAATAAATACCTTGAGGTCCTCTGAACTGACATGGGACTGAGTGACAATCCATTCTTCATTTTCTTCACACATTTAACAAGACTCCAGAAGATTGCAACACTGCAAACACACACTTAAAAATCAAGGAAATAATAATAATCTCTCAATTACTGATTTTTTAAATAAGAAAAAGCGACATTAACTATATCTCCTCCACCTCAAAAAATATAAAATAAAGCTCTCAGGATATTTATTGTAAACTATAGAGCTAAAATTAGAAACTGAAAATCTGTATGCTTTTATCAAAGGAAGAAAAAATGGTTTGTTTTAGCTACTGTTTATTAAACCTAATTTTGTGTGTGATGTGGTTTTACAAAGTGTCTGTCAAGAATTTGACAAGTTACCCCTATGCAAAGAAGAACCAGATGATCCTGTTTTATTTTGCTTATGCTTAGCTTCATCAGCAGAACTTAAATAAGTTTTAAGTAAAGGTAATTGGGTGACAAGATGTAACAATCTAACTTACCAAGAGGAAACAAAACCAATTCTCTTTATGACTTTTAGTGATGCTCTCTCAATTTAAGCTGGTACCTTGTAGCCCAATTCTCCAATGAAGGAGAAAAACTGAGGCTGTGAAGGACTGTGGATGTTTGGGAGGTGATCTCCCTGCAGAGAAGACTTTTTCAGAGAATACTACCTAGTGGATAAACTGTTACTTCATTTAATAAAATACAACTGACTAGGTCCATGCTTAAACACAAAAAGATTATTGTCTCCAAACTGCTGCACTTTTTCCTATTCATTAGAATAGCTCCAGATGTGCATTTTTGGGGTAAGACAATGAACAATGATAAGCCAAAACCTACAACTTGGGGAGTTGGTGCTATGCCTGTTCCAAGGCACCAGATATACTCTGGCATTCTTGTAAAAAGCAGTTATTTTGAATACACTTAGTGAAGCATCTTTTATCCCAAAGATAGGCTGGCCATGCTGGCTGCCAAATGACAAGGGACTCAGGTAACCAATCTCCTGCCTTTTGTGCCTCACACTGTTCAAACACAACAGAAACCATATTTGTTTGTAACAATCACCTCTTCTTTTCTTCTCTGCCACTTTCTGGATGCAAGTTTTCTGTTCCACTGAGGTTAATTACACAGAAGTCTACAAATGCTGTGAAAATAAACCCAGGAACATAATAATGTTCCTAATGACCTAGGCAAGGCAAACACAGGCTGAGAGGGCTCCCCGCAGCCAGAACTCCAAGCCAGTTTGGGGAGGCAACAAGTCAAGACCTCATTAGTGTGATAGAGATGTCAATTAATACAAACATTTTATATAGGGAGCTTTTTCCACCCATAAAAGAAAATGTTTATATATACAACCCATCAGTAGGAAGCTCTGATGGGGAAAACAGCTGACTACTTTTGTGTTTAATAAACTCACCACTGGAAACCCTAATTTTTAAAAATTCAGGTCCAAATTTGTTTTTTACAGGTATTAGATCTTTATTTTGTCTTCTGATGTTTGGATATTAGAGCCACATTCACAATGGAGATCTTCAATGGTCATCTTAAATGTTTCTAATTTAAACCTGTCATTCTCATGTAGCTAATCTCCATTTCTACTATTGTAAGATGTATACTAGAATACTATCAGCTGTAGTATGCAGCAACACTTCAATTCAGATTTGGATAATCTTAAAATCTAGAGATTTTCTAATGCAATTTGTGTGAAGAATTGCCCTTTCCAGATAAGCAGTGCTCTTAAGCTGAACCTTAAATGCCGAAAACACAGTTATTGTCTGGAGCACATCACCTATTGTGAGCTATGATGAGATGAGATGGTGATGGGATGTTGCAGGAAATTGGAAGGAATAAATCTTTTCTTCAGTGACTACACTTATCCATGTTGATTTAAAAAGCAGAGATTTAAATAGCTCCCTGCAACTGATTAAGGAAATAACCAGGTTGTCATATATCTTGTAGAATCAGATAATTAATATGAGAAGATACAGACTAAACCATGTCACATGTAGCCTGCTATGTCTTCCTTTCAAATTTCCTTTTGGTAGCAGATGGATGGGAAGGATTCCCTCAAGCTCCTATACCAGTCTCTGATTCTGAGTGATGCTGAGCCTGCAGAGGGATTGCTCGAAGTCAGTCAGGGCCAGTAAACTGCCTAATTGGTTTCCTGTTTATCACATTCCCTTCAATATGGGGGATGTTTCTTGCTGCAGAACCCAGGAACTTGCTCTAATAAAGTGTATTTTCTGGAATTATTAAGGCAGGCTGAACAACAGGACAATCTGCAAAGTTTTCCCCTTTTCTGGGAGTTTCTACGTGTGGTTACACCTCACTGACATGTTTCTGTGTGTATCTATTTTTAGCTTTTGATTATCTTAAAACATATGAAAAAGAATGTAAATGAGACCTGCATGGGACAGGAAGTCCCTCAATAAAGCAAGGAAATTATAGAACTCATCTTGCATTCAGAATAAAAATTATCAGCACCTAGTGTGTTTCAAAGATATGGATGAGGTAAATAAGAGGTTCAGAGCATTTTTAAAGTCCTGGTACTGCTGCCTTTCACATTCTCATAGAGTACATGTGACACAGGCTTTAACAGTGCAACTATACCTACTGCTCCTCATCAGTCTCTATAACAGTCTAATTTACTGTCCACCCCCCTTCTGAGTTCAAATTACTTGGCCACGCTAACATTCAGCTGGCTGAAACAAAAAAGGAAAAGCTTGATTTCCAGCAGAGGGGAGGAAGGTGAGTATACAAGTAAAGTGCAGGAGAAAGAGGAGGAGGAGGAGAAAGGACATCTGTTTGTTGCTGGGATGAAAAGAACTGAAAAGTGAGTATACCATACAGAAGTGAAAGCTAGAAAAATACAAGCAACTATGAGAGGCACATCAGAGAGGAGAGAAATAATAGGAAAAGTGGAGGAAAAGAGCATATAAACTGAAAAAGAGAAAGAGGATGAAAATATCATAAAAATGCTCTAAGCAAGAGTTGCTCTGTAGGAGCCTGGGCCTGCCAAGCAGGGACAGAAAGAGAGTATCAGATGAGGTCATGAAAATGTAAACAGCTTTGATGGAATTGAAGTGCAAATGCTGCTTGCATAGGTCTTATCCTCCAAAGTACCACTTTGCTTTGAAGGCAACAGAAATGTGGTCTAAGCACCATGGGTGTTCCTCCCCTTCATCTGCTTCCACAGACCTCCTGAGCTCCTCAAAATGCCAAGGTGTCCTCCTGGCCTGGCTTGCTAACTTGCTGCACAATAAAACACAATTTTTAAAGGTGTGCCTCTGGTGCTTTCAGCAGGGAACTGGTGACCTGTGTCACTGTAATTCCACCTAAGCACATGGGTTAAAGAGCAAGGCATGGTCTAGGTTGCTTATATAATATGGTTTATGTTTTTTTCAGTGTTTGGAGGTTCTTCTCCCCTACACCTGAACTTATAAAATGAAGCAATTGCTCATGAAGCAAAGTACATTTCTATACCTTGAAAATAAAAATGGGATTTTGTCAGCCTTGGAGAATAAGGGGTCCCACATTAGATGTTCATAAATGATCCTGAATAAATCAAAGTATAGATTTTGCACACCTATAGTATATGCACACCTATGCATAGAACACTAAATATTACGTATAAATTGACTACACCATGGACATTAATTTATTTTCTTCAACACGAAAGTAGGAATGTTACTCAGTTTACACAACATGTAAAATGTAGTACTGTTTTAATATATGCATATTCTCAAACCCACCACATTACAGAACACAGATTGCCAGGGACTGATACAGCAGTGCTCCAAGGATATAAGGGCTGTGTACACAGCAACTGTGAAGAGAAGATAAGTGAGATTAAGCCATTCCTTCTCTATTAATATATCTACAGAAATGCTTCTTCTTTACAAACTGATGGTATTCCATATTCATAATACTAAGTTCACTCATAATTTCCATTGCTGCTAGCACTGAATGATCATGATGAATTTTTAATTTTCTTGTACATGTATTTTATATCATGTTCATGCTGTTTTGATTGGGTCTGGATTCCTAGCATCATAATTCATTGCAGAACAGCATACCTGAAATACCATTTTGAAGGTTGCTTATTTATACCTAGAAGTCTATTAACCCAACTGATGCTTGTGGCCAAGTTCTGCACCATTCCTTACATATTTATAGACGTTGTGTTTGTACAGAACTGTAATGCTACTTTAAACAGTGTCATTAAGTTTTAACGTCAGTTAAAAATTAATGTTATATTTCTGTTTGCTGCTGTCTGTACCATCAAAAATTAGCAAATATATCATTAAAAATAAGTAGAAGGCTTCTTTTTACACTGCCCTCTCCAGTGGGTGGAGAGGGGTGTAAAATAAATGAAGAAGGCAATATTGACTGTATACCAATCATTACTAGTGATTCAGGTTATTTTGTAAATGATGTAAGGACTGGGAGAAGGGGCAGAGAGCTGACTGAAACCATTTTGACCTTTTCAGAAAAACACTTGGGTCTTCTAAATTGATTGTATCGTCTACTACTTTGAAGCTTTCAAAGAAAGCAAACTCTGCTTGGAATCGGCATGAATTTTCAGGACAAGGATCTCATTTTAGGAAAAAATGTAAAAAATTCACCCCCTTCTTGTTCCTTCCTGTGTAATCCTTCTGCCCTTGGAGCAACCAAGTTTAGAATGCTGTTGAGCAGAACTTGTACCAAGTACAAGTGTCCAGGTCATGGCAGGATATGCTGCAGGGTTGGCCACTGGAGGAGGAGGATGGGCCAGCCCCACACATGGACCCACAGCAGATGCACTGTGGGGCACAGCCAATCCCTCAGGGAAGATGGCAGTGACTCTATATAACACATTAACAACACAGACAAACGCTGCACAATAGCTATGAGGGAATGACCGAGAAAAATCTGAGGCACAGCCCTGTAGACCCCAAGGTCATTGCAGACAGAGGGGCAGGAGGTGCTCCAGTGCCAGAACTGAGACTCCCCTGCTCACCTGGAAGGAGACCATGGTGAGGCAGCTGTGCCCCTGCAGCCCATGGAGGGCACAGGGGAGCAGAGATCAGTACTGTACCCATGGAGGAACCCACACACACGATGCAGAAGATCCCAGGAAGGAAACAACAGCCCATGGAGAGCCCACTCCAGAGTGGCTGTTGCTAGTGGAGGGTAACCCATGCTGGAGCAGATTTGCTGGCAGGATTGTGACTCCGTGGGGGACCCACACTGGAGCAGCCTGCTCCTGAAGGACTGACCCTGTGGAATAGGAACAGCTGGAGCAGTAGTGAAGATCTACATCCTGTGGCAAGGACCCACAGTAGAGTAGGTCATGAAGGTCTGTATTCCACAGGAGAAGGTCTGTAAACCTCATACAGGAGCAGCAGAAAAGTGAGGAGGAAGGAGAAGCATGAAGGAACTGACTGACTGTTATGGGCTGACCCCAGCCTCTATTCCTCATATCCCTGCACTGCTGGGGGCAGAAGGAGGTAGAAGCATTGACACTGAAGGAGAACAATTGAGCCTGGGAAGAAGCTGGGGAAGGCTTTCAGTTTTTGTCTTTGTTTCTCATCATGCTACTCCATTTTTAATTGGCAAATAATTAAATCAAGGCAAGCCTGTTTTGCCCATGACACTAACTGCTAAAAGATGTCCCTGTTCTTACCTTGACCTGTCAGATTTTCTTCGTATCTTCTGCCCCTGTCCAATTTAGGAGGGTGAGTGAAAAAGAATGGGTAGGCACCTGGCACTCAGCTGACGTTAACTCACCAGAAAATTGATGGTAATCCACCTGAAATCAACAAATATTTTAGGATGATGGTATCAAAAGATAAGCTTGGAAAGAGTCTCAAGATGTTTCTAGGTCAAACTCTATCCTAAACAGCTGTGAGGACAGACAAGGTTTCCTCAGGACATTATTCAGCCCTGTTTTTAAAACCTCAGAGCATGGAAACCATACAGCTTTAGGCTCTCACACACGTAAATGACAGCCATCAGGGCAGAATATTGTTTGCATCTATATAAATATGCACAAGATGGCCACCAAATCAGACACCATGTTAACCACGTTAGTCAGAATGAAGTTTTGAACGTACCAGGGTTCTCCAACCATGAAGCATTCACTTAATGAGTTTCTTTAACCTAGGGTATTCTTGATGCCCTTTAGACAGGACTCGTACAAGATTAATAATTTGACCATAATCACAGAGAATTCCTTAACACTTTGAGGTCTCAGGTGGCCTTTTACAAAAGCATAAGCTTCAAGTTCATGGAGAAAATCTGAGCAACTGAACAGTTGCTGGGTTTTGAGATTATTCAAATACCTACGGAACAAGCCAATATCTGCATTTGTGGTATCGTCCTGTATATTTCTTCATAGGCAGAGACATACCTGATTAAAGCATATTGAAAAGCAATCCAGCTATAACGAAATTACTAACCTTGTCAAGAATTTGATTGCTGGTTAGCTGGGACATCCAGCTTTTTGGGGACAACACCTTGGCAAAGTTGCCCCACCTAAGCTGTTTCCAGGATGTCCCTCTTGGTTTCAGTTTGCTCAGAACAGCTGGGTTTAATGACTCATTTTTGGTTGTCTTCTTCATCAAGAGGGACTGCATTGGCACTGCTCTCTAAAGGAGAGCTGGCCAGAAGACACAATCCTTGAAGGCAGCCTAGTGCCAGAACCCATCCTGTGAAGGCTGGCTGTAAATAAGCCAATAGGCACCCAAACAGGCCCAGGCGTACTGAGTTTAGGGCTTAAATTGGTGGCCAGAGAAGATGGTGATTCTTTATCTGGGGAATAATCTCATTTTTTGATAATAATTGGAGTAAAAACAAGGGCTACAGTGACTCAAGGGTCACCCCTAATAAGTCTGGTAGCAGTGAATGTAGAGGGAGACCACTGAAGTGATTGACAATTCAAGAAATATCTTCAGCTGCACAGTGAACAAAGCCAGAGCTCTTCACTGATTCTGAAAGAACTGAGTGTTAAAATATAGCAATGTCTGATCTATAGTTCTATTGAGGAAATAAAATCCTACTTTTAGAAGTATGGTTTAGGATATGAAGTAGTTGTATCATCTCATAATGAACTTTTATTTCAGTTCACTATCCATTAGGACTATTTATGCATGAAATTGGCAAAAGGGACTATATGTAAACTGAAAATGGTGATCGTTATCTTCGTTTCATTTTTTAGAAATGCCTAGGTTTATTCACCAACTGTCCCCAATTTAAATAAAATATTATATTAAACAATCCAGAACTAAAATCCTATTATTTTCCAACATCTGCAGTTTGAATTTTTTCTAAAGTTACCAGACCTTAGGGTGCCAAGATTTTGTAAATCAAATTCTTAAACACTGCATATTTCAGTAGCTGAAGGCATTCTAAAGGTTCCTGGAATTACTCCACTATTTCTATAGATTTGACACTGCCCATTAGAAAGTTTAATTTCACCAAGAGTATCTGGCATTTAGTAATCAGAAAGTTAATGTTGCATTGATTGAAGAGTTGTAGTATGATGCTCTAGTATGATTAAAATTGTTTTTTTACAATTTTAATTTCTTTCTTGGGTTTACTTCGTACATATTACAGGCGATTTACCAGTATTTATATTGGAAGATACCAATGTATTCCTTTTTCGTATGCTAGGTAAATTCTGAAATTACTTATCTTGTTGCTTTTTCTGATTTGCACAATATTCTTCTAATTTTTCAGCTTCCTTTATATTATTCATTTTCTTGGCTGGTTTAGGATATTCTTATTCCACTAGTAATATAAATTTTACTGCTTTTAAACCCACCTCTTTTGATCTTCTTCAGAGGCTATTCCTTCTCTACCTTGTGACATGATAAGAGAAAGCTTTTTCTGTATATTTTCTTAGTGCAATCAACTCAATTCTAAAAAATACCTTCTGTATGATCATCACTGCCATTTACTTGCAGGTATGTAATATTTTTCAATCTACTGCTAATAGGCTAAGAGTAGATAGTGTCCTAAACGTGACTTTGGCTTTTAGCACTGTTTCCTTAATATGTCCTGTTGAATAATTTACTAACAGCTTAATCAGCTGTTTGACTGAAAAGTATAAAGTCTGTTTCACACTATAAATTGGACACACAGTTGTTTTTTGTCTGGAATTAAGAGTCGTTTTTTCACATAGTATGCACTCATACTTTTGTGAATCTCAAAATAAAATAGGTGAAGTCTTATACATTTTTATGTTGTTTTTAGATAAGAAAATAACTGTGACATAATATGGTTCTAAAGATAGAACTACAACACTTAAAGTTAAAAGCCTCTTGTATCAGTCTTATTTTTATGTGAATTTGCAAGGCAAAAAAAAGTGCAATAGACTCCCAAATCTCATTTCTACTCTTCCTAAGTAAATAATTGGCTGTACATCCTCTGTTCTATCCTTGTTTTCCATAGTTACTGAGATGTCATATCAATTTTGTTCTTTGACATATGCTGAAAAATATATTAAAAATATTGTATTTTAATAGGATTTA
>VZTN01034153.1:0-17796 GCA_013400515.1 Erpornis zantholeuca | reverse complement strand
TTAGAAGCAAGGGCCTGTGAGATAATCATATTCCTCCCCATTGCCACAATTACCTTTAGACCTTTCTATTTTAGCACAAATAATTTTCAGGTTTTTCTCTTGGGAAATAGATCATTCTAATTATCTGCCTTCTGCATTTCTCTAAGCAGTTTTTATGCCACTTCAATCTTTAGTCATATAAACAAAATTGATGGAGTCTACTTATGGCAAATATGCCATGATCTTATGTTTAAATCAGTGTGAATAATGAAGGAAAAGGTAATATAAATTTTAAAATTCAATACTTTCAAAGCATTTGCTTGCTCCTTTGTGTGTATTTAACATTTTAGAAGATTCATCCATAAGAAGAGCTTTTCCAATGCTTTATTAGTCATTGGATTTTATTTCTCCTGTAATAATCTATAAAAGAGATTAATCTAGGAGTTTTATCCTATTTTACTGTCCTGAAAGAAGATGAAAAAAAAAAAAAAAGTTATGCATTTCAAAGCTTTAAAACCCTTGTGCTTAAGAAAAACATTTTTAAGAGAAAAGAGTGCCCACCTGCAGCTTCTATTTATATTTGTTTAAATAATAAAAATAGCACCACAGCCCTATCAAGTCTCCACAATTGAAAGCTCAGAGTTTTAGAGTGAATATAATGCAACACCAACATAGACAACAGAGCTACTCAGGGATGTACTACAGAGAAAGGAGATTATAGTTCACAAACAGCTTATCTGACTCCTGAAGGTAAACAAGCTTGATAACAAGAAGAGAGGCAGGAACAATTCCTATTGCATTAAAAGGTACATAAAGGTTTTGGCATACACATTCTATAATACCAAAAGGAAAAAAAAATGACATCCAGAAGAAAAAGACAGCTAAAGCAGCACCATTGATCTGGCCAGAAAAAAACCTGAACACATCCCCATCAGTGCAGAAACGTGTGGAGTTTTGCAGCACATGCTGAGGTTGCAGCTGAAGCATGGTGTTTGCCAGCTTTGCGTCTGGAAGCTTTTCTGGCTTCCTTCTGTGGAGCTTTAGGTGCTGACCCTACTGCTGGAAGAAGAAGATAAGCAAAATGTTTTAATCCATGCATTAATTATCAAAATTGGTACCGTAAGCAAATATTTTATGAAACTAAGTTATTCCAAACAGATTCTTTTCTTTGCCCTCACTCCTCACTGTTGCGCCACTTAAAGCTGTGTGCAATTGTGTATTGTTTCTAATGCAAGGAAACTTTTTCAGGCAAAAATCATGCATTATTCATGGCTACTACAGTGGGACACTGCATAGTTACACTTCATGAGCTATGGAGATTGAAGAGTAAGTTCATATAAAATAGCAGAACAGAAAAGCAAACACAGGTTTCCTAGAAAGACAATTGTGAAGGTACAGTTGGATTAACTGTCATTTGATTTCTGTGCATCTTCTTCTGCCTTTCCCCAAGGGAAACTGAGGCAATAATAATGAAAGAAAATGAGATGGTGGTAGGCAAAAATATGTAAAATGCACATTATAAACATCAGTGGCGGCCAGCCAACATTAGAACAGCAGATCTCAACCCCAAGCACCTTTTCAAGGAACAAAGAAAAACCATGATGATTATGTTTTGCTGCTAGGAACAGAGCTCTAAGGTGTCCAAGTGCCAATGATACTAATATATTTGTAAACTAGTCTTCAAGTAATATTGAGTGATGATATTATATTCCCAAAGAAGAATTTGCCTTATCCTGGTGATTCACTTTACATTTGTTCCTTCAAAAAACTTATTTCCAGGTAAAATCTATTGAAAAGTCATCTCCAAAAAACATCATGGTGTGGAAATAGTGTCACAAGCATTACTAAAAATGAATAGAATGAGGCAACAGAGTTATTCCGGTCACTCCTGTGTTTCTATAAGAAATGGATATTGTTCACTTCACCCATATGGGGAGTAATTGCACTGAAGTTCAGGTGTTTTCACAGATTTAAGAGCTTGCAGAAATGGGGGGAAACAAATAACAAACAGAAAAAAAACCAACCCACAACCAAACCCCAAGAAACAGATCTTCTCGTCTTCTTTGCCATACTAAGATAACAGAAGTACAACCTCTCAGTAGTGTTCTCCCCCTCTCAGATGACTGTAGAGAGGTACTTTATCCCTCAATTAGCATGCAGGGACTCCACACCCTTGGCATGCTCCAGCTATCCATGCTCATTAATCCATAATATCCATTAAAATGGAATCACATGGGGCAATATTTAACCCATCATTTGATCATTCTCCATTGAAATTGTTGCCCACATCCTTATTGTCTCATGGCTGCGTTCCAGAGCTTTCTTGCTTTCTTCTCTGCTCCTCTTTCCTTTGTTTTCCCAGCTGGCCATGTCCCAGCTCTGATCTCATGCAAGTCAGCATTTAGCATTTCATTCCTGCTTTTTTTATCTTCCCCCTAAGGTGAGCATGCTCCAGTATTTAATCAGTAATCCTTTACATAATGAAGGATCAAGAGTTCAGATCTCATCTCATTTTCATAAGAGGACATTACTAATAATGGATCTAACTGGATCTCACTCCTGTCTGTTTAACTAGCATGTACATTAAATGTTAGCTTACAAGACCCACAGTGGCAGGCTGTAGACTAATTTATGTTTAATTAACAGTGTGCTGTTTTAACAGTACACTGTTAATATATGGTGGAGGATTATGAACTAAAATGCACTACCTCCATGTTTTTAAATTTGAAATTTATTTAAAATACCCAAAGCAGCTGCAGGAATATATACTGTCAATATACGAACAGCAGTGATCATGATCCAAACATCATTCACAAAGGAATTCACAAAAACAAAAAAAAAAAAAAAAGCTTGCCAAGATCTTTGGAGTTAAACGAGCAGTAAATGATTTTTGGCAAGAAAACAGAAGAATTACAGAGCCATGAGACAGGTTAGAAAGCAAGACTTCCTTTTTATTTATGATGCAATGCTTGTCAGATCAGTTTTGTTCCCATCTCCCATGAAAAACGTGTTTCACAGTCTAGTATTTAAGACCATTCTAGCCATTGTCAACATCAGGACTTTAGAGTTTTGCTGGCTAAAAAGAGAAATGACTGTAGCTAGTCCAGGCAGCCTACATACATTGTATCCTGATGGAAAAAAATTTGACAAAATTTTACTTCGAAAATTCCATAAAAACGGCATAATATATATTCAGGCATGCATCTATCAGTGCTACAGAGTAGTAACTCTCTTCTCCATTTTTCTATGCACTATCATCATAGCATCTTGTGTGTATTTAAGTTTGAAGCTTGCGTGACTGTTTTTCCACAAAACCTCTGCCAAAAAAAGATTCAGTCCAGCAACATGACCCTTTCTCATTCTTATCTGAACTTAAGAATGGCTCTTCAAATCAACATCCTTCATATGAAATTTCCAAGCCAGACGAGACGTTTAAAGCAAAGGAAAACACAACACAGTATGAACATTTTTATGGCTACTAAAAAGGGAAGATCACCAGTGTCTCAAGCTGCTATGCAAGTTACAAGAAGATAGCAAGTAATATGAATTGAAACTACATTGTAACATAATGTTCCTGTGGCTCCATCCTACTTTAACTGTTTCTGCCATACAAGGAAATTGTGATCCATCTGTTGGATAGATACTTAAGGAAAATTACTCCTCGCAGGAATCAGAGACTATTTGTGTGGGTGGTATTTAAGGTCCTACAGCTTTAGCTGAATGTGTTGACACAAAATGACATTAAAAAGGAGTAATATTAGCCTAGCAGGAGTTACATAAAACAAAATATTCTTCATCTTTTTATCACTGTTTCAGTATGCAGTACAAAAAAATTAGAGATATTTTTAGTACCTTTTGTATGATGCATAACAATGAAAGAAGCAGATTTATGCAAACTCATAAGGACAAGATTAAGGCAACAGAAATAGACTAGGCTATTTAATATAAAGACTTACCACTGTTTGTGGGTAAGTCTACTTCTACAAGGACTAGGGTCAGTGCAAAAATAGCAGTGCACACACATAGCTTCAGACAGCCTTCAACAGCCCTGTTCTAAAATAAGTTCTGACAATCTAAAACATATCAACCACAAAATAGCTTTTGAATGTCATGGTTTCTTACCTGCAATGTCCTACAAATGCTTTCACACACCATGAAATCCTAAATTGCTTTAACATACACAAAATAGGTAGGCACACCTTCCAGTTCATGAGAGCCGATTCCGACAGCCTTCTAAATTTGGTTGGAAATTGTTAAGTAATTTAGTCTTGAGTTAGACAGAATTAGCTACAAGAAGCTGAAACCAATCTCAGACACCTCCCCTAACATATTTCTCTTGCTTTGGGTTTTGGTTGTGGTGTTTTCTAAAATAATGATGCCTACCTCTAAAAAAGCCAGCCTCTCTCATTTCCCCACTTTCAAAATATGAACATTTTCCCTTCTGCATTTTTTTTTCTATAAGACTCTGAACTTACAGGGATTTAAATACATTTCAAGCTGAATAGTCAGGGATGGGCTGCATTCAACACAAGCCTCACTTCAGTAAGTACTTTGTGCTGTATACAGCCAGATATCCTCCACCTTAAATATGCATCATTAAACAGAAACCTAATTAATCAATATTGTTAAAATAAACATGGTGCCATTTCAAAACAGGACGATAACTACTTCTTTAATGAAGCATTATAAATGCTCAACAGCAATGCTTTGCTTATTTTAATATCCATCACAAATAGTGTTAAAACCAAAGGAAAACAAGGATTCAAGCCAGTCTGCACTTCATAAATTAATTAATAATAACTATTAGTCTGAGCACTCATGTTTTTAAAAGATTTTAGTTCATTTTTTCTGTACAATATGGAATTTAGAAAAAACAAATCCAGATTCTGAGGTGTTGCATGATCTGAGATAAACGTATTCAAAACCTTCCAACATCAAATTGTTAGTAGGCCTCTGTAGCAAATCAAAGCAGAAATAAAACAACTACTTCTTCTTAAAAAGTGATTAAGAGAAAAGCAGATCAGGGATCTGGAATAGCAGATATCTCATGCATTTTAAGGAAGCTGATCCAAAGGTTTTGTCTCAGTCAAGGACATCAAGATAGAATTAGTCTCTTTACCAACTTTAATGGAAATTGAACCATATCATTAAAACAATGTATATTTTTAGATTTTGAACTGACCCTTGCTCTTGTTCACCTGTTCCCACACGCCAGATCTGCCAGGGTAACCTCCAATCTCACCGGCCCCACCTGGCTCACCTTTACAACCAACTTTCTATAGCATATCTGCTGTCCTTACCAGCCCCATGACTGTGTTTATTTTTCAGCAGGATACCCCTCTGGGCTTCTTCCTTAGACAAACAAAAACATTCTTGGGTGCAACCATGTCTCCCCGGTTTCTCTCCAGACTGAAGCCAGAGACAGCTCTGAAGTTTCCCCTGCAGATGCCCACTCTTCCCTTTCAAAACTACATCATAAAGCCAGCTTAAAAACATGGCTACAGCCATAAAACTCACTGAGATTTACAGTAGTTAGCAATCTGCGGGCATACATTTAACACAACAACACACACACACATCACCCCCCCACACTCCCCCTTTATACTCTAAAGTAAAACATTTAAAAACATTTTCCTCTTTCATCTGCTTGCCAGCTTTCGGTGCCTCTTGAAAAAGTAATATGCCAGATATCTAGGGAAAAGTTCAATTCCATCCACAACTAAAGCAGTGTCGATTTTATACTTCTGCAGAAACACAAAACTCCCCAGGTCTTGCATCTTAACAGATTACATTTTGCTTTTAAATCCACTTTTTTGAGGAATTGAATGGAGCCCTCTGCATAAGCAGAAATGTAACTCTGCAGATACTATGGCCATATCTGATTACAGAGACAGATTATTGCTTTTGGCAATTTATCATAAAGGCACTGATGGCAGTGTCATATTTAAGGTCACATTGAGACTTAGATATTTCTTTTTCAAACTTTGAAGATTGAATTTTGGTTTAATATTTAACAGAATACATTCAGAACACAGATCGATCTTCTATAATATTTGCTTATTAGGGTGTTTCCTTTCATGCTTAGGAAATGCATTAAAATAAAATATACCTTTAAAAGCCATTTCATTAAAATGTCAGTGTTCATCTCAGTCTCAATAGCTAATGAACTACAGACTACAAATTCCAGACAGGAGACAAATATTTTCAGGCAGAGGGCTCTTGCAAATTTTAAACACAGAGAAGGGCTTCATTTTCTAAAGAGAAACTGCCCAATTATTTCCATCATTTGATGCTGCCTTCTTAGCTCCAAACCTCTTATGCCAGTGATTTTTGACCTCAGATGGTTTTTTATCCCCTGCTTACCCAGATCTCAGCAGTATTTCTCCAAATAAACCAGCACAGAAATATTAAAAAGATGCTGGGGTGAAAGCTGCTAAGGAGCAGAGCTGCAAGAAGGTTCCCTGCAATCACTCCTTCTACTCACTTATGCCCCACTACTAGTTTTTATTTCCTAATTAGAGTTTTTCCGTTCCTTACAGACTATGTTTATTTCCACTATGTTTATTAATGTTTTCATCAGGAGATGCTGGGAAGATGATGAGAATGAGGGACTGTGAGTGGAAGATGGAGATGAAGGAAGAGACACGCTGGGGAAGCACAGTGGACTGTATGGAATTTTCCACACAATCAGCTTTCTGGTAGTAAAGGGACATTTTGAAAAAAAATCACATCAGAGATTTATTCAACAGCAACTCAGGAACAGAATGCAGTTGATGCATGACAGCCAGGAAAGCAGAGGAAGGAAGGAATATGTGAGGGACAGTGATATTATAACAATAATAAAACTACAAAGAACAGCTTACACACACAAATGGCATTATCCAAACATAAGCAACAAAATCCATGCCAGCCTTGACTTCCTTAGTCTCTTTCACCTAACACTTTCACTGACTCAAACCTCAGATGACCCCCAATTTTGAAAAGAGAGATACCCCCACCAAAATCACATCCAAATAACACTTATCTTCCACCTTCCCATCTTCTGAACTGGTGTCACGTAAGGACCCTTCTGCAGATCCTGTATCCTCATTTCTAGTCACAATCAAGGTACAAGCATACAATTCTTTTTAATAGAACTTATAATTGAAAATAAAAATACTCAAGAATGAAATATATGTTCTCTGCTAAAGAACATATAACCACACCAGGCCAACAATACTTCCAACTGGAGATCTAATTGCCTTTTATGGTTGTTTACAGAAAATGCTCATTTAGACAGCTCCAAGGTATCTTGCAGAAGAGCCATTTCTGCTGTTAATTAATATTACATTCCCTCATGCATTCTGAATGCCACATCCAGCTTTGTACTGAGATTCATAACAAACAAACAAATATAACATAGAACAAGAAATGGCCAAAAACGCTCATTTAGTCAGAATTTTTTCAGGTGTTAAAACCTAGTCTTGGAACGAAATGTTCTTGTGCAGCCTTCCAAAACCGCAGAAGGCATTTGCAAAGCCGTCCCCATCAGTTGTCTCTCTCAACCATGGCACCACACCTCTGCTAAACCCAGCCCAGTTCTAGAGGCAGCTGGAGGGGTGGGGAACTGGCAGCTGCGTGCCTCCAGCTGCCAGGGAATCAAGAGAGCTGCTGAAACCATTTTGATGCAATTTCAGAGAAAAAGTATAGCAGTGTAGCTTTTCCCTCAACTAGTAGATATTGGGGAAAATATATTTACAGGCCAAGAGAGAAGGAAAGGAAAAGGAAAGCAAGAAAAAAGAATTCAGCTCTAATATTTGCCCTTTATGTAACATGTATACCTCAATATTGAGGAAGCTGTAGAACTTATTACGCAACAGACCAAGAGCAATAAATATATTTCTTTCAATATTGAGTGAACACATCTTTTATTGCACTTCCCTGGTCAAAGGAACCTGCAAACAATAAAGTAAGTAAATCTTAATCTTATTCCCCTATGATTACAATCTTCTGACATGTTTTCTAAGGCAGTGTTCAAACTTTTGGTCTTTCTACAACTTTAATTAATGCAATTTGGCATATGTCAGCATTATTTTCTTCTGCCTTTTGGCCCCCAGTATATGCAACTTTACATATCATAAGTCTGGTCCCTTTATTGTGCCATGGAAAGGACCAGTGGTTACACTTCAAAAATTTAGTAAATGTTTTTTGGATGCCAGTATGATGAAACTACTGTAATGGTTCAAGTCAACAACTTTTTCTAAAGTGCTAATTAAATGTCATTGCTCCTTCCTCAGACAACAAAAATAATAAAAGCTGCACATAGAGTGCTCTTAAAGTTACTTCTCTGGGTTTATAATGAATCCATAAGAGTTCTTCTGCAAAAAATTATAATACCAATAGCAAATTGCAGGACATGAGCATGTTAGCCATCACCCTGATCACCAAAGAAAAAAACTCTGTCTGAAAGTAAGTGTGATTCATAGCTCAAAAGCAAATCCTGAGGGAGCTCAAGATATCCTTCTAATGCTATAAAGTGTTTGCAGCCCATTATGATGAACTTCTGCTAATGTTAAAGCTTTGATCTGCAAGATGTTAATTCAGTGAAAATACCTTTTAGCAGTGCCCTGACAGCAGAATGCCTGACAATTGCATCAGCAAGATGTGCTAAAGATTACATATGATACGTACAAGGGAGGTAGAGACAGTGGTACTCACTGACTTTTATTAGCATTAATTTGGGGTAACAACCTTCTCTGCCTCTAAGAGCTAACAGCTGAATGAGTGCTGTGGCATTTGATCAGAAAATTAAGCAAGGCTTCAGTATCCCCCACCAGAAGCAATTTCGAGCTAAGGAAATTAACTATAGAGGACACTTAGATGAAGTGTAGGGCAAAAATCTGAAAAATGAAATTACACCAAAAGGCTAATTACCAGTGTACAGCAGTCTTATAAAAAAGGTGTCTCAAAACAGCTCTCCCTGGGAAACCATACTAGGGGAACAAGAAAAAGATACATTCCCAATGACAGCAGCTCCAAAACAGGAGAAACTGCAACTTCTCCTGAAGAATGGGTAGCAGGAGAATAAGAACAAAAATCCAAATGGATTTTTTAAGCTGAAGATATGCCCTGAAATCAAGGAGCCATTTAGCAAAAGTGTGTCTGAGAACAGCAGTTAATCTGGAGAAGACAAATGCACAAGCACCAAATGGCAAAAAATTAGTAGTTACTGCAGTTCCACCGTGAGCAGTATATGAATGGAAATCAGTTACACAACACTGTTCCAAAAAAGGCAAACCTTATTTCTGGGTTTATTAATGGGCATGGAATTTATGACAATTGGAATGAAATCTGTCAACTTTGTTGATAGACTTCTTTATCTGAAAAAGCAATCTACAATAGATCCGGGAAAAGTTAAAGGAATTAAGATTTTTAGAATTTGCAAATACTCCAATGATTTTCTAAAGACATGGCCATTTATCTCCTCATCATAAAATCTTAAGAGAAATGTCATCAGATCTTTCTTCATGTCAGAGTCATTTCCACACATCAGTCTACAGAAGCAGGACAAGAATCATCATTTATGCCTGGCAAAAAGACCTAGGGTTAATACCAGGAATATCTTTCTAATGATTATGGCAATTAAACACTGAAACATGGCAAAGTACTACTTTGGAATCTACTCAACCATTGGTACTTAATAACAGCATAGTGAGCTCCTGAAACACATGGTCTCATTATACTTTCTTCAGTCTGAACACAAGGGATTAAGCTAGGTGATCCCCATGTCTACTCTAAATCTGCACTCCCAGTCCTGCAGGCCAGCCTGGAAAAGAGACTTCTGACACTGTCTGAGGTTACCTAAATTCTTGAGGTTCTTTCATTGCATCAAACACACATATACAAGAAAGAAAAAAGCACATAATGCTAGAAAGCAGCTTCCAGTAAGACCATTCAGGTTCTCTATCTGGCTATCATGGCTATTACATAGATGTGCTTATTGTGAATAATCAATCTAACTCTTAGCAAACTTTTATATTCTGCAAACACTTATTTATTTTTATGACTGTAAACAAACAGAGGATGGAAAAGCACAAATGAGAGAAGTTAAAATGATACGGCTAGGATGCAGCCATACTTATTGATATATTTGAGCCTCTTCTCTCCAAAGAAACACAAAGATACCTAAAAGAAAACTCTTCAGTGATATGTAGATTGGATATTTCCAATCAGCTACTACATTGATTGATTGATTTATTTACTTGGAGGAAAGTAAATATAATTACATAATAAACAATGTTATATTGCAGATAGCAAGATAACCATCATACTCTTCAAAACACAGGACAAATACTAATCTCACAATGTCAAAAAGCTCTAGCTTTTGTTTGCCTCCCTTAAAGGAAAAACTAAGCAAGAAACTAATTAGCCTCTGTGCAGTCATTTATACTCTCACTCCCATTTGCATTTATATATGCCATCAATATAGTAATATACTCTGAAAATTGGGGTGCCAGGTTTTCACTCTTTCTGGTAGATTTTTTTTCACTTTCTTTCCTTTTACATACAAATATATCAGTTTTAAAACATGTCAAAATGTTCTCATTTGGCTCATGAAAACTGACTAACAAGACAGTCATCTGATGGGATAATTTGCTCCTTAGCTGATTAAAAAAATGCATCACACATAAAATAAAAAACCCCACATCTTGCTGCCTGCCAAGACCTATCACTTAAATGAATACAGTCCTTTTGACACAGAATAGTTAATTTCCATAAATTATTACTGACTGAATGTAGAGTTATCCAAGTGACAGAACGTATTCTCCTGAGAAAACACAAGGGATCTATTTATTGCTATCTTTGAGTTTATATTGCTAGCTCTCTGCTACCTTTGCAGCTGCTGCTGCCTTCACAGTTAATATAGATGTTTTACAATGAAATGCATGGATTAACAAAGTTGAAAGGGAAGGGGCCTGCTTTTTATTCTTATTTATTACTCAAGAATCTTGCCTAGTCAGTCACAACACCATTAAAGAAATGAGTCAATGTTACACAGTCTTTATATAGGAATTATCAGTTATAGACAGAGATTTCAGATTTTACTTTCTACACTGAAAAATCCTTCAGTAGCCATTACTGTAATGCAGCATAGTTTTAATTTTTAAAAGTCCATCTATATATAAGAAAAATGGATAAATTTTTAAAATTTTGTTTTACATAAGTAACTTTGTGACAATCTCACAGAGTGCTAAAAAATACGAAACCTAATAAACCATTCCTTGTCATGCTCAGTCTTTGATCCTGATCTTCACGGAAATCACCACGTAAAACACGATTTGATAATCACAAAAAAGAGGATGACTGAGAAGAATTACAGAAAGGAACATAATCTCCTCCTCCTCAGGTCCTTTATCTAGTCTGTTTTCATACTGTTCAGAGCCATAATAAAGGATTAATCCCCCAAATATATTGTGCTATTGATTCACTCTATTAAAACAACCCTGTATGGCAATGGTATGATTCAAAAGTTTAAGATGCAAAAGTCAGTGAAAAACCAACTGCAGCAGGAACATCAAGGGACATCACACAACATGTCATGTATTAACCACATTAAAAAATAGAAAAAAAATTGTGCAAGACCAAAAATTAAGAAAATATTAACAGCGTTTATTGCCAAGAAGTCATTTCAAGCCATTTAAGCAGTCATATTTTTCAAATATATTAATATGAGTATTTGTGTTTATTTGTTATTTGAATTCATTATCAGTAATTCTTCATTATTTAGATGTGCATGATTTAGTAGATCTGTAGAAATTCCAGCGCTATGTTTTTCTGATATGTGAAGACTAAGGCATGAGGAATAAGACAAGAATAATAGATAGCAAGTAGACCCTTGTTACAATAGTTGCTTTTGTGGTATTTCTTCATTTGACTTTCATCACCCATGTCAGGAAATTGTACACAGTTTTTATATTAAAAATTAGCCTCATTAAAAGCGCATTCTGAAAACCTTATTCAAAGTAATCTGGAAATGACTGACGAGTTCTTCATCTCCTACAGTATTAAAGAAATGCCAACATAACACACTATGTATCATCAGCAGATTAGACTGTAAGTAGATAAGGATGACTTGCTAATCCATATGGTTAGATTTATGTCACTGATTTGAAAGTATAAGATGTCTTTCCTGAAAAAAATCCCATTATTAACTGCCTAATGACATAACAAAAAGATTGGGCTATGGGAAAAGATATTGAATTACTTCTAAATCCTCTGATGCTTCTTAACACAGACACATTTCTTTCACATTTAAAAAAAAATGACATATTTTGTGGTTTCATCCTTAATTCTCACATTTGTAATGTTTCTTCATTGTGCTGCCACTTGGGTAAACCAAATGCAACAGCAAATGTATTCTGCTGACATGTCAAGAGCCATGGCTATGACACAGTAGGACTTGAGGATTTCTTACTGTTGTTGCTGTTGGTTAAACCACCCCAGGACAAAACCACCCCATAGAGGAGCATAGGAAATATGAGCTCCTGCCTACAGTAGGTGCCAAAGGACCTCATAGTTACTATCCTGCTGGCTGTAAGCACTTCAACTTCCTACTTTGTGTTTTTAATAGCAAAGGGTTGAAGGAGCAATGGGGAATTTCACTAAAAGGACCTTATTCTGAGGAAAGCCACCCAAGTGTAATCATGTGGACACCCTGAAAATACAAAGAAACTACAGAAAAATTATATTGGTTCTTCCAGTGGAATAAGTCATGTGATTCTTTAAAGTAAGGCAGCTAGAGCTGTTCACAGAGAAAAAAGCTCAAATGTGTCTATTTCTATATTGTTTCAGTTTTGGTGAAGTGTTTTTCAATTTTGCCCAAAATGGACCATTTTTACAGTGGAAGTAAACCCACTTTACCATTACCTGCTTCAGTTCTTTTAAAAAAGCACTAAGGTACCAAATAAACAAAACTAATAGTTTTTTTCCATGTAGAAACTCTGTGTGCTTTCTTTGTCTTTCTGTACTTACCCTGCTTTACTTACTTTCTGCTCTGGCTCTATGCAAAGCAATCACTTTAATTCAACAACAAACTTAATTTCTGTAAAATGAGGCAATCTCACATCCCCATTTCCTAACGTCCTCTCTCAGTACTAAGCCCTACTGCCTCCCTTACTCTGGTGCTCACATTCATCACATCTCTTGCCCAGATGGAAAGGAAAATTTATAAACCCTGAAACTACAAAAGATCTGTTCGTTTTCTACCAAATCTACTCCCTGATCCAGGTCACGCACAAAACCTCATGTTAGTACACAATACCTAGCTGAAGTAGATAAGCAAAAGGAAGGTCAAACAATTTCTGTCCATAGCAGAGTTCTTATACTATTTGCTACACTCTGTGTAATGGTCTCATTCTGGTGGTACCCAGATTAGCAAGTGCTGCAATCTAAATGAAGTTTCCAAACTAAGTAGACATCTTAAAAATGTCATAAAAGCAAATTATTATTATACTGGTATAATATGACAAATGCTTTAGGGTAGCCACATAATTAAATCACGCACCCTAAATTAGCAATACCAACATTTTATAGCCACAAAACATATTTCTAGTCTCTAATTAATTATTCCAAAAACCTAGCTATGTGCTGTTGAGGGGAAAATTATATTTTGAGTGAGTCTGTGGACAAAAGGCCAGATTGACTTCTGCTTCTATCCTTCTGCATCACTTCTGTAAAGGGCACAGATTACAGCAAGATGCAAAACTCCCCTCTGTGGGTGAAAGGATGAGATGGTGGTCCCATCCATTGAGAGGCAGGGCTATTCAGTGACAACTAAAACCCTTTCTGCTTTGACATCTCTATACTGGCCTTTGTAAAGACCTGAGGAAACAGATTTTGTTGTTGTTGTTATTATTATTAAAAAGTATCTGCATTGCAGCACCAAAGAAATGAATAAGCAGTTAATTTGTAAAGGAAGGGAAAGGCTTTGTTAGTCTGCTAACAACCAAGCCAAGCTGTCATTTATACCTCAGTCCATTTAAAGATCCATATACTTAAAAGTTTCTATTATGTTATTGTTGTTTTCAAGAAGGCTTATTTCCTTGAAGTTAGATATCTAACACCTTAATTTCACACTGTAATTTGTTTTCTTTCTTTAAAATAGAAATCCATAATAATTTCCTTAATGCAATACTTACTTCATTGTCACAAAGCTCATAAAAAGCTTTCCAAACCTCTAAGCAACATTGACTTTGTTTTGTTTAATCATCCAGATACCAAACACTCAGCCATTTCTTATCACTTAATAGGGCCAGCTTGTAAATAACAGTTGGCTCTCTAAAGGGCTCAAAATCTATTAAAATAGTTCAGTGTTAGTCATTAAAATATGTCCTGCAGATGGCTGCACAATTTGTGTTTCCATTTTGTTCTTGTGGTACATAACTTTTAATTTGTTTACTTTTCCCCCTCTTGTAATTTAAAAAAACATATCAACACATTCTCAATACTATTTTAAGCAACATTTTAAGCAACAGCATTATTTTAATGCTTTCTATTTTTAGAAACAGTTCAGTTAAAACATTTCCATATATTTCCAAATATTAATTTAGCTTTAATCTCCGAATGAGACAGATATTTATAATAATTTTACAAAACTCAGACACAAAGAGGTCATGACCTGCCTTTTTATGATTCACTGATATAGCCAGCAAGAAAACCAAAGAATCTTTTCATCATAATTTCAAGAGAATTTGGTGACGCTTACATTGTCTACTAAAAAATCTCGGGCCATTTAGATATAATCCCAAAAAAACACTGCACTCTTCTCTACTTCAATTTTCTCTTTGAGATCTGCTTGCCGTAGCACATCCCTTACTAAAGGGCCTGAGCAATTTTTTTTGAAAAAATACATATTATGTTTAAATTAGAAAATTAACTTTTACCTTTTCTGTAACTAGCTCTTCTAAGTGTTCAAAAAAGGTCTCAGAAACAAACCAGGCTCAAGTCTGGATTTTATCTCACATTCAAGGTGTTGCAATTCACAAGCTTTCATGTGCACTTGTTACCTTGTGTGGGGCACAACACCTTCTGAGAAACAAGAAAGAAACATCTTATACCTTGGCAATGGAGACACTTATCCCTTGCAGATATTTGGGGTTCATAAACTCACTTCAGCAAAAATAGTGGGGAGATTTTGAAAATGCATTCCTCCCTCTTCTCTTGTGCAGCCAAGCTCAACCTTGTTTAATCTGAAGTGCTGAAGTGTAAATGAATGGATTGTTATGATATATGCATAAATTGTTCGTTCTAATAAGAAAATCTTTGTGGCTCTGTAATTTTTAAAAAAACTGATGTATTTAACAACATTTGGAACTACAAAAGAACTATAAATCCCATATTTAAAATTATAAAAAATGGGCTTTTGGGTTTTTTGAAAGCTGTAACTATACTTCCAAACAGCAATAAAAATGTAACTCAGAACTATCATGAGCACATGGGATAGATATCTTTCCCTTTTCTTCAAATAATGTTTGGACTAGCAAAAAATGCCAGATCGTAGAAGAAAGCAATAAAACTTGGTAGATAAAAATCTGATAAAATTGCTTGGTCTTTTGCAATATGATCAAAATTTCTCAAGGATGAAACAACTGTAAATAAAAAAATGTAAGCAAATTATTTGGAGGATAGGATAAATTTGGATAGAATATTTCTGTTAAGGATACTCAACTAGTTAACATGTATTAACTGTGATTTCATGGTATTTGGGATATATAGTCCCTACAGTACTCCCCTTCCCTCTTCTTCTGCAAAGAAGTTTCTTTAATATGTTTTGTTTTTTTCTTTCAGCTTTTCTCCTCTTTCTTCTCAGAAGATGAAAGCTCAATTTGGCACCACATGAGGAGTTGAGCAAGGATTTAATTTTTTAAACTGCCTGCATTAGAAATAGATATTTGATGTGAGCTTTCTTTTGAATTGGCATGGGTAATTCTTTTCCTCGCTCTACACTGAGCTTTTCTAGAAAACAGAGAAAAAATGTTTACATCAATTTTCTGGAGGAAAAAAAGTGCTCATTAGCTCAACCAGGAAAATCTCCTGGAATATCTAGTTTGGGGTCAAGGTCACAGAGGCCTTTCCTGTATCCCCTGTCTGAAAAATTACCATTCCTTGTACCCCATCTGCTTCTTCAGATCTCATTTCTTTTTCTCAATTTGGAACTGATGTTATGATAAAATACTTGCGTGGCAAGGATATAAAAAATAGAGAAAACACTGCCAGGACTTATTTTCCATACAGCCACCAAGGGCAGAAGACCAAAAGCACTCCTGAGATGGAGTAACGTGATTTACTTTAATAAAAGAAATTAGGTTTTAGAGATATGAAGACCTAGCAGCCTTAAGCAAGTTTACCTTGTGATTTTCCACAATATGTTAGGATGCAGAGATGGTGACCAAGACATTCAGGCTAATGAATTAAGCTGAATCAGGGTTCTGGAAGTACTGCTTTTGATTTGGGCTTTCTTCTGCTTTACAACTCAGTTTCTCTACCTGGTCCTAATGAAAAAAAAAACCCTCTTTGGTTGAACTGCTCGAAATGCCTACATCAAAAGAACTCTACAGAAGCCAAACACTCCATTTACTTCACTTTAAATTTCATTGAAGAGCTCTTCTGAGGATGAAAATTCCTGATAGAAAGAAGAGGTCAGAAAGCTGTTTGAAAATGGAATTCCTTTGTGTTTAAGAGCACATTCTAAGCAGCAAGACTTCAAACTGTGCAAACAGAAAAGGAACAGTCCAAAGCCATTGTTTACCTTGAGAACAATGAAACATTCAGAAACTCTCCATGTCAATACTTAGACTAACTTGACTTGTTTTTAATTAAAATACAATTTATTTTTCTTTATCTCCTATTTTGCCAATTTTCTTCATTAAAATTTGCAGGTATTCATTCCAGTGCATATTCTTTGGAACAAACTATCAAGAATGAATTAAATTATTTGCTTATGAATTGTCAGAACAAACTTTTCAAGAAAAATCTCAGATTTGACACTACAGAATGACAATATCTAAAACATATCTATGACCTCAATTCAATGTGGTTTGACAAGACAATAATTCCTCTTTAATCTCTTTGCTACACTTCAATACCTTCATTTTATTGCATTTTCTTTGCTACATTTTATTTCATGTTAATACAAGTTCACTTGAAGCACATTCAGAAAAGTATCATATATAAGCTAAATTTAGTTACCAATGTGGAATAGACATGTACAAAGCCACAGAACCTAATTCTAGGAAGACCAGGTTGCATGCATGTAAAAACAAAGAATTAAAAAAAAAAACAAAACAAAACAAAACAAAAAACAAACACACCAAGAACAAATAAGAAGGAATAATCAATTTCAAATATCAAGATGAGTAAAGCTACATAATTAATTGAAAATGCAAAATTTGTCAACTAAGATGCTGCAAAATAGGTAGGAAATTAACTTTTGAATATAAAATGTTGCTAGTGTTTATGATCTCACTGCTAAAAGCAAGGACATTCTGACCTGTCCCATGTTCTCAAAAAATGATTCTTTAAAATATTCAACAAATCAATATCAATTAAATTATGGAAACGTAAAACTCTTTCAGGCTTATGCAATTTACTTTTAAAGTATCTCCTGTGATAAATATAGCTCATTGCATGTTTTTCTTTTGACCTACTTCAAATATTGGAAATAAAATCTACCCGACAAAGTAAACCTAAATTCTTAAAATATGTGCTGAGAGAGCTGTTAAAATTCAACCATCTCCCCAAGCCTCAGTCCAGCTGAATTTTCTTTAAAAAAATTAAACA
>VZTN01034149.1:5238-20292 GCA_013400515.1 Erpornis zantholeuca | reverse complement strand
CACCAGTGCATGAGAACTAGTCTGGTGTGACTGTTATACCTGTGAGTGGACCTACATTATGGCAGTGTCCAAAGTCAGTGTTGGGAATGTCCACAGCTGTGCAGCAGGATGAATGATGGTTATATTATCTGAAGGCAATGTTTCTCCATTCAGATAATCTTTTTGCCATTTCTAACTGAAGAGAGAAAAAAAAATCCAAACCCCAGAATTTATATACCTTTAGTCTCTAGAAAATCCAAGTGGGTGTTCCACAGTGGGAGGACCAGTCCATAAATAGTTTCAGAAAAACACTTTGAGGGTAAAATTTGGGGAAGGCGTTTCAGCTTAGAATAACAGCTTTTGTGACTTTTTTTAATTAATATGTAAAAATGCAGTCTTGGAAATGAACATATTTTATAGTATGCTGTTGTCTTTCTCAAAGACAGGGAAATATAAATTTATACTAAATATAAGCATAATAATGGAAGAAGAAAGAATATCTTAAAATTTGGGTGCTCAGTTAAAATATCTTTGTTCATTGATGACTAGACACATTTTTAAACAATGGGTTTTTTGGATGGGAAAAGAAGCATTATATTCCCAAACAGCCAGTCACTTTCTGGGTGCATTGTTGGCCACAAGATCTTTCAGAGTTTTTTGTTTGTATTCAGTTGTAGCTGCACCCCAGGATAAACAAAGCCCATGGTGCTACATGCCTTTTGATTTTTTTAAAAAATAAACTAAAAGAATGGGAGTTCTCAACCTACTTCTCCTTCATCATTCTATATTGCATGTATTTACAGCCAAAATTTTCCCTGAGCCCTCAATGACTAATAGTTTATGGTTATGTACTCTTTAGTTTTGGTTTGATAATAAAACCCCAGCAATTACTGAAGGCTTGTCAGAAGCTTCCAAAGGTGAATAACCAGACTGTGTTGGCTGCTTTCTGCAGCCACAGTACAACACACTGCCTGATGTTTCTTGGTATTTTGGATCCTGGGAAGGAAAGTTGAGGCCTTTTTGAGGTGGTGGATGATGTTACTAGGTTTTGCCAGCTTCTTTCCTCTCTTCTCAGGCTTTAGTCAGCATTGCTTCTGTAAAGGAGTAAACTTCAAATATCCTATCAGTCTCCATGGTCACATGTTTGGAAAGATTTGTGCTCCACATTTGCTTTGCTGTGAACTAAATGTTTTAGAGATACTAAAAACCTCTTCAAGGAGGTAGAAAGAGTATTTTGGCTACTCAGTGAATATTGTGTTAGTGTAAGGGTGCAGCCTCCAGTTAGTAAGCTGAGGAGAAAAAAATGGATGGATAAGATTGAAGCATCAAACTTTCTAGAATGCATTTTATATTTCCAAGTGTTTTGTCAGGAATAAAGGTATAAAAATCTCTATTTAAACTGAAGAAATTGAGAAGAAGCAATTTGATTTGTAGACCAGTTATATTCACAGGACTGAATGTCACATTTCCATTGCTCTTACTCACTGTGGCATAAATGCATGGGAAGGAGGTTGTTGATTTTTTCTTGCCTCCCAAAGTAAGGCTTTGTTGTAAATGGTGAAAAGCAGAGATAATAACCAGATTACATTTTTTAAAATTATTATGTCTTCCCCCTCCATTCTCCCCCTAAAAATCTAAAACTGCTTCAGAAGTAATGCTTCAAAATGTCAGAATAATTCAGGTGAGTTAAGTTTTGTTCCCAGTCAATGAAAAGCTCCTTTTCCCAAAGAAATCAGTTTGAAACTGAGAAAGATAAAATAGTTGGAGCTGTATAATAAGATGTTCAAAAGTATGTATTAGGCATTGGGGTTGGAGATAAATGTAACATAGCTGAGGTTATAGTATAAAAAAAACTTGTGAATGGGAGAAAGGGATTCAAGGTAACATATTTATTTTCACGGTAGTTACATATTCTGGAAGAAACAGGTCAGTTGCATATTACTAAAAAATCTGAAAATTACTCCAGTCATGCTGTTTTTAAATGACAGACAGGTAGGAGTTAGTTAATATTTAATATCAACATATTTGTAATATTAATGTGCTTCAATAATGTTCAAAGATAGCTTTCTTTGTAATTTGCTAAATAGCTTTTTGCATACTTCTTAATGTTTCCAAGGAAGATCTACCTGTCATAGCATCATTATTTTTGCTATGTTGTTAATCAGAAGATTTGAAAGAGACTTGATGCCCTTGGAAGAGCAAGGTGTGTTAAAACAGGATAGTTGCTCCATCTAGTGTTTTTTTCATTTAACAGCTGTTAAATGAACTTTTTGAAAAGAGAGAAGACCTCACTGTTTTGAAAATTATTATATTTGCGATTCCAATGCTTCATTACTTAGAAAAGTTTGGATTTTTGTAGAAAAAATGTATTGAAGGAAAAATTATAATGACTTTACAATTTTGTTTTTGATAGCTATTGTTTCAGATATCCCCTTTCTGTTAAATTAATTATATTAGTTAGGACTCAATTGTGATTGAAGCACTTCTGTAGCCCTTGCATTGGGTTGTTTGACAATTATTCTCTTACAAAAATGCAGCTTTTCACTCTGGTAGTGTTATCTAATGATAGGTAATGAATCCAAAAAGAAGACATTCATATCCTCAATTTTCCTGGTAGTTTTTGATTTCAGTATGGCTGTAGCCAATCCAGAGGAACGGAAAAGGTGACTGAGACACAACAGAATAGTTTTTTTGTTCCTTATAGGGGGAATAATTAATAAACAATTTCATTTGGAGTGTGAGAACTATGGGTATGTTGAGGTCTGTAAGCATGGGCACTTCTTTGTGCTTATTAGTTTTAACCCTTTATACTTTTTGTGAGGTGAGCAATGGATTAGTGACAAATAAACAGAGAATTTATATTCTTCACATTTAGCACCTGAAATTACCTGCAATATTGTAGGAGTGGTGCCTGTCAGCACTTGCTGGAGGCTGTTATGACTGGGTTTAAAAGTACTCTGTACCTAATGGTACTGGTGAAGTTTCTGATAGAGATACACACTTGGGATTGATTTAGTATTTCTTTTCATGCCTTGGTGTGCATTACAGAAATGGACAGGTTGTAGTGTGGAGGAGGCTACACTGAATAGTTTCACAGGTGTAGAGGGAGGGTCAAAAATGCCATTCCAAAAGGAAATAAAATTATTTGACAACTAAACTAAAAAAATAGGAAGGTAAAAATACTTGCTTGGATAAATCAGTCAATGAATTAGACGATAAGAACAAGCCTATTTATCAACTAATGGCTCATCAGCTACAAATACAGAGGAGGAAGACAGAGCAGGGAATTAGATCAGAATAATTCTTCCAATGGGCACCGTGTACTGTAAAGTTGTTCTTTGATACATTCTCGGCAGTGAAGCTGAGAAAGACCTCTGGTGAGCTGGGGATTTCAGTCCAGACATGGAAATGAAATAATTCAGTAATGTGGTTCTTGGATCAAAGTTGCATCATTCCCTGCCAACTCAATATGTAGGCAAATGGTTTTATGTCTGCCCAAGATTCACAGTGGTGACAGGCCTGGTGTGATTTTTGTTTGGGGAAGGAAGAAAAAACAAATGAGCAAAGGATATTGTCATGAAATTTCTGTCTGTTAAAAGAATGAAGTACTGAAACCACCGTCTGTCCATGGTAGCAGTAACATAGTAAATGTAAAGAAGAAATTAATTAATTTAGAGGTAAGATTATGTACCATGATGGCCACATGACAGGAAGATACTTCATGCCTCATGTTCCTATGTGAACTCGTTCAACCTTGAATTTGTTTCTATATCTATTTACTCAAAGTGTATTTAAAAAGCACTGTCATACTTTTAATCCGTGTCAGTCAAATTTTCATGGAAAATTCTCCACATACTGATTTTTTGGATTGTTCTAAGCAATATGTCCACTTCAGATTCCTCTTCCAAACTCTCTTACTATGATCATGTATTTGTTCAAAATTGAATCCTTGTTCTGGCCTTCATTTTCTGTATTAACGAAATGATAAATCTCACCTTTGAGGCATTTCACAACTTAATTGCATCATGTTTTTCTCATTCTGTGCATGGAATGTCCAACCCAAATGCCCACCAGAGCAGGATACTCTAGTCCTACTAGAAGTCCCTTATCTAATAAAAAAAAAAAAATTCTGGAAATCACTAAGTAAAAAGAGATAATTTGTTTATATTTCACAATAAAAACAAATCTCCATTTAAACTCAGCTGGCATGTGCTGGCCTGTAAAGAGAGGGCTGTAGGACCAGTAAAAATAGTATCTCTATTGTGGAAAAGCAGAAGAAAAGACTAACAGGAAAACAAAACCGTGACTTCTGCATGAAAAATAAATCCTCTCCTTCAAATTGAATTTTTAGGTGGGGATCATGCCAATGTGCATGTTAAATTAATATAGTGAAGTGAGTTTTGATTTAGTATCTTCAATACATCTATTTTTACAAATTCTATGTGAGGTGAGGTTTGTTGGGACAGAAAGGTAGTCTTGCACTATTATATGTCAAAAGTATTGCTGTTCCAAGGAGATTTAAGTACTCTATTTATACTTTGACATCATTCTAGAGCTAATATAATTTGTAACCACAGCTGTGCTGAGAAAGGAAGTATACAATCACTAAAGCAGAATGATTAAATGCTATTTCTACCAGTGTTTCCTCCTTTTACATCAGAGGAACATGACAGTGTTTTGTTGGGATTTTTTTTCACACTAGGTAAAATGTCTTTATTTTAAAGATATTTATGTACTTCATGAAGCGACTTTGATTTAATTTTATGAATTTTAATTCTTTTTTACCCCCTCTCTGTTGCTCTTTTTTGAACAGGAGGCTTTGTTTCTGAAATTATATTTATCTCCAGAAGAAACTGCAAGTGGCAGAACAATCTGTTGTGTGAGATCAGATTTGTCATATCAGAGAATCATATCATATTATAGAATGCTTTTGCTTGGAAGGGACCTTAAAGATCTGTGTCTAATACTTGCCACTATCTGATGGCTCTCTGGGCCATGAGATATATTCCTAATTATTTGCTATACTTTCAAAACTGTCCCAAATGCCCCCATTTTTCTTCCAGGTGTTGCAAAGGCAAGGGCTAGATCCTTTTTTTTTTTTAAGAATTGGTCAATGATAAATACTTTTCTCTGTCAATTTCCATCCTGTAGGTAAGACCAGGCTATTTTTTTGCAGAGTTGGTCTCACTAATCCTACTTGCCTGAAGCTTCAGAGTGGACAAAATGCCAGAACTCATACAATTTTACCTGCAGTCAACGAATTTTAGTACTCAGGGACTGGTAAACTTGTTGTCATTGTTATCAGATGTCTGGTGTTTTATGATCATCAAATATGCAGTTATTACTTGCACAACAGAGGATAACATTTTATTTCAAGAATTGCAGTTGGTTTAATGATCAGAAATAAAGCTGAAGTAGGAAGCTCTTAACTGACTGTGGAGTTCGAGTTGAGGGATTAGAATCTGTTACCAGCACAGACATTCCTTGAACCATCTGGGAATTTTGTCTTTTGCCTCTGAATTTGTAGTTCTTTATAAAACTGAAGATTTCTGTACCTTCCATTACTTCAAAGTCACATTTTTTCTCCTTGAATGAGTATTCAAATACCATTATGAGGAATTGTTTTATTAAAATTTTTCCTAAGAGTTTTTAATTTGAATATAGAATATTGGACTGAGATTAAGGCAGTGTGTGGTTCTGTTTCTTTTGCAGTCATTATTTAGGAATACAAAAAATCACAGTGGAGAAGGAAAGAAAGGGAAGCATAAGTATTAGCTCAGGCATGGAACTTTTTCTTATATTCATTATTCATTTCTGTATATGTAGATTTCTGTAGCACCTGGTTTTGCCTTACATTCTTATATTTTAGAAGTATAAATCCTTGTAAAAAATGAAGTATATTTTTATAAAATAATTAAATTCCTCCAGGGATATAATTGTTGTTCAAGCTACCGCTTTTGGTTGATTTTTCAGTTGTATGCAAATGATACAACCTATAGTCACAAAGCAAACTGAAAGATACAGCTCATTATTTTTTCCCCCAGGGTCTTTCTGCTCTATTGTGTTCACTGTATTGCTTCTGAAGGAAAGTCAGCTGCAAAAGGGATATAAATATTAGAACATACAGTGCAATAAAGAAATGCAATCAAGCAGAGAGTTTGGCACATCTGAGAAAAAATATTGTCTGACTCTTCTTGCTTTAGAAACTACAGTAGATACTGAATCACAGTTTGAAATTTCTAGATATTAGTAATTTAAATATCTGCATTTTAAGACATTACCTTACTAGTGGTTAACAAAAATTAAGGTCAGTTTTAAAGGAGTTGATGAAAAAACCCAGGCTGTAGTAAAGAGGACTGTAGAGTAAAATAGTTAATAAAATAGTTAGAAAGTGCAGAGGGTTGGGATCTTAATTTTGGTTTCTAAAGCTTTAAATATATAAAATTGTACTTGTTGATTAGTAATTACATTCTACAAGAAATTTGAGTCAATCAGAAAATTTTCTTTCTTATAATCAAATTTTCTACTTGAATTTCCTTCATAATATCATCATCACAAGCTGGGACATATATCTCACAGGTTTGAAGGCTGCGTTTGGTCAGCCAGGTAGGCATTACATCCTCAACTCAGCCAGCAGGACTTGTGGTACTCCCTCTTCACTGAGAGACATTTGTTTCATGTCTTCCAAAAACATCAGCTTGAAAAATTAGAATAACTTATTGTGAAAATCATTGCATCTGTTCAGCTGTCGAATCACAGTCTTAAAAATGAGAAAGTATTTCTATGTTTCTGAATTTTAGGGTGAATACTTTTACGAACTCTCTGATGAGATATGGGAGTTCAAAACTGTCTTTTGCTGAGAAAAATTGCTCTGTATTCACTTGTTTAAACAGTCCTGTTTTCAGAAACTCTGTGGAAATTGAAAGTCTTATTGCACCTTTGTGTCTGCCAGGTTTGACTCGGACACGACGGAGCTGCACAGCTGGATGACGCGCTCCGAGGCACTGCTGCAGAGCCCCGAGTTCGCCGTCTACCGAAAGGAAGGGAACATCTCAGACCTCAGAGAAAGAGTCAATGTAGGAGAAACCACTCCTGTACATGTCTGTTAGTCTGTATTAGCTTGTCAAAGTCCTTTCAAAGTCCACGTTTAAATGAGTTTGAATGTAGACTGACAAGCATCGATTGTACAGAATAAATTTAGATGTGTTAAGAGTTTCTGTGAATTTCAGATTTTGGCACCAAAATTGCTACACAGGCTGTCTGAGTACATGGATTTTTGTTGTTGTTTTTGTTCATACATATTTATATTTAATTAAGGTATTCTAGATCCATGAAAGTCTTAGGTAAAGTTATGCCAAAGGCTATATATAATTTCTTAAATATGCAACATCATTCTATACTGACAGCTTAATTTGACATTATACATGCATAAATTGGAGAACGTGAAAAATGTCACTGTAGTGGATGCTAAAGAAAATCAATATCTATTTCCTTTTACAGTGCTGTAAAATATGTATGACAATCACCAGTTTCCACAGGGTTTTTATTGTTTTTTTTCCTCTATTTTAGTACCATATCAGAACCAAAAACCTTTCTGCCAAAAGTGCATGGTTCTGCACTGCTTAAGAAGTAGCTATATTTGTGTGTGTGTGTGTGTGACAGACTGAGATACTGAGTTTAGCCCTTGAAAACTAAACTGTTACAAATTTTCTTCCTTATTTATTTTTTGTGGATCAATGAAAAAAAGTCCATCTTTTCCAAGTAAGAGAAAAGAGAGTTTCTTATAATTAGCTCTGATATTAGCATAATATATTATGGAATGTCATTAAAATGTGTTTTCATACATACTCCTAGGACACAAACAGATGGAAAAAAGTTACTGGATTGAATTTAGATTTGCTGCTGGTTTTTCTCATTGTCTGCTTTTTCATCATAAATCAGCTATGATTGAAGAACATGGAATTTTTTGATTTTAAGTGTGCATTTTTACATCCCATGTTAAATCATAAGTTTCTTGCAATAATTTTAGTTATTAATATTATCATAGAGATAATATTAATAGAAATTATCCATTAAATAATTAGTAGAAATTATCCATTAAAAAGGAATATCCTGAATTAATTCATGGCACAACTTCATACTATGTGAAATATATATAAATGTACATATATATGCAGACTGGATCAAATACACTGTAGATTTAATGGGTTCATGTGCTTCCATACTGGGTTGTTAGGTTATATATCTATAAATACTTTAATAGATATGCAGTTAATTTTCCAAGTGCTCCAGTCTAAATTTAAAAAAAAACTAATGGAAAAAAATAAAAAAATACTCATCTCCCCTTCATATATTCACTTTTTGAGAAATGTATTCATTTCAAGGATGGAAATTAGCTCATCTTGACCTACAAATTACACTGGCTACCCACACTGTCAGGTTTTCCACCTCTTCTACCTCATATTGTCTAAGACTTTATAAAAGCATCAAAGGATCTAGGAGCCTTGGTTCACCTCCCTCCTTCTTTCCTTTCGCTTCTGAGGAGGTGGAGATTGCTGCAAGCAAAGGGAGGAGGTGGATGAACCACAGACCTCCTTTGGTCCCACTTGGAATTCTGCTAGCTCCTGCCTTGCTTTTGCTGGAGCTGAAGAAGAATATTGGGGCTGGGAGGACACTGCCTACCACATTTATCCACTCTCATTGCAGTTGGTGGAAACTCACATAATACTGGAGAAAGATGCGTGGAATTTGACCAGTGCATGAGCATTTAAAGTTTCAACTCAAGACAATAAAGATAGCAGGAGATATTCCAGATGTTTCTTTGATCTCCTTGGAAATTTAATAACTGAATTGTTAACAAACAAATTTCCAGCTTTTTTTTTTTTTTTTTTTCCTTCAGTAAAATAGAGCAGAAAATGATCTGTTTTCTATCAAGGGAGGTCTGAGACAAACCAGTATTCTAAATAGATATAATAAAAATCAATAAGTATCCTTCATTAACATTGAAAATATTTTTAAAGACCCAGACCAGTTTCAATTTCACAGAGTGTCACTGCTCTTAAGATGAATATTTTATAGAGAAAATCAAGTTACATTTAGAAGTTTCTAGTTGCTCTAAGGGAGAAAACATTCTATTACATATATTAATTTGAGAGTGAGAATTGTGAAAGATGGCCTTGACAAGTGCTACATGGGTTCTGTGTTGAATGGTTTTCAGTTAGTGTAAGTCTTTGAACACACTTTTTAAAAAAGCAAAGAAAAAAATCAATTTTTTATGAATGCCAGATTTTAAAACTTGTCCTGACCTTACTTTATCTGGTCTTGTCTCTGCCTCCATCCATAAAATGAGAGACAAAGCAGAAAGTACTGTTCAGTTCATTGATTTGAACAGTTTCATTGCTGCTTGATAACACTTTTAGTTATTAGTTCTCTCAAAACGAGCCTCAAGTCAATGAAAAACAAGATTGCATGTGTTTTAACATATTATAATCTCTAGTAAAGTTGTAAAAGGCATATAAAAAAAGAATGAAATGCAGAAAGGAAAAGATATGTAAGAGATAATTGAAATAGATTTTATTGTATTGTTGTGCTTTAAGCCCAGCTGGCAACTAAGCACCACTTGCTAAACACCACTTGCTCACTTCCTTCCACCCACCCCAGTGGAACGAGGAGAACCAGCAGTACAACCTGTAGGATAGTTAAGAATAGTTAAATGAAATAAAATAAAATATAATAATAATAGCTAACAATTTTTTTGATAATAAAAAGAAAGAAACAAGCAATGTTGCACAATACAATTGCTGACCTTGTGCTGACCAAGGCCAGACCCCATTCCTGAACACAAATAAGCCCTCTTCCAGGTAACTCCCCCAGTTTGTACACTGAGCACATCTTTCTATGGTGTGGAATATCCCCCTGGCCAGTTTGGGTCACCTGTCATGGCTATGTTCCCNTCCATAAAATGAGAGACAAAGCAGAAAGTACTGTTCAGTTCATTGATTTGAACAGTTTCATTGCTGCTTGATAACACTTTTAGTTATTAGTTCTCTCAAAACGAGCCTCAAGTCAATGAAAAACAAGATTGCATGTGTTTTAACATATTATAATCTCTAGTAAAGTTGTAAAAGGCATATAAAAAAAGAATGAAATGCAGAAAGGAAAAGATATGTAAGAGATAATTGAAATAGATTTTATTGTATTGTTGTGCTTTAAGCCCAGCTGGCAACTAAGCACCACTTGCTAAACACCACTTGCTCACTTCCTTCCACCCACCCCAGTGGAACGAGGAGAACCAGCAGTACAACCTGTAGGATAGTTAAGAATAGTTAAATGAAATAAAATAAAATATAATAATAATAGCTAACAATTTTTTTGATAATAAAAAGAAAGAAACAAGCAATGTTGCACAATACAATTGCTGACCTTGTGCTGACCAAGGCCAGACCCCATTCCTGAACACAAATAAGCCCTCTTCCAGGTAACTCCCCCAGTTTGTACACTGAGCACATCTTTCTATGGTGTGGAATATCCCCCTGGCCAGTTTGGGTCACCTGTCATGGCTATGTTCCCTCCCAGCTCTTTTTTTTGGTGTATCACTGACAGAGCATGAGACACACAAAAAAAGGAGTTCTTGACTTAGGATAAACAAAACATAGCAAACCCAAAACATCAATGCTATCAATATTATTCTCAGAGTGAATCCAAAGCACAGCACTGTCCCAGCTGCTGAGAAGAAATTCACTGTATCCCAGCAGAAACCAGGACGTACACTGACATCCAGAGTCATACCCCGGTGTTGTGCTCATACATGCATGCATGTGACCACCTACACATGTGTGCAGAAGTCCCATCTTGACCTTGCTGGTTTATCATTTAGGGTTTCTCCCCATATGAGCACATATATTGGTATGTCACAGAACCCCTGCACGTTAAACTGCTCTTTATTCCTACCATAGTCAGTGCTGAGTCCTAGAGCCTTTTTAGGATGACTTTCTTTTCTGCTATTCTTTTGGGGACAGGTCACTAGTTTTGGGTTCTTTTTTACTTGTGGCAGCTTGCTCTTGCCCATCATTTTTCATGGATGAGGGGTCAATTCCATAAGATTTAGTGGAAGTGCATCTACTGCATGATGGATGAGATGGAAATGAAACGTTGAGAGAGGTGTCGGAAATGAAATCCACAAGAAAATCTCTTTTGCCATCATTGGTGATTCATAAAGTGAAAAAGCTTGCTCCCATCCCAGCTCAGAGGAGTCCTGGGGGACACAGTGCCAAGAGCAGGCTGTATGAAAAGCAGTGACTCTGTTTGCTAAGCCAGCTGCTCTTCAGATCCTGGCAGGAAATTAGCCTTTGGCAGATGTATTATGTAGCTTGAATATATTAGACATGTGCAAAAAGTCCATTCCTATGTCTGGAGAGAAGAAAAATATTTATAATGTATCTCTGACAGAGAAGAAAGATATTTACCTTACCTGAGCAGGGACACTGCAAAGCCATAAGAATAGAAGTTTCACTGCTGAACAACCATGCTCCTGAATAATAGAGACATCCAAATATTAATGCTGTAAATATTATTTTTATGCTTCATCCCACCATAAATATTTTACAGTTAGTATGTGTATTTTACTAAAATCAGACCTAAGAATGAATTAGGACTTCTTTGTTTTTCTTGAGCTGTAATGGGCTTTCAGTATTGCAAGTTCAAATATATGAAGGTTCAGGTGCAAAAAACCTCCACAGTTTCAGGTATTAAATCCTGCCTAGTTAGTTGGATTTGAGACTATCCAACACTAAACTGGAAATAAAATTCCTTGAAAGGAGTTTTGATTAGCCAAGAAGAAGCACCTAGAAATTCAGAATCAAAGATAAACACAAGGAACAGATGTAAGGGAAAATGTCAGATATCCTAGACAATTAAATTTGTTCTCTTGGCATTCTCAGAAGCCTCTCTCTAATGTGTTTGTTTTGTTTTAGTGACCTTTTCCAGGCATGCTTTGTTGGACCTGGATATGTGAGAGCTGAATTGCTGTCAGAGGTGGTGATGATAATGTTGTCCTCTCTGCCCTCAGGGGTGATGGGTCACCGTCACAGGAGGTCAGGGAGTGCTGCTACCCTGCATCCTTTCACAGAGCTCTCAAAGGATGTTGATTTGATATATGAATAACATCCAAATTTCTCCAGCCATTTTCTAGGCTATGAAGTCATTAACTGCCAACTAAAATCTCTAGGTCAAATAAAATGTTTAGATTTGTAAAAATAGCCTCTTCACCTTTGGCTAACATTGAGCTAAAGATGAAATTATAATGTTTTTCCATCAATAGAAACTAGGCTGTAATACATTTGCAATCTCTGTTACAAAATAGTGCAAAAGAGAATTAATCTCTGCTTAGACAAACACCTGTAAAGTTAACCTTTCCCTTCTACTATTGGTGTCTTTTTGTTTTCTGAATAATATTTTATGGAAAGCAAAAAGCGTTAAAAAAAAGGGGAAGTTATATGTTTGGAAATATTTTTAAGTGGCTTAGCCACTATTGTCTAAAAATGTGTATTACAGTATACAGAATTTAGGTTTTTAAGACTTCACAAATTCCTTCAAAGTTATCCTGTTCTACTTGTAAACCTGAATCCAGAGTATTGTTCCCCTCAGTAAAGGAGAAAATGAGGAATCAGCCAAAGAGGTGGATGAGAGTTGTCTCCAGGACTACTCCTTTCATTTCAAAGCATTTTACACAGGGTTATGAAAATAATTCTTCTGAGGGTCTTAAAAATCCAAGACACATTTTTTAGGTTTGGCAAGCGATGGCAGAGTGTGCAGACTTACAGCAGGACCATTGGTCGGTGCTTTGGGTGACTAGAGTGAATTTCCTCCTTTCTCCCCATATCACATCATTTGTGTTTGAATGAGGAACCAAGAGTTCAGTCTCTCCTCCTTTGGTTATCACTGTGCTTTCTGTCTGTAATCATTTGTCTTCCTGTAACCAGTATGAGGCTGTAATTTTCATAATATATGCCAATTACATAAAAATGAATGGAGAAAAAAAGTTGACAGAAAGTTTGACACATGCAAAAATCTTTATGTTTATTTAAGGACTCCACACATAGTGCTTATATTCTCTACCATGACTTGGGAACTTGAATCTTTCAGGAGAGAGGTGGACTCGGACTTTCTCCGAGTGTTCCTGCAAACATAGCATATTACTGGCCAGTGGAGGGTTTGGCTTCCACAAGCTTTTATGTGCTATAATTTTAATATTTTACAAAGACAACTTTTAGCATTTTTTATGAAGGATTTTTTTAAAATGATTCGTTTCTGCTCACTACAGTTATACACGTGATAATTACACACCTGGCATTACAGACGGAGTAGAAATATTTTCAGTATATTTTAGGGTTTTAATGATTCCTTTGAGTTCTCAGTAGTTATTCTCATCTTAATTATACCTGGCATTATAGACAGAGTAGTATTAATTAAGATTCTGTAAGAGATTTTGGAACTCTGCAGAGAGTTAATTTACTTTTTTTAGTTTGGAAAATATTTAAATTGTTCTGTTTAATGGTACAAGATTTTATTGACCTACAAAAATGATGGATAATTCATACAGTCATCTTTAACTTATTTGTATTAGACGTCATAATATTTCAGTGATGATTTAGTTATTTACTAAATATATATATTTTAATTAGAAATACTTTCATCCTTTATTATTCTCTAAATATGTTTTCTTTATATATATTATATATATAAAATTGTTTTAGTGAAAGTGTTAAAAAGAATCTTTGTGATATTTTTGGGAAGGCTGCTGTTTAACCATTTCTATTTGCACAAATGAATACCAGTTATAGGTAGGCTGAGGAAAATGTCTCTTTCAGGTTTCTGTATCTCCTCACCTACGAAGTCTTCCAGGGAGTTGCTTCTTTTTAAACTGAACATGTTTTAAACATCACATTTTAAAAGTTATTTTAAGAGAGTTTATTTGAAGGTGTTTATATTCATTCCATATGGATGTAACAATCTATTTGAAAAATAGTATTTCCAAGTGTAAGTGTATAAGACATTGAAGGCATTCTTAGACACCTACTTGAGCTTTCTTCTCAGTTTAAGGAACCTTTTAAAGTCATGCAGCATCTGCCTTTGCTGTGGAAATAGGGTGATGGGGAAGCCCAGTGGGGGTAGCCAGGGCTGTGTGTTATGTTTCCATAATATGTGATATGGGATTTGTATGTGTGTATCTGCTGAAGGAAAGAGAGGGACTCGATTTATGGGACACTGTGTTGGTCAGGATCTCTGGGAGGTGTATATAGTCTGTTTTATTTTTGGTATCAAACTTGACTGTGGCCCCTTGCTGCATCTTTGAGCTTCTAAATTACACCTAAATTATGCAACTAATTTAGTTTCAAATTGATGAAGTGACATCATGATGCTAATTACAAGACAGTATTGATGGGCGGTCAGATCTAAAATGAGTTTACTTTCCACCAGTATTTCTACTGACCATAAATGATATTTAAATTTAGATTCCTACTATATCCTGTAATTTTAGCACCTGGCCTTTACTTGGTCTTACTAGCTAGCCTGAGTGCTGGCCTGAAAGTTGTTCAGCAATTTTTGTGTGCAAAAAGGTGAATTAAGAGTATTAAATACAATACATAATGAGAATCCTGTATTAAATCTACAGTTAACTCTTCTTAATAACCCATTTATGGATATCTGCTGCATATGGTCTTATATATGCATTTTACAGTTGTTATTTTGTTTTGAAACAAAATAGTAACATAATCAAATTTTACATGGGTTCAATACTGTAGAATGCTGTGAATCTCCGTGATTTGGTGAGAATGGTCAATTTTTGCTTTTACCAAGAAAATGAGCAAATCTGTTGCTCCACGTGGAATTTCTATTGAACAAATGTTTTCTTTCTGAAATATTGTGTTTGGAATAGCTTTTAATTTCTGTGTCTTTTGTTTGTATGTTAAATACTGATGTGTGTGATTTGTCAACTCTGTTGTGTACTGACTCTCAGTTTTTGTATTTGACTGACTCCCTTCCTGGTGGTTTGTGGTACCTGCTGCTTTCATG
>VZTN01034145.1:79267-103829 GCA_013400515.1 Erpornis zantholeuca | reverse complement strand
TGATTTCAAACTAGTACACCTGGCCTGTGTAAGGATTTACATCATTCTGCTGCAGCGTTCAGGTCACGTGAGCTGTTCCTTCACAGCCTCACTAACTGCACTTTGAGGAATACTTATTTGAAAGAAGTATCTTCTCAATGCCAGACTTGGCTAAAGTTTCCCATAGATGTTTTTCTAGTTGAGGAGTCTTCCTCAGGAGGGTCCTGTTGAGAGAAGAATGTACGGCCTTTTATATTGCACCTACTGTCTCACATATCATTCATTATCTGGTTATATAACACAAAATTCTATTTAGAAACAAATTTGGGCAACATGAGAGAATGGAAATACTTTTTTCTTTTCCCAGCTTCTGAGCTATAGAACTAAATGACAGGGGCATGAAAACAGATTAAAGACTCAATTAAACCTGTGGATATGAATTAGTTTCCTTTTTCTTAAGTCTTCATTTAAGTCTGACTGTAGGTTCTCATTTGTTTTACCATTTGTCTTTATCCTCCCTTCTCCATCCCCCTTCTTCCTCACTGACACACACACTTTTATATAGCTGTCTTGGTTTGAAAGACAGGTGTCTTCTAAGGAAGGCAGGAGCCTCCCTTGGAATGGAAGATGCATCCTCCTTCCCTCCGAATTTTTATAATTTTGAAATTAAGGGGCTTTCAGGCAAAGATATGAGGAACAGGACTAACAGTTGTTTACTAGTTCATATATAACAAGGCACACAAGCAGCAGTACCCACAGCAGCGATCCCAAGCAGAACAGGCCCAGTGCAGCCTCTCTCGGCCGTCAGGCACTTTCCCCTTGGGCGCAGTGCCGCTCACGGCCGGCAGGGGGCGCTGGTGGGTGCAATGGTTCCCCCGCGCCTGCAGGGGGCGCTCGGAGCCAGCTCGGCCCTCACACGGTGATGGCGCCGAGAAGTGCTCCACACACCCCTGGGGCAGCCGAGCCTGGGGCTGGCAGGACCCTCGGGGACAGCAGGCTGGAACAGAAGGGACAGACCCAAATCCCAGGTTGGGAACAACAGGCTGGAACAGCAGGGACAGACCCAAATCCTGGGTGGTAGATGAGATATATCAAACTCCAGAGCTGCAGCGAGATCCCAGGATGTCTGGGCAGGCAGGAGGTGTGGCGCTACAGCGCAGTATCAAAGGCTCACTGCAGTGACAAAGGAGTGGTGGGGGCAGGGCAGCCTCGGCCTGGCTCCCAGTGGGGCAGGGAAACGCAAGCTTGGGATCCCAGGGTTCCCTGAGGCACCCAAGCAGATGGTGAGAGAAGTCCCTTTTTGGTGAGGTGGGGTGTTAAAATAGCGTCCCAGTGCAGCAGCTGCTCCAGAGAGGAAGTTCCACTCACAGGAGTAGGGAGACAGCAGAAGGCAGGAGTCTGCAATGGCAAAGAATCCCCTCCACCACAAGAGTAGCTTCCCTCTCCTCCAAATGCCAGGAGAACAAAAGAGCTAGGGGCTGTACCCAGCTCCTTTTCGCCAGTTCAAATCTCGCAGAATCTTGCCCTACATGAGAAAACTCCAGGCAAAAACAGGGCAGCCAGCTGGACTCCTCCCCCTGTGGGCAGGTCTTCTGTCTCTCTTAAGCACCCAGCAATTTTTTTCTTAGCAACAAAGTATGGGGAGAATTCTTTGAAGGAAAAACAAAAGGGGAACTCCTAAAACTCCAGAAATAGCATATAAAATTCATACACACATTTCAGGGTTTGATTGTCAGCATCAAGCACTCAGAATATCAAAGGGTCACCTTTGTCAGTAAGCAAAGGATGAGCATTTGCTTTCAAGCGCATCCATCAGGGAGTAGCCAGAAGCTGTTACTTGCCAAAGAAGCCTGATGTTTTATTCAACTATATCCCAGTAAAAACATTTCTGGATATTAGACCAAGGGTTTTATTGTTTTGTTTTATTTTGTAGTTCACCTTTCAGATTGATTCCTCCTATCCCCACAGGAGAATAGAGGTTTTCTCTGATTTAGAAATGTATGTGCTCATATACCACAATTCATTTGTATACAATTTAATTATGAAGCATTTTCAAAAGTTCATTATTCCAAAGAAAACATTTTGTCAGAAAACATTTGATTAAATAGATAATTCTGACCATTGATAAAGAGTAATTAGCTGTCCCTAGGTAAATTCCCAGAAAAATCAAAGATAAATAAAGCTGGACATATACTGCATGCTGATTTCACTAACTATACACATCACATAATTTAAAGACTAAGGCAGATATACTAAAATTATTAATTGCGGTGCATGTTTGCTGAATGTGCTCTTTTCCAAAAAAAATATTTTCTTCTAATCTCAGCAGAATACCTGAAGCCATCCTCTACTGTATTAATTCCCTTTTTTAATTGACTAATGCAGTACAAGACTGAAGTCCCAGTATAGTCAGGGGGAGGATATTAGGATACCGGAATTAATTTCCTCTGACTTGGAAAAAAGCTGTAAAGAAAGTTGGTATTCTTGAATTGAATTCAATTGTATGTTTTAATTGAAAAAAGGGGTTTAGGTATGCATCCCTTTATGAACTCACTGTATTCCCATTAAATGTCGTTTTAAGTCAAGCACTTAATTTTCTTTAGCCTCACATATGAAAGCACACATATTCCTTTTCAAGGAATTTTAAAGATATCTCAAAATGCTGCTTTAGCTAATATAGCCAACCTCAGAATGCAGAAACCCCCCTACCTACCCATCCAAACCTTTGGTGACAGTAACCTTCAGCTGGGGCATAATAACAAAAACCTGAGAACAATTAGATTTTCTACTACTTCAACTGGATTAAGGATAGGCTTTCCCCCCACTCTCTAAACTCTAAATACAGCAAGCTGTGGCAAAGCCACAGTATTGCTAATCTTGATTCCAGTTAGATGATACTCAGCCTTTCCATAAACTAACACAGAACGAATTACACCCAAGGTTCACAAATCATGTTATAATCATTACATACAGAACTGGACATTGTTAACATTTTACTGCAGGGAGAATGTGGAAGCATCAACTAATGATCTGTCTAAGATTAGACAGGAAGACTTTGACAAAGACAATATTAAAACCTCATAGTATATTTGCAGCTACAAGCCTGTCTTTCCCTTATATGTCTTGTGTTTTTGTCAGAGATACTCTTAAAGGTGCTTCACTGAGTGAATCTTGTTTTGTATTTCTTTTTCTTTTTTTACATCAAGAAAATCATCAGTGATGTCTCAGACTAAGCTTCCCATTTAGTCTTTAAGACTCACACTTGAAGCCAATGACTGACTATGAAGGTGGTAGATTTGCAGTGGTGGTAATGTCTGTCTCCTAATAGGACTCATATAGCTCTTTCAAGCATTCAGGAATTCAGGAATTTTCTTTCCTGATCACTGAATTGTGATCTAGATAAAAGAATTTTTAAATCTATTCTAATCTTCTGCTCAGCTATGTAAGAGAGTTTTCCTAGTACCTGAGCTAGGTTGTGACAAGTCTGGAGTTGGCGAAGCCATTTTTACTTTTTAGTAAGGGAATGCTGATGTCTAAACTAAAGCAAATCCTCATGTCTACCAGGTCCTTTTGCTACCCCACAGATTGAAAACACTGGAAAAAAGAAATAATGCCTGCTTTGACAAAGAAATCCAGATGATTAAATAGATGGACCAAAAACATAAAACAGGGTTTTTAAACTGCCTTGGCCTTCCTTGAGAGAAGAACAAGATCTCCACGCTTTTGTGAGGGTAATTGCAGAAGTCTGTATGATGGTCTATTGTTACCATCACTACTGTTTAGCTGAAGAGAGCTCTTTGATCTTTCAAAGGCATACTGAAACCCAACTGCTCTTAGTAAAACTGGGAAAATTCAGTATACAACAGTGGATTTTTTTTTTTTTTAAGTGAGAGGTCAGTTATTACTCAGAGTCAGAATTGTTTTGAGTTCCTTAGAGTCTGAAAGGAAGACCGCTTCTTTCTTAGTGTTATACAGTAGTTCAAAGAAAAGCAAGAAGTTTGATAAAAGGACGTGAAACTCAAGGGCCCATATGTATAGAGATCAGACTTGACACCACAGTCTCTTGTTCCTTACAAATTAAAGACCTATTTGTCTTTGTAAAGTCAAACTTTGTAAATTCCTGCTATAATTTAGCTTAGAAATAAGAGGAAGAGGAACAAATAAAACTGCATTACCACAAAAGTGCTAAGCAGCTCTCAGCTCAGGAGAACATGGAGGTACCTTTACCTAGTTTGCAGGTTTGCAAGATATTCATTAAGATCTGATAATCAGTTGCCCCTAGAGAGAAGGGCCATCAGAATAAGGTATCTTGCTAGTTTAATGTACTGCGGCACAGGACAAAAGCTCTTGTGCCATTGTCCCTGTTTAATCACAATGAAGAGCAGAAGCAGCTGGGGAACCCAAGAGGAAGAAGGCTTGAGAGGCCACAGGTAAAACTGAAAGGATTGACATATTCCAATTGATTTTTTTGCAAAGCTGATTAGCTGTGGCTGCATGTTTGCACTTCAGGTTAGATAACCCATTTGTGATTTTGAAGGGGGTGTGATGAAGGTGTGAATCACCAGAGTATGAGTGTTTATTCTTAGCGCCATACATTTAAAACAGAACAACAGGTTCCCAGCGACACTTTGGGCAGCCTGTTCCTTAAACCAAGCATCCCAACATCAGCCAAACTGTAGTACATGTCTATCTCACACCATGTGGCCTCACGTATGGCCCTCACAGAAAGAGACTTCCAGCCTGCCTGAAAGGTGTGAGCCTGAGGTTCCAAAGTGAGAGAACATGTTACATCTTGTCTCTAGTCCAGTGACAAATTCTTATTCCGTTGCCCTTTATATTTCTTACTGTTTTTATTTTTTTCACTCTAGCAGCCTATATTAATATTATAGTGACTTTTCTGTGTTCTATTTGTTTTGAAATCAAATGCCACTGTCTTTTATACTTAGTTTGCCTTTTGAGTACCTGGTTGCTTCTGAATCTTGAAATATGCTTAGTGCTTTTTTTTCTATTCATTTTCTGAATTTGTTCATCTCCACAAAACTGGTTTTAGCCTCTCTTACTGTCATTCAGGGAACAGACTGGCACTGCTACGTTTGAGAATGAATGAGAAAGTTCACTAACATTTTGATACTCTCGAGAAACAGAAAGACAACGTCACCATGATTTTTTTTTTAATTTCTCCTGCAATTCTTAAGATCAGGACAATATGATTTGCAGATGATACTGCTGTTACTGAACACTTACAGCTTTTTTCCCTGTTTGCAGTTTTTAGTTTTAGTTTTTTTGTTGTTGTTGTTCTTGAATCTCATTTGCAGTTTTTAGTTTTAGTTTTTTTGTTGTTGTTGTTCTTGAATCTCATGGCTGCTTTCTTTTTAGTTTTGTTTTTTTTTTTAAAGCCAGTACTTAGGTTAAAGGGTACCCATAGAGAATACTGTTGTTTTACCCTTTGCATGTTATGCACTGAGGTGGTTATCTTAATAAAGCATTTAATTTATGTTTTAGTAGTTCAAGTATTGAACTTCCATATCCTCTACCATTTTTATTAGTAATATTTCAATATTTACTGAGTTTTTCTGCCAATCTGCCTGTTTGCATGCAACCAAGGCCAATACATTCTTTGTAAACAAGGTGTCTTGTTCTTTCTATAAAAACACAGCATGCTATGTATTATTATATTAATAGGATGATCCTGATAAATCCATTCCAACTCAACATATTCAGCGATTCTATGATTCTTGATTTCAGTCTTACCCTTTATTTTGAGAATATACTACAGAAAAAAAAGAGAGCTATTGAAAGTAGAAGGAATAGAAACAGGAAAAAAAAATGCAATATTCATGAAATAGGGGTTATTAGGGAAAAAAAAATCTAATAGACAATGCATGGTTATAAAATGCAAGGAGAAGGAGTGGGAGAAAGAAAAAAACTGAGTGTTTTAGTCAGGAAAAACTAGTTTGATACAGCAATGAAAATAGCATATCTTTGTACTCATTTCTAACGCAAATAGGAAAATATTAACATTGTTGTTCCAAGATCTGTGTCCATTTGTACAGAAGGAAGGCCAATTGAAATGCAGCATTTAGAGAAAACCAGCTAGGAGCATCAGCCCTTCATATCTGGCCTTTTCTTCGCTGGCTCTTTTTGGAATCCACTTGACTTGAAAACAAAATACTGAGGTTGTAAACAGGTTTCCAGCTGAGGACTCAGAAGTGCCTATTTTGCAAGCAAAGGCTGGGAGTCTAGCAAAAAAAAATTTGCGACAGCATATGGAATTATTATCTATAAATGCAGGATGAGAAAGAATGTATGTATGTGGGAGGAGGCTCTTAAAACAGGAAAATAATGCTGGCACAAGAACAGCACATCTAGTTTGGCAAACAAGATCTTTTCTGCTCTCCGGAGCAGCTATTTCTTCAAACAGGAGCTGTGTACCTGTTGTACCTTTTTCTTTGCTAAGGGACAGTGAGAGCCAAGCAAGATAAGACTATATTAAAAAACCTCAAGCAGTCAGAAATCAGTCACACTGAACCATATTCAGGTTTACTGCATTAACTACAGTACAGGAATTGTACTTACCATGCTAAACTAATCATTTACTGTAGTTAGCCAATTCAGTTCTTCTATGAACTGTGACATCTGTAAGGTAAAGAAAGTGATTAAAAATGAAGAGTGCTGATTATTTAGGATATCAGATCTCAGATTAGTGAGGAGATACAAGAGTGGGAATCTACTGTAAGTACCTATGGAACCTTAAAATACAGTTTAAATAGATCCCATGTGTGAAAACATTGCTCCTGACAGCTGTGCATCAGGAATCATGGTGCTGTGATCTGATAGCACTGGGTCGTTTTGCATTTCTTTTAAATCTTGTCAAATACTTTTTATTGTTTTATTTTCTTTGAAAAGGGCAGTTTGAATTTTACTTCAAAGTCTCTCTTGATTTTTGAGGCTATAAAGTATAAATTTTACTATAATCTTCAAATTGCTTTATATAAGAATGGAAAGGAATCATCTCTTCTGTAGGCAGTTTCTGTAGGCACCAAGAAGATTTGGAATCACTGTAGCATCTTTCTTCCATTGTCTTCCAAATTATTTTTAAGCATCTAGCCATCTAATCATCAGCTTCAGCAGTCTAGCCTCTATCTCTGTCCACTGGCCTCCTCTAAATAGTTCTAAAGTCCATTAACTTATTTCAGTTAATTTTATAGAGGAATAAATGTGTCAAAATCATTAATCTCATGTACATTTTGAAGAACAGTAGCTACATGAGGCAAATGAACCTTACTTTTTGCCTTGACTGGTTGATCAGCTGGCTGTTCCATAGATGCACATACAAACCACCACCAGCTGTAGTCCATGATGGTTCTTCTCCAGGAAGTATGTAGGGAACATGAGAAGTAGCACCATTTTGCAATTTCTAGAGGAGAGGATTTAAGGACTGGGGACAGAGCAGGAAGCTGAGTGAGGTGAGTGGTATGAGGGAGACAGGAGGCTTTGGCTTAGGGCTAAGTTAGATAGGGAGGTTATGTGGTGTATGGAAGGATCCAGAGCTTAGCATAACTGAGACCAAAAACCATGGCACACATATCCACAGAAAATGTGTCATTTCTGGTGATGCTGGATCTCTTCGTAGACCTTCTGAAATATTTTCTGGGAGAAAGGATCTTTTTATGTCATGAAATAAAATATTTGTGTAGGTGTTTGTGATTATATGGGATGATACATATATTTTGTGTATATGGAGGTATATGGAACCCATATGTAGTGTTTTGGGGATATTTTTTAGAAATATTAGAAAGAAGTCTGTACTTAAGCTCCAGCAAAATACATATAAATACTTATTACCTAATGGTCAAAGCCAGTTACATTTTCCTTTTAACACAGAGTTACGCAGTAGAGCAAAAGGTTTGGTGCTGATTATTTTATGGTACTAAAGGAGTTGGTTATTATAGTAACTGAGGGGTTTTTTTGATACTGTAGGGGTAAAGAGTACCAGGAGAGCCAAGGAAGAGTGCAAGGTTGTCATTACTCTTACTGTTAGAGTATTAGCAGTCTCTTTTTGTGTGCTTTGTTTTTTCTGAATGCTTCAGTATTGAGCCGTGTAACCTCAAGCAATACATGTAGTTGAATTTGTTCATTACTAGACAGTATTTTGGTGTTTGGTTGTATTAAATTTGGAGCAAAATCATGTGCTATGAATACTCCCAGGAGTAAAAACATGATTCTCTTTGCTAGCTACCTACCAGCTGCTTACTTACTGTTTTAATAGTTGGTCTCTATTAATGTGTTAGGAGACAAAAATGGGACCACAACAATCCCAGAATATCAAGTCCATCTTAAAAATACAAACAAATAAGAAGATGCAACAGGCAGCTTTTTTGTGGATAATTGTAGGTTGATGGTTCAGTGTGTACATCCCAAGGTCAGTTGACTTTGATCTTTGCTGAGATTCAGTAACTGTTCTGAAATTCAGCCACAAGCATGTAATATTCACAAAAGGAAAGGGAACTTGGTCTGTAGGGTGAATAGAAAACCATTTTACCCACTGAATTGCCAGGTATCGAAACCAGCAATATGACATTAGTGGGAGCTAAAGCGCAATTTACAGCTGTCTTTCATAACCTAAAGCCACTTCATAAATGAGATTAACTATGCTGTTTAAATCAGCGTTACAGAATGAGGTAGAGGAGGGGTGTTATTTAACTCTGGAGAATAGCCATGGCCTGCAATTTCAGTTTTTTAGAATTTAATTACCACAGCAGTAAAAGTACATTTTCAGTACAACCTTGTTACAAATATCGGTGCTAGAAAGTCACTTCTCTCTAGTGTATTCCATTTAAACACACAAAAAAGTTAGTGTTTAGTCTCAACCTATTAAAACATATGGGATCTCACTTATTTATTCAGTTTTGCTTCTGATGTTTCATAAAGTCTCATATCAAGGTGAATTTAGCGTGTTGAGAAGAGGGCCCAAAGTTCATGGCCCAGCCCTGACTGTCCCTCTGCCCAGAGCCCAGGACCCCAAGTCAGGCCTATGGCCCTGCCCCAGAAACACCACAGCATTCCCAGGAGGTGCCCAGTACCCAGCACTGGACCTGTCCTGGTCACCTGTGGCTGCCCTGCTCCTGTCTGGTGTGGTGGGACAGGCCATGGCTGCCAGACCCCTGCCACTGCTCACCTGGGGAGATGCTATTCCCTGCACCACAGCTGTTTATAGTCTTACTGCAAAAGCCCTTGGAAGATGACCTTAAATTCTTCCCATATGCTTTGCTGATGGAATTCCTGAGTGTGTAGAATGGGTCCAAATTAATTTTGAAAATCCTGGTAAAATTTCCCTGTATTATTACTTTAAAATGAAGCAATGCTCTCTGTTGGAGATGAACACAAATGCTGTCAATATATTAAGTCCAGAAATAAAATAAAAAATAAATGTTTGTGTAAAAATACTTTGAGCAGAAGTTTCCCTTTCCCTTGATATCGAACTGAAGACAGTCCATTGTCACCACCCTTGGAGATTTTGGAGGGCTCTGCCAGAGATACTGTGGAGAACAAGGCTACTCTGGATTGTGGCTAATTTTGGAAAAAAAAAAAAAAACAACAAAACCAACACCCCAGACCAAGAAACAACTAGCTCTCATTTTAAAGTAATTATGTATATGACAACAAGCAGAATGTCCAATACAAGGAGCTATTGCTGCAGACCTGAGTGCGCTTTAAACACCCCTTCCTTGAGGAGGAATGAAGCCTTCCCCTTGTCCAGGTAGATGTATTTGAATTGTTTGGGCCAGGACATTTGGGAGGAACAGAAGAAAGGTAGAGGCTGGAGAGTTTTCATCTGACTGTAAGTCATTAAAAGCAAGCCAGATGGTTCACTTAACAGTGGTATTAAAGTAAAATGAGTAAAAGTGTGCCTAGGGCATAGTAAAATCTTTAATTTGTCGTTCATCCTCAGCCTTAGCCAGTGATTGATGGACAAGGTCAGAAGAGTGTCCAGATTAGATTCTGAATGAATCAATTTGTTATAATATTAATACAGTGCAATTGCTGATGCATTTACTTTTTATTGCATAGACTTAGTTCTTCACCATTTTGCTTACCTTTAGAGTATTGCTCAGTTCAGCCACCAGCTGAAATGAATGCCACTGAGTAACACTGAGTTCCAACAGAAGCAAAGTCTGTCCTAAAGTGGAGTCCTTAAAAAAATTGGCTGAAGTAACTTTGTCTTGAGGAATGGTAATATGATACAGCCCAGATTATGCGAGTGCTGTGTCCGAAACATTTTATTCTATCCCATGACTATCTGGCATGACCCTTTTATTTGACTATCTTTATGCAGAGGCTAATGGATGCTCTTTTGCAATATTGGTGTGTAAGCAGAGTGAAGCTATAATATCTTGTGCTGGCTAGCAACAGTCCTGCTAAAAGCATGTGCAGTACAGTTTATGCACATACTTCATTACAGCAAACTTTCTTTGCAATGAGGTGTCTGGGTAGTGAAAAATAACTTCAACTTAAAAGGAAAATGGAGTTGTTATTACTATTCATTTCATCCTCATAACCTCACAGTGGTGTTAACTTTTATATACAAAACACATCAACCCTATTTTTAACTACATCTCACTCCCAGGTCTTTCTTCAGAACTCAATTTGCACCATTTTTTTGTCCTTTAATTTTATTATGCTTTTTTTTTTTTTAACCTGATAACAGTAGCAATTTCCATCTTCGTATAGGTCACACAAACAAAATATTACTTCCAAGGTAAGCTGACACTTAAGAAAAAAAATAAAAGAGAAGATTGTCTTTGCTTGGGTAGAACTTTTCTACCAAAGAGTCAAGGACAGATAAAGTAATCTAAAGTAATAAATCTTTTTTTATATATATTTTCCTCACAAGGGAATGTTGTGAATTTATTATCTATTAGAAACTTTTCTAGATATCTGCTTGGCTTTTTTTTTTCTTTTTTTTTTTTTTCTGAATAGAAGGGAACAAAATCCAAACTATTTTGGTAATATATTCATTATCCCAGGAATTAAGCAGGTGATACAGGTCTATCCCACAAATACCTTATGGTGAGGGCTATCCTCCTTTACTGAAATCAAATAGCTTTCTGTCATCCTTTTAGAGACCCTTTGTGAACCAGCTTCATGAGGGCACACATGATGATACGCAATAAGTTCATTGTTGGTTTGAAGAACAAGCATTCAGCCAACCTAAGCTCTCTGTAATATACATGTAGGACATGACCTCCCCCAGATCATTCTCTCACAGTAACTAATCCACGTACAGCCTGGCTAGCTGAGCGCTTAGTTTGTTCTCTTGTAGGAAAGTTGTAAAACTTAAAGATACCAAAGTTGGAAAGGGTTATGTCAGAGGGGGCATTTTCATTCAAAAGTTATTGACAGCTATGGAGGTCTAAAGATTGAACCTTGGATGAGAATCATCTCATTCTCAGTGTTGATGACATCAAGATATACTTTGTCACGGTATCCAGATTCACGGTGGGTCTTACACAGGTGGGTTAATTTTGGAGGAGAAATGGAAATTTAATAAACAATTGACATGAAAATATCATACAAGTTTCCATTTTTAGTTCTTTAAGTAGTCTAGGCTAGTTAAAGAATATTATGGAAAACTATTCCCAGTGGTTCCAATACCTTTTCCATCTTGACCTTTTTTGCTACTTTCTTCGTTGAAACCAAGTTTAATTAAAATGATGATAAAAATGAACTTGAGAGTTCAGCCTTTTCCAAGTCTCAAAACAACACTATTCCATGACTCATATGAATTAATAATAGTCTGTTACTGAGGGCTGTTTTTGTCCTATTCTGATACAGGCAAAGTTAAACAGGCTTTCAAGGCAGACAGAAGTTGAATTTTTGATGTGAAACAATCATAAAAATACACAGTTTTAAAACAAAATTATTTTCATGCCTTTTCTGTTACAGGTTGCCTTTGAGGAAAGTTCTATTCAAGTAACCTATTGAAATTACATCCTGCAGTAGGCTTCTAGTCTGACTTCTTAACAAGCTGGTCTGATAGATGTTTTTTAGAGTCTGAAGTTATGTCTAGTAAATAATGTAATTCCTCTAGGCCCCCTGGCCAAGGAAATTGGCTAACTGAATAGGACTCAAGAGACCTAAACTCTATTCCAAATTTCAAGACTAGCCTTCTGGGAAACTTTGTTATCTAAAAAACAGAGCAAATGGTATTGACTGTTTTTGTGGAGGGATGTGAAATCTGTTTATGGAAAATTCTGCACAGAACCTACTTATTGCTATTTTTATTATCAAGGGAAAGGGCTCTGTGCAAAATTCAACAGAATTCCCATTTTCTCCCTGAAGGAGAAAATTAAGAAGAGTTCTTCAGCATGTCTGCTAATGATTAACCATGCCACAGTTACAATATTTTTCGTTATTGGACAGTCTTGGAATGTGTGGTGACAGAGAGTTTTGTCCTTAAAGGCAGAGTTTTTTCATGGAGCATGCTTTCTCTAGGGATCATTGACATATGCACGCGCAGTGTAGCACTGTGCCACCAAGTGTGTTGTCTGTGGATTTCTGATCTGAGCAGAAAGTTGGAGGAAGCCCAAAACATTGGCCATATGGTCATGCTGGAGGCTGCCCTTCCAGCATGGTAGGGGCATAGCCAGACACTGCTGGAGTCTGTGCCAAGGTTCTTTAAATCTACAAATCTTTCTGTCTTCTGCATGCTATCCAGCAATGCTAAGTGCTCTGCAACACACTCAACCAGGGATTTTTTTCCTAACTTTTATTCAGGAAAAGAGAAGCAAAGAGCTGGTTGAGAAAGTCCAGCTCTCCTGACTCATAAACATGTTTTCTCTATTAAAGAAATGATTTCCAGGAATCTGCTACCTAACAGATTTTTTTTTCCTGTTAGTTTCATCACCTATGCTCTGACTTTGGAAGCCATTTTAATATTTCATTTTTTAAAAATTTTTATTTTTTGTAACAATATAAATTGTAGTTCAGTAGCCTGGATTTTAAGGCTGGGGGAATAAATAAGGCTTTATCAAAGGAACGCCCATAAGGGTATGATTTAGTCAGTTACACCTTTTGTGTCACTCAACTGCATTTCAAGAGATGTGGAAATCATCTGGGGAAATAAAAGATGATGGTTTGGGCAGCTCATGCTTTGTATGCTAATTACCATCATTCTCTTCTTTCCTTTTGCTCCACCATGTTTCAGCTTTGTCCATGCCCCTTTGGATAAGGCAGCTGATCTCTTCACTTCCCGTGCTGTAATGGTCTGCCTGCCTGCCCTTAATTATACATACCTGCCTCTGCCCTTAGTTTGCCAGATCTGTGAATGCATGTATTTATCTGCTCTTTGTGTATTCTGTTGTACACTATGTGATATATTACATAATGTCCATGGGCCATAAGAGCCAAGCACCCAGAATTTAAATTCAAGAAATAGCTTGACTGGCCTCTTTTTAATTCTTTGCTTACTGTGATTCCCAAATCCACTGGTTTTCTCACTGTAGGATATTATTGCCCTATATCTTCCTAGGATTCCACCTAGGCCATTAGCATTTGGATTTTGTTGATGTGTATTTAGCTTGGGAAAGTGGTCTGCAGCTTCAGTTTGTAGTTATCCTCAGGCAATTTCTTACACTATTGCAGACCATTTCAGTTCTGACATCAAGACACAACTCTATCTACTCACTGCTTCTACTGTAGTATCAATTCATTTCCCAGAAGCAGTGTACAGCCTTCTGGCTGAATATTACTGATAGGAAAGCATATATCATGATATCAGTTAAAGTATCTAGAATTGTGTCCCAATTATTTATTTATTTTCCTTTCTTTTTTTTTTTTTTTATTCCCATTTCACCACCAGCTGCATTCAGACCAGGATAAAGGAGATGGATCACTTAAATACATCCTTTCTGGAGATGGAGCAGGAGACCTCTTCATTATCAATGAAAACACTGGTGACATCCAGGCCACAAAGAGACTAGACAGGGAAGAAAAGCCTGTATACATACTCCGTGCCCAGGCTATAAACAGAAGGACTGGAAGACCAGTGGAACCAGAATCTGAGTTCATCATTAAGATCCATGATATCAATGACAATGAGCCAATGTTTACAAAGGACGTTTACAATGCCAGCATTCCCGAAATGTCAGATGTTGGTAGGTGCTAACTAATAACTGATTTCAGTGTCTTGTCTGGCTTCTTTCTGTAGAGCAATTGAAGGGCCCAGAGTTTACAAGTGTTGCATAGAGAGAGACATCTGCTGTTTGAGTCTGGAGTAATAGCACCTCAGACAGTCAAAAAAAAAAAAAGGAAAATAGTGGCAACAGTTTGTTGGAATAAGAGATGTCAGCTGGGTGAAACGTGCTCCCTCTGTTTTAGCACAAAAAATGCAAGTGAATACCATCTGGTTTAATGTCAGTGAAAGTGAGTTGAGCTCTTTTCCATGGCACCTGAGTTTACTACATGTTGCTAACATGATTCGGTGGCAGTGTAGTAATATGGTATTCCATGGTCGCCTGTGTCAATACCACTCCTAGATCTGTTCAGCAACCCTTCTTTAGTTCAGGAAGGTAAACAAAATGGAAAAGGGCAGGTGCAGAAGGGGTTGTGCACATTTCTGTCACCCACTGGTTCTGAGATACACCATTAACTTCCTATGACCTTTGTTGTTCTTTCCATGTGAAAAAAAGAGCTCCAAAGTCCCTTGAAGTCCACTGAAATATTTTAAAATATATTGTAAAAATCAATCAATCAAGAAAAAAAAGATAACTTCCTTGGAAAGTGCTTTTAAGATGAGATCTTTTCCTGAGAAGTTGGCAGGTTTTGATTCTTTGATTTGTAGGGAGCTCATTTTGATTTCTTTGTCAGAGAGCAGTGGATGGTTGAATTCCAAGAAGCACATTTCTAATTTGAAATAATGTCCAGGGAGAGAAGCATTAATTAATCATGATAAGAATGAGATTAAAATAAAGCTCAAGCAATATGAAAATAAAGACTTTGGGGCATACTCTCTCCCCTCGTTCCTGGGACTTGTCATGTGGATGAAAACTCATCTGGTGAAGTGAGAACCTAATATTCACATTTTAATGTGTGAACACTTTATTCACAAATGGTTTTAAATGCCAAAATCTAAGCTAATTTTTTGTTGCTTAACACTTTGCATAAGATTCAACACCATATCTTTCTCTGGAAGACGCATGAAGAACCGTATTTACATTCCTATGTCAAATACCTTACAAGCATGAGTTGCAAAAGTATATTCTTGACCTAGAGTCAAATTCTGAATGCTTTCAATATCTGGAGGAGGGTGCATTTCTGTTTCCTTCATTAAAAACACGATGAAGGATCCACATATCTAATAAATAACTTTGTGTTTGAATGAGTTGAGAATAAGACAGGTATCATTTTGAATTTATGTCCTTCATGAACAGAGAAAATTCTACTTCCTTCCACAAGTCTGACCTGAACATGAACTTTTTTTTTTTTTTCTCTACATCATAAACTATCTTGGCCATGAAAAAAACTTAATAATTTTTTTTTTTTTAAATTTTTCATTGCAGGTACGTTTGTTGTGCAAGTCACTGCAACTGATGCCGATGATCCTACATATGGGAACAGTGCTAAAGTTGTCTACAGCATACTCCAGGGACAACCATATTTCTCCGTGGAATCTGAGACAGGTCAGGAGACCTTCTCTGTCATTCTCTGACATAGTCTGTAATTCAAAACCACATGCTAAGGCAAGCTAGGATATATTATTAAAAAAACTTTGGGGAGATTACATCTCACTCAGTGCAAAATCTGACAAATTTAATAGAGCGGTACATCTGTAAACATGACACCTACATTATTTTAATCTTACCAGCAAAGTCTAATAAATACAATTAGTGCTGGATGTGAATCAGTTTTCAATCATTTTTAACAAGCAGTGGGTACAGAGACTGCAGTGGAGGCTTAAATTAAACCAAATAGGTTGGCTTTTAGATGAAAGAGAGAAACAGGTGGGTGTGGAAAAAAGTGCTTAATCCTCATAGATCTTTATAATGGCTAAATTAAGACTAAGGGTTTGTTCAGGTGAGTTTTTTTTTCTCCGTCTGCTTCTTCAAAACTTGTTTAAAGTAATTATAATTTCTGTACATCTGCAACATATCACTTTAATGCTAATTTTATGAAAGAAATCTTAATTAAGAGTAATGATAGAAGAGGTAAAATTGACTGTTGCGCTAAACTAGAAGATTGCAAATAGAATCCCAAAGTTCTGAGTTCTCTTTTTGGAAGATGTTTAAATTATACACAGTGACTGGAATTTTTAATGGTCTGACTAACAGACAGCTTTGGAACCTGTGCATGTACAACATATGTATTCTGTCTGATTGAATCTGGTGTTCCATTGACTTCCTGAGTACATAGGAAGTACTCAGTATGAGTACAGGAAGTACATAGCTTCTCTTCCCAAGCTTTCTGACTTACATTTTCCAAAAAGAACCAAACAATCTCAAGAAACTCCTTCAGTGGAAGCATACACTGTGTTAGGTTGCTGGAAGCTTGGGAAATCAGTTCTCCTCAGCATGCTTACAGGAAAGAAATAGATTATCCCAGACAGTCAGGTTTAGGAGTGTTTCTTACATAAATCTTAGAGACTCAGGCAGGGAAAAGGAAAGAGAGACTATATGTCTGAAACCCGAGCTGAAAGAGTGCACACAATTCTGAAATGAGAGCCAAGTTCAAAGGGAGCTTCCCTTGAAGCATAAGGTGTTAAATAACACAAGCCAGGATTTTTGCACTGATGCACTCTTTCTGATTCAGAGAGAGTAGTACAGTATGTGCTCTTCTAGAGTTATAATAAGGATAAAGTAGCTGGGAGTTCACCAGTAATAAACTTCGATGAAGAGATTTGTATGGGGCACGGGAAGCTAGGTAAACCACAGTCTTGATCTTCCTGCCATGGAAATCAATTGCAGAACTCCTAGAGTGAAACATGTCTCTTTCACAGCCACTGTGAATTTTGGCATGGATTTCTGTACTTGAATTTCACTTGTTTTGCCTACAGAGTCAGTTCTTACCTTAAGAGACCCAGTGAGAAGGCAAACATTTTGCTCCATGGTAAATCTAAATGATTGAATTTCAATGGCCTTATAATTAATACTTGTGCCTTTGAAAAAGGAAGTGATTGGCCAACCATTTCAATCAATGTATAAATGGAAATATATATACTCAGGCATGTTTGGATGCTTATTTTTCTCTTAATTAATTTCTCTTCTTTCATTTAATGCTGCTGTACTCTTTAATGGTGTCTTGCTGAAGTTAGCTTTTTTTTTTTTTTCTTACCACATCTGTCAAAATAGTGAACAAACAGCCTTTTTCCAGTTCAGTAAGAGGTTTTAGCATGGAACTAAAAGAGGGTAAATAGTTATGTAAAATAACATGACTTGCAAATAAGTAGAATGTCTTTCATGGGTACCACTAACACTGTGTCTGTCACATAGGCAGTAGCCTGAGATGTGACATGACAAGTCTATAATTTAATGAACCATCTTGTAACAGTAAATATTTGTACTGGGCAAGGTTTACTTACTACACAGAGATTGTTTTGTTTTAATAAGAATTTCCATCAAAGTCACTACCTGTGAACTCCCCACTCTTTAATTTTTATGTTTACAGGCATTATTAAAACTGCTTTACTGAACATGGACCGTGAAAACAGAGAGCAGTACCAAGTGGTCATCCAGGCTAAAGACATGGGCGGCCAGATGGGAGGACTATCAGGAACCACCACTGTGAACATCACACTGACTGACGTAAATGATAATCCACCTCGCTTCCCCCAGAGTATGGAATATTTACATTCTATGTTGTAACACTAAAATGGACAAAAATGGTTCTTGTTTTGTTTTTGTTCACCTTAGATATTGTTTCTTCTATTGTGAATTTATTGAGTATCAAACTTCCTCTAGGAAAGCAAAAGAGAGCACATAACTAAGCAATAGTATCATGCTAAGGTTAATTGCTATAACTAGGAAAAAATATTTAATATTTAATATTTTAACTCCAGTTGCAGTTGACAGTCTGAGGTGAGAGAGACAGAGGTGAATTTATGTGCAGAAACAACTTCTGTTTTTTCTACCTATTAAGTAGCTTTGATCAACGTAATCTGTATTTCTTGTTCACTACTATTTCTTTCAGACTTCGTGATTGATTGCATTTTAAGGTATCTGTTGTAATCTAATATATTTAAGTTTTGAAATAAATTTATTTAAGTATGTAAAAATATCGCAAGAGCAAATGCAATAGAAGTATGTATTTATAACCAGAAAGCATTTGCTCCAATGAATTTTCCTGTATTCTTTGCATACAGAAACAAAATCATGTACATAAACATACCAGGTATTTCTGCCTATTTACTTCCCCTGTCTCAAAAATTCAGTAGATATGTGTGTGATACTTATGGGAATCAATTGAGCAAGCTCTCTTAGAAAGTAATTTCTATTAATGACCATTCGTTGCCATAAGGGATTCGAAGTGATTCAGCTTTCATCCTCTTCTCTTTCCCTCTCTTTACTTCCTTTTTTCTCCCTCTATTTTTTCATTTTTTACTTTGTCTGACCACTGCTCTCTGTATGATGTGTGTGTATCACAGTGTCAGTGTGTGTCAAAGTCAAGAGCAGCTGTTACAGAAAATAATTGCAGATACTATCAGACAAATCAGTGAGCTTTGGCAGTTAAGTCACTAGGAAAGTTATTGGAAGCAACTTGTCATTTAGGTTCAAAGTCTGTTCTTAGCTGTGGGCAAAGAGTTTCCATTTAAATTAGAGCAACTTAAGAAGAAATATAGCACTCTGCCCCCAATGAGTTAATTATACATCTCTGGACATAAGTGTCTTCAATATAAAAGCCAAAGATACAGCTTCATAATGCCAACATCCCACAAGTAGAGGTTTTTTCAGACAAAAATTCAATGTAGTACATTTTTAATAGGCATTCGAGTTGGATTCAGCTTTAGTGTTACTAAGCTGCACTGGCTTCTGACAATTCTTAATATTTGCCCTTTGGCCTCAACATGTTTTTCATATACAATTCTGATATGGCCAACAGAGACACATCCAGAAAGGGACATCTGTTGCTAAAGTTACATGTTTCTAGCAAAGTAAAACGCCCATCCTCTGTATGAGAAAACAGATAGAAAAAGAAGTAACTTTTACCCACGTGAAAGTACGGCAGAAGGTGAAGGCTTTTTCCCCAGGAAGGCCTGTGGACACAGTGGCTCACTAACTCACCTGCACACCCCCAGCCTGGACAATGGACTGAGAGAGGGTGTCCAAAGCACCTCGAGACTGACTAACCAGATTTCCCTCTGTCTGCTGCAGGCACATACCAGTTCAGAGCTCCTGAGTCTACGCCACTCGACTCCCCAGTTGGCAGGATAAAAGCTAATGATGCTGACGTGGATGAAAATGCAGAGATTGAGTACAGCATCACTGAGGGGGACGGATATGACATGTTTGGAATTACCACAGACAAGGAAACACAGGAAGGAATCATAACTGTGAAAAAGGTACACATCTTAACACGCTTAATCCCAGCCTCTGAAACACCAGTCAAACCTTTATCCAGCACATATTTGTTTTTCATTTTTAGTGCAGCATGTAGTTTTTGTTAATTTGAATTCTATCTTTTGGGAATCTCTACATTACCTATGTAAAGTTTCTTTTATAAAAGCGATCGGTATCCTTCCTCTTATACCTCCTGTACTAAACCAGTGCACAGATTTTGGAGGACCTGAGAGATTAAATTACCTAAGGAGTGTGGTGCAAGTGAGAAAAAATTCTAGAGCCTGAACATACCCACAGGAAAACTCAAGGAAGCACCACCATCCAACTGTGATTTTCTCCCCATGATGCTTACAGGATTTGCTCACTTAGTAGAAAACACTGTGTTAAGACCACGGAAAGAATGAGTATCACATTGCCTATTTTGAATTATCAGAGAATGTTGAATTGTGCAGCAATAATATATTAAAGTACAAAGACAAATTTCTTTTGACTCATATTTTGTAAAAATTTAATAAATCCATCAGCATGCTTTAGAAAAAAAAATCATAGTGCCTTGCGACATCACAGTGGACATCATCTACTAGGTTGCACATCGGTTGTCAGAAAAGGTTTGAGAAATATTATTTACAGTGAGTTATCAGGCAAACTTGATAAGGTTACAGATATCATCCTTCATCAGTTCAAGTTCAGTCATCAGTAGATAGACATTGTGTAGATTTTCCGAACATGCACTTCCTTGTTGATATCAGTAGGACACCTGTCATTACTTGTTTTTTAGGAGATGCCTTCCAGGTTCTGATTATGATATCAGTCTAACTCCGTTTGTATTTCTGTCTGTTCCTGACAGAAGCTGTGAATCTTCCACAATGGAATGGAAAAGCGGGGTGACTACTCTCTCCCCACATTTCTCCAAGTAGTGACAAAGAGTCTCTAAATGCTGTTTCTTCATAGTTTTAACAGAGTGTGCTATACTCATAGCCTATCATAAAAGCATGTGTGGCTTTGTGGGTGGTCCTGGATATCCAGACACTAGATGTCAAAGTGTTTCATTTCAGTGATGGAATGCCAGTATCTAAACAAGCAATACCTAGAAAATCTTCCCTCCTTTTTTATGTGTGGTGCTTATGGGCAAGAAATAGATAAGAAATCATGAAAATGCCAAAAATGACAGAACAACAGACATGAAGAGTTAAGGCTGTATGAGAAAACTACTTGGTGTTTAGGAGTTTCAGGAATAGAATTCCTTGAAAAAGTGGTTTTCTTCCTAAGGTATTATCAGGGCATAGAGCCCTTTCTCCTTTCTGTTGGCATTTTAATTCCAGTTCAGGCTCCTGTTATCTAGTACAGGCCTCACCGTGATTTCCCACCATTCATCCTGCTCATCTGGCTGAGAATCACAGCAATCCCCACAGACTTCTCAAACTCTTTATTTTTTTCCTTCCCAGGCATTGGATTTTGAAAACAAAAACTTGTATATTCTCAAAGTGGAAGCTACCAATACGCATGTGGACCCTCGATTCCTGTACTTGGGGCCATTCAAGGACTCGGCTACAGTCAGAATTCAGGTGGAAGATGTAGATGAACCCCCCATGTTCAGCAGACCAGCATACATAATGGAGGTGAAAGAAGATGTTCCATTAAACAGCATAATAGGAACAGTAACTGCTCAGGATCCAGATGCTGCCAAGAACCCTGTCAAGTAAGCATATACTACTTCAGCTTGTCTGTAAATTTTTTACAGCTTTAAGTTTGCTTTTATCATGTCAGCACACACAAAAAAATCCTCACTTGTAACAATGTGAATTGTAGGGCATGCTTGAATATGGAGTATTGTACATGGTAAATGATCTCTCACGCTTGAGCATATTTAGCTATGTGTGAACGTGTTTGCATGGCTTTTGCAGTGTGAATTATATCCTAATCTCTTCAATAAATAATGTATGTGGTTATTTCTACCATGAAAAATTTACTGCAAAAGGAGCACTAAGAAAATCTTAGTGTTTTCATTCCACCTTTAACATTTTCCAGTGCAGCACAGTGCATCCTCTTGGCTATATGACAGGGAGGTGATTCAGCAGCCTTTTCTTCTTCCATCTGTCCAGACCTGCTTAACAGAGGCCACATTCATCTTCTCTAAATCACAAGCAGAAATGCCTCAAAATCAGCTCCTGTGCACACACAGGCTCTGATCTCACCTGTATCAGTGCAAGGCTTGTAAGATAAGTCAGTCTCATGAGCTTCATAAATTAAACTTGTCATGAATCAATAAACTGTTCTTAGAGGAAGTGAAGGAAATGTTAAAGTTGGAGTAGCTATACCTAAGTCTTCTTTTTTTTTGTAAATTGTGTATTGTTTCAATGCATACTGGAGTACTTAAGTCATACTGCATAGAGTATCAAAGAACTTTTAAATAGTTGTGTGCTTTAATTAAAGCTCATTGCTACTGACAAAGCAGCAAGAGAAGGAATTGAAAGTGTGGCAATATTAAATCCAGGTCAATTTTCGGCAGGTTTCTGAATTGGGAACCTTGGAAATTCAATAGTAGCCTTAGATCAAAATAGAACCGTGCAGGTTTAATAAAAATCTAGTCCATCAATACTTTGCACTTCTGCAAACTACTATATTTCATCAAGATATCTTACAATAACGAGTAAGTTTTAAGCTCTTAGCTCATCTTATGAGAGTGGTAAATACTATAATTTTAATTTCCTAGATGAAGAATCTAATTCTAAAATGTTTCTGGCAGAAACCTGCTCTGTCTTCAGTTTGCATAGCATGCCCTACAGATGAATTCTAGTTCAAGACTAAGTCTTCTAGTCATAATTAAGGTTTTCTTGAATTTGTATCATGACATGGAACAGTTACATGCCATTCTGGGCCAGCAGAGCTCAATCACATAAAGAGCAGCATAATGTTTTGCCAACTTTGGTGAAACCCTGGGACAGAATGAACATCTTGTGTAGCACGTTTTCATGGGCATGCTAGCATGAAGGTGAAAAATTGCTTGGAATGACACCCAGGCTCCTCACAGTCTTCACAGGAACCTGCTTTTTTATATCTAATGGCACTGGAGAGTAAGGGGAGTGCTTCCCTCCTTCCCTGTGGTGATAACTACAACCATTTGCATTTCACACCAGCACCAGCACCTAATTACAAGTGATTTACAGTGGATAGGGACTATGCTGTTCATTGTTGAGTACTGCCTACTGGCTCTTTGCTATTAATTGAATGTGTGTGCTAAAACTTACCTAACTTTCAAAGGGCAGTTCTTTAATACCGTATAAGTACTTTGCATATTTAAGTTGCAGATAGTTACTGAGCAAAATTTAGTAGAAGTGTCAAAACTGATGCAGTGCAGCAGAAAGCTTTTCTACTTTTTACCTTAATAACATGTAACAGCCAAGTGCAAGGAGAAGAGAAATAAAAATGAGAAAGAGGTTAGAGTAATAGAAATAAACATAGCAAGAAAAAACATGAAAATCAGTAAGAGAGAAAGGAAATCAGCAGAGAGCAATAGCCTGAGAGATGTTAACTTGCAATAAATGTAATTTTATGGTGCTAATATCTTGGGTATCTTCTAGAATTTAGGGGCATGGGTTGAGTCTGCATCTTTTTGACAGGGTAATTTTTTTTTTCTATCATGCAATAGAGATGTGAAATCCGATTTTCACTCTGAGCTTCGGGGAAGATGCAATTAGACTGTATATATATGACTTGTCACTTGCTTGTCAATTTTTCTTGACGGTTAAAAATAAAGTCTTTAGACACTTGAAATTACAATGAAAACCTTCCATTTTCTCCTCTACTCGAGTGAAGATTTCTCTTCTTAAACACACTGAGCCCTAACTCAGTTAGATGAAAGCCCCTTTGATCTTCCATTAAAGGAAACCTTCACAATATCATTATGAAAATGCATTATGAAAAATTCACACACACATTCCTTCCTGACCCACAAATCTTCCTGACTTGTGGTTACATTAGACAGCAAGCTGCTGAACATCAGAAGACAATGAAGCGATAGCGAAATACCAAGTGGATATCTGCCCTGGTTGTAAGACTGCATAACCATTTGTGACCTGTGTATTGGTAGAGCTAAATTGCATCAATCTAAGTCTTATAAGTAAGTTTTGCTCTGACATGACATTGAGAAAACACAAAAATACACCAGTACATGTTTGGCTATATTTGAATATGTGTCCATGTGTAGTAACATTATCACAATTCTGAGTAGCACTCTGCTGTCCAGCTGTGTTATAAAACAAAAGTTGTGCATTCTACTTGTGTTTGATCTACACAGAAATAATATGAACTGCTGCATACTGATGAAAAAATAATGCTGAAACTGGCACTGCTGTATTGTACATCAGATCTTTTTAAATTGCTAGCTGAGTTTTTTTGCTGTAGTAACTCCTCAGAGGCATAATGAAGTTCATCAGTCACTGGAACTGTCTTCCTGCTGTGATTTGATTTACTAAAGTACCCCAGATGAAAATGATCTGCAAACAAATGTAAGGCTAAATTTTGTTTGTGTATTTTACTGACAACATATTTGCATGTGTTAGATTCTTTTACTCTTCCCTTCTTCCTGTTATGTACGAGGAGAGACTGGAGTCTGCATAGATACTTTTTAACTTCCTGGCTTGTCAATTCTTCAAAGCTTAAAAGAGATGAAGTCCTGAAATCTGACAAATACACACCAGTAATTTCATTAAATAAGTGTAAAAATTAGTTTGATGNGGAATATACTTTAAATGCACTGACCTTGTATGTATTTTCTTTGGGATATGAAGAAATAAAATTAACATTCCATTAAGAAACTGTCTCTGCTGGGTTTTTTTTTATGAGTTTGAGTTTCCACTGAACAAATTAATGAATATACATATGGCTTTACAAATACTTGTACTTCAAAATTCATAATATCTTGAAGAAAATGTCCTCCGTGTTACAACCCTGGTAATCTTAGAAAAAGTCCAGAACCTTTTTTTTTTTTTCCTTCCAGATACTGTACCACAGACTGAATTTGGGAAAGATAG